>JAHBOF010000118.1:0-327590 GCA_020736565.1 Coprinopsis sp. MPI-PUGE-AT-0042 | reverse complement strand
CCCTCTATGGCTTGAAACAAGCCGGAAACGTTTGGAATCGCGAATTCAACGCGGCTATGGGCGACATGGGCTTCAGGCAGCTCAAGACCGACAACTGCTGCTATATCCGATGCTCTGGGGCCTCTACAACGATCCTACTCATCTGGGTCGACGATATCATTGGGTACACGACTTCTAGCAAGGAAGAAGGTCGTGTAGTCTCGGAACTTGGCTCTAAGTTCGAGATAACCGTCATGGGACGACCTCAGATGGTCCCGGGGATCAGATCGACCAGAACGACTCGCTGGGGACCATATCCCTTTCACAGACACACTACATCGACGCTATGCTGGCCAAGTTCGGCCTACAGGATGCCAACCCCGTCTCTACACCTCTCGACACTAATGTCAACCTGGATGGTGTCGATCCGGCACCTAAGACCTCCTCAGACACTCGAGGATCAGGTCTCTACGCTACAGCGATTGGATCGCTGCTCTGGGCCTCAAATACTCGCCCAGACATCGTCTACAGTGCCCACAGACTGGCACAGTTTACCTCCAACCCCCAGCCGAAGCACTGGACAGCGGTGAAACGCGTGTTTCGCTATCTAAGCGGCACGCGAGACCTCAAGCTCACTTACGGCGGCCATGATGAAGAATGGACTGCCGAAATTGACACCTACTGCGACGCCGACTGGGCGTCCAATGCTGACCGCAAATCGATCAGTGGCTTCGTTTGCTCCCTTGCAGGAGGAGCTATCTCTTGGAGCTCGAAGAAGCAGACGACGGTTGCGCTATCAACCGCTGAATCCGAGTACGTCGCCGCCACACATGTCGCGAAACAAGTCCTCTGGTTTCGCTCCTTATTCGACGAACTCGCCATTCCCCAACCTTCGACCTCCACCATCCTTACAGACAACCAAGCCGCCATCGCCATTGCCCCAACCCGGAATTCCACGCAAGAACGAAGCACATCGACATAGCGCTTCACTTCTTGCGCAATCTCGTTCGCGACAGGACACTCGACACGGTCTATGTCCCTACCCGCGAAAATTTGGCGGATGTCTTCACTAAGGCGCTGGCTCGCCCCCTCCATGAGAACTTCGTTCATGGACTCGGACTTCTCCAGATCGGAATGAACGTCCAAGGAGGAGTGTTGGAAATATCCCACCGAAGCTAAAACGCTTCGTCGTAAGTATTCCTTTGTTTTATTGTTTTATTTCGTCGTCTCGTCGTCTTTCTCTTTGTCCATCCATCCGCAGCTTCATCTGAAGCTCATTATACCCTCCTCATCGTTCCCTTCGTCTCCATGGGCTCACTATTTACATTGTTCCTTCATCTCGTATCCTCCCACCTTATTATTTTCGCTATGCGACTCTGAGAGTCTCATTTATTCTTTGTTCTATATTAGCTTCCGTACGACTATTTAAGCGCCCGTAGTTTACTCCGAATCATTATCGTTTTATTCCTCCATCACTTATTCTCAACATGTCCAAACCCCCCGCAATCTGTTTTCCGCATCGGGAAATCCGAGTCCGACATCAGAAGAGCGATGAAGTGTGAGGGATGAAGTGTACGCACCGCAACAATTGTTGTCCCGGCCAGACAGCGTGATCTGGCAGTTGTGGAATGCAACACTTTCGCATCCCTGGAATATTCCAGCGTGACGGCACGCCTCTTCGACTTGCAAAAGTGCACAGCGATCTGGTAGTCCATCGCTGTTGCACTGGTTTGATTGCGGGTCGTGCTCGTGACCTTTGCAGAGCAGAGAGAGCAACGCTTGTCTCGAGGCAGTTGTGGCGTATTTCCTTCAAGGAGTGTCGTTTGGTTCAGCATCAGTTCGTAGCACCGAAGGGACCACACGACAGTCAGGCACGCACCTTTGTGGTTCCTCATTCGACTAGTAGTTGCACCGTTGGCCCTGTGTTCAGGCGTCGAGTGGAACAGTGCCTCCGAATTGCTTGCGGTGGGGAAGGAAGCAGCCATGGATGTTAGACGAGAAAAGGGCGATGGAAATGTCGACTGAGGGCTCACGTACGACACCAAGCATGAAAGCTATATACGCTTCATGCTGGATATGATGGTGTGTCCCAGTTTGTCAAATCGAATTCTATTGCCCCCTTGCCTCGGATGCAATTTTTTGTACCGGTAAACGGGGGTCCAGATTTGATCTGACGTGAAAATGAGCCTGACAAACACAGTTAAGTAGCGAGTTGTTTGTTGTGTCGTCACGGCACCGGGAGCATTTCTCGAATGTTGCTCACCTGCCGCACTGCAGAGACTCCGTCGGCCAACATTGAACACTCGTGGGTGGCAACCAATATTCAGCCAGGCTCCCCAAACAGAAGGTCTAACCAACGAAATAATCAAGACCATGACAGATATACGGAAACAACAATGGTATAGTGTCTTTGAGAGATATTTACATTCCTAGTTCCAAATAGCGAGATAGTAAACTGCAATCAAGAGGAGAGCAATGCAAATGGCCTTTACGATATCGGATACCATAGCCCTGCAGCTGCGTGCGCGCAATGGGGGTGATGGCATGGACACTGGAAAAGGCAGGTTGTGCGGTGCTTCTAAATACAAGTTGTGGGCTTCCGATCAGAATCGAGCAGAAAGTCGTGAAGTAAGAAAATGTTAATGAAGACACAAGTAAACGCAGTAACGCACCAGAACCATTATAATCACCACCAGAGTGCGTGAAAAAGCAATTGTGGAATTCGAGGGAGTCGCATCCCTGGAACATGACAGTGTGGTGGGTTTGGGTTTGCCCTCGCCATTGTCAGAAAAACCGGAGCGGGCTTAAAAGGTCCGGCCCCTTTTAAGTCGTCCCGCCCCGCTTGCAAGCCACCTTATGAGTCCGTTGTAAGGGCCGAGGCCACCTCCTAAACTTCATCTCATCTTGTACGATAACAGCTGATGCTGATAATGATATCGGTGATTATAAGGCCCTTGTAAGGTAGCCAGGTAATCATCAACAATCAATCAGCGCGGGACGCTTTGGCGCCGTTTACATGCTTCCCTTCTTCCCTGTTCCCCACTGCCTGCCTACACCAAATTTCCACCCGCCCGGAGTGCGTAGACGGAGCCAGCTCTACTATGGCGCCCAAACGAGCAGCTTCGGGGATGGTTCAATGTCCGAACCTCTGTGGCGAGGAATTCCGGTCTCGCGGTATCGAGGCTCACCTGCTCTCGTGCCGTGGAAACCCAGAAGACGAGGCTGGTCCCTCACTCGCACAAGATGTGGATCCAAGGAGAAGGAAGGCAAACCATGCCTCACGAGCGTTGAAGGCTCAACTTGGTCTTGGTAAGGCTCTACTTCTGAATCTCGGTCTTGGCTTGGGACTTACCCATCGACACCATTCTACAGCTTCACAGGGCTTGTCCTCTCGCCCACGATCCAAGGGACTGCCGCCCATCCACATCCCAAGTGTGGAAGTTACCACTCAGCTTCCAGGTACGTCTCCACTCATCAAGCTGAGCTGCGAGCCCTGGCGCTAATCACAACACCATCTACTACCTATCAGTGTTGCCTGACGCCTCGTTCCCTCCCAATCCTATCACCACCAACCCTCCTTCTCCAGACATATTCCAAAATGAATTCAACCAGTTCGAATCTTCTCCATCTCGTGAGTAATGATTAAAGTACTATCCTTGAACCAAGCTGAGCAACACCATTTAAATTAGACATGAATCCTTATCCAGAAGCGCCGGAGGCGTTCAACCTCGATCACGCTGTCGAAGATCTTGGCCGCCAACCCATGGAAGACGATATAATGGTTCAGTCCCATCCTGCATCAAAAAAGCGGCCTCACTACCACAGTTACGACTCATATTCCTCGGCCCTACCAAAACCCACAAACCCCTCGGGTCCAAAGCGATGACGACAGCCCTGGTCGCCCTTCCGCCACCGATGCGACTTCGAGCTGGCTGAGTTCATGCGGGCCACGAATTTAAACCTCAAGCAAATTGAACGTCTGCTCTCGATTGTCGGGAAGATCGCGGGGGGAGCTGAATATAGCTTGGTGGATGCGTGTCACGTCACGGAGACATGGGACTCGGGAGCAAAGGATTTCAACACTCGTGTACGCCTACGTCCTTATTAACCTTGTTGTAATCTAAACAATGTATGATGCTTGTTGGAATAGATGGATAAGAAAACAATCACCGTTCCTTATCAGGAAGAAGAATGTAAATTCGATGTCTGGTCCTTTGACCTATGGGAGTGGGCGCTCCAACTCCTCCATGACCCATTGTATGCTTCTCAGATGCGTTGGGATTCGCTAAGGTTGTTTCGTCATAACGGCTTCACCTTCGAGCGCTTCATCAACGAACCATGGACCGCAGATCAGTGGTGGAACATTCAGGTGCGCTCCAAGTCTAACGTGCTTACACTATGCCTTGAGTTTGAGACTGAAGGAACTGTAGGATCAGCTTCCGGAAGATGGAGTCCCCTTCTCTATCATCTTGTACGCTGACAAGACGAAGCTCTCAAGCATTGGAACAGCGAAAGGCTACCCAGTGTATGCGCGTGACGGAAACCTTCCAATCGACATCCGCAACAGCAACGGATTCGCAGGAGGTCGTATGGTGGCCCTTCTTCCAATCGTGCGTCACCGTCTGCTGCAAGCCACGCGAACAGTGCTGATAAGAGTGGCAACTAGGTGCAGGATGAGGCGGATAAGGCTGGCAAGCCTGCGTTCGTCAACTTCAAGAGTCTCGTTTGGCACGAGTCGTTTAAGACTTTTCTCAAAAAGGTCACAGTCTTCTCTAAAACAGGCTGCAAGGTACATTGCGGCGACAATGTGACAAGGAACATCTTCCCCCTTGTTCTCATTCTCTCTTCTGACTTCGAAGAGCAGTAAGTGGATCTATTGGTGCTTTCTGTACAGGACTAACGCGAACCATTTCAGATGTGTAATGGCCAATACTCGGGGGGGGCCGTAGCAATTTTCCTTGCCCTGTGTGCCTAGTCCCGGCTGGCGAACAGTGTCACGTCTCGAAGACCTACCCACTGCGAACAACGGAGGACCATGAAGCCATATATGCCGCTGTCCGCACCATGTCAGCCGAAGCGCGAGAAGCAACTCTCAAAGACCTTGGTTTACGCTACGTATCGGTGAGTCACCGTCACTGTGACCTACTAGTGATACCATGTCAGTGCTGAATGCTAGTTCTTCCCAATGCAGAATATCTTCTGGGCCCTGGGGCATACAGACATCTACAGGGCATTGTGCTGGGACCGCCTTCATGCATACCATGGAGGTTTATTTAGTGACCACATCCTCAAAAAAATTCTCGATCTCCTTGATGACAGTAATGCTTCCAAGCGATCGCTTCGCATGCTCGTGGAAAGTCAGTGAGTGATCTTCAAGTCTCCGAGTCACTTCTTGGTCGTGCCTGAATATAACTGTCCGAAAACAGGCTTGCTCTATTTCCCCGCTGGCGCGATCTCAACCACTTTACCGATCTGTCCAAGATCAAGGAGTTCTCTGATGGGAGGAGGTACGAGGACCTCTCGAAGGTGAGAAATTCATCTTGTATCTGATGACTCTGGTGCTGACCATCACATCGATCGCATGTCAGGTCTTGATCTACGTTGCACACAATGCCCTTGACGAATCGCGTATTGGCTCACGTCGAGGCTATTGGCTCCTGTGCCTCACACGCGCATACCTGGAGTTGGACATGTATTCATCACTCCGAAATCACACCGAAACCACCTTGCGACAGGGAAGGCAAGCACTGTTAAAGTGGGAAGAGATTCTGAAGGTCTCTCATCTCGCTTCTCTCTTCCTTCCCCTCTGAATCTATGGCTAACACTGCTCATCTCATATGCCTCAGGAGTACGGAAAGGTTTCGGAAAAGAGATGGAATTTTCCAAAAGCTCACTCACATGCCCATCTGTTTGACAACATTCAAGCAAGGGTGTCACACGCAACGGTAACACGAAGCCCAACGAGAAGCTCCACCACGTTCTGAAGGACTACTACAGTGTAACAAACTTCAAGGACGTAAATGAACAAGTGCGTTGCCCCCTATCATATCTCTTCTGATGATCTCTGAATCATGAATGCCCAGTTTGCGAAGTTCCAGTCGTGGGACTTGACCATGGCAATAATCTCCGAAAACATCGAGAGGCACAACGCTAGCCTTGCACACTTAGTGCCGGAAGAGGACGAGGATGCACAGGGTGAAGGTATGTTGGGACACGAAAATTTCCAGGTGGTGCGCTGAAACTCATCCGCCTGTCAGTCGCTCTCAGTCATGTAACAGTTGGCTCACCCATCCCTGGACCTGAGGTCATCAGGGTCGAAAGCGTCGCGAAGCACGTTCCCAAGGGTCTACAAGCCGCGCTCGCCCTGACCCTTTTGCTAAAGAAGATTCAAGTGTGCCTCGCACAGTCATCTGACGACGCCCACCGAAGCTTCAAAGTCACAGCAAACACGGCTGTAAGCATAACACTTCCATCTATGGGTCATTCAATCTCACACTGCTACAGATCAAGGTTTACCGTTATGCAAAGGTCAACTACGCATCACTTGAGGACGCCTCAGTTGCCACCGACTTCCTCCGCATGAACCCAGACTTCCATGACCGAGAGCGATATGATGCCTGCCTCATTGACGTGGGTGGGGGGCAGCAGGTCTGTGCTCAGATGGTCACCATTATCGGCCTGATGGTTGCGGGGAAGGAGGTCCTCCTTGCGGTGCTTATCCCCTATGACGAGAAGCTTACCGAGGCTACGGGATCTAAAACCAGAGCAAAAATACGCCGCGATGAAGCGTTTGGGTTCATTCGGATCAGGGAACGCTCGCGAAGCAAGCCAGCAGTTGTTTTCGCTGACAGTATCATTCGTGGAGCTCTGTTGGTCCAGGACTTTTCGGAGACCAATGTCAAGGACTTCTTGGTTGTCGATGTCGTTGATGCGGACATGTGGCTCCGGATGAAGCGAGACCGTCACCTGCTCGCTACCAATGTCTTGATCTAACCTCGGCCCTTCGATGTTCAAAAGAACTATTAGCACTTGTAAGAGAATGCCATTCATTTGTTGTCGAAGGAAGATCATCTGACTAACAACTCAATTCTAGATGTCCCAATGCCAGTACTTCGATTGAATAGCATCTTATTTCTGTTGTTGGAAGCCCGTGGTGCACGCACTGCTTCAGATGTCATGTCTATCTGGTCCGCTTCTTGCGCATTTTCTATGGTTTTCTTCCTTCTCTTCTCCGCTGCGTGATATGATCATGCGATCTTGATAGTTGGCTTACAATAATGACACTTGCCCTGCCCCCAATCTCGGCGTAACCACATCCAAGCCCCGCAATTGGAACGTATAAGGCCTGATGGTACGTTCTACTTTGCATCCGATCTTCATTCAACACTTACCTTCCTTATTTCCCTCTCTTCTGCAAGCCAGATGCCTCCCCGTGCTGCCAACACCCCACGTCCTGCCCCTCAAGCGCTGGCTCAAATCGAGGAAGCTGAAGAGGATGATGGATACGATTCGGATGGCGTGACGGGATGCCTTGAAACTGTCCACGGTGCTTTGAGGAGCACGGATGTCCTTGTTTTGCGGCAGGTGTGTCCGATTTCATTCCTATCGGCCACTTGTTGCATCTGACCTTTGTTACTCTTGTAGGCCTTGAAGGCATCACAGGAGATGATCATGGCTCTTTATGAGCAGCGCGATAAAGCAAGAGAGGAGGCAGCCGACTTTGAAAACCAGCTAATCTCGATACATGCATATCAGCGGAAGGCTCGCAACTTGCAAGACAACCAAAGAGAATCGGGCCAGGACTGAACTCGACGACGAAATAAGCTCCATGATCCCCGAGGATGCCAAGAAGATCGCACGGGCTCTCGATAATGGGCAGAAGACAGCAGCGTATGTATATCTGTTCTTTTGGTCGTTTTCAACGCCACCTTCCCTCTTCACGACACCATGCCCAGTGTTTGCCTGGGATGACTCAACGGTTTGGTTCGCATCACCCGAGAATGAGCTGGCAGCACTGACAGCAGAGCTATACGTCGCTGTTCCCACCGTTTTCCATGACTATATACGCTACCAGAATGAAGCCTTCGTCAAACTTGTACGTCCCTGTTGTTAATGTACAAATGTTTTCATATCGGCTGACTTGGATTCTAAACCAGTTTCACAATACCTGCAACAACCTTCGCTCATCAACGGTGAACCGACTCCGACAGAACGGCTCCGTTATTTTTGCCAGCCTTGGCGTACTTTTCAGTAACGAGCAAGTCAAGCTCAAGGCAGAAGGAAAATGGCCAAAGACAGCAGCAAAACGGGAGCCACTGTCCTACACCCAGAAGCTGTTTGAGAGGCTTTTCGATCGTGCCGAAGTTCCCATCTTCTGCACATTACTCGGCTTTAAGCTGAAGGCTAAAGTCAAGAAGGGTAAGGAAGGGAAGCAGTATAGACGCTGGGCCCCCATCTTATACCTTCACCCCGAGTCACCACTCACTGAGGACCTTTTCCGCAATCCTGCATTGATCATTGTAAGTGTGATGCTTGTCGTCGCCCTCACCGAGTTGGCTCATGATACTGATACACCCCCATAGATTGCGTTGATCATGCTGTATGGACCCTCTGCAGCTACGGGCGATGCGTCAGTTTGCAAGTTTGACTGCCGGAACCCATTGCGACATGGCAAGGATCGTGGAACTACACCTGGACTCATCGCATTTTGTGCAATACTGGTTCGTTCTTGCAGTTATTGAATCCTAACGCTAGCTCATACAAGAGGAACATACCTCACAGGCTCGCTTCTTGCTATCACCCGACAACAACTTTCCCAACTACACCACCGGTGCTCGGAGCAAAATCGACTACCTCGGGGACTTCAATGCCTATAAAAAGTTCCTTATTACATACTGGAACTCCTCTGGTATCGAAGATCTCATTGAGCATTGGAATTCGAAGGTCTTCCCAAACAGCTGGGGACGTTCGGGAGATGCTGGGGACGAGTCCGAGATTGGCTCTGACAGCGACGTTGATTCCGACATTGAACCTGAGGGATTCGACGCTCCTGAAAGGCCGGCTGACAACGATGGTACGTCTTCAAATAACTGTCAATGTTGAGGCAACTCTAACAGTTGCTGGAGAAGACGAAGGGCATGAGGCTCTTGGGGATACATCCGCATTTGTCGACCTTGGATCTGGCCACCCAGGCGGAGATGAGCTGGATGAAGACGACCCAACAGATACCGCAGTTCTTCCTGGTCAACACCCCACAGGCTGGGATTTGCGTATATCCTCACAGTCACCCATCCATGCTGTTCGCGGCTCTACCAGTAACGCGAATGCTATGCTCATTTCAGCCAGCTCACCAAGAAGAACTTCTGCTCGACCAGCCTTCTTTGGCCCATTATCTCATTCAAACAGCTCCCACACCACTTCACATCTACGCTTTGAGTACGAAAAGGCTATGCAGAAAGCCTTGCCCAGCCGTCTTCCTGCACCTGACTTTTCTCAGACCCGTAAAGGGAAGGAAAAGAACTTCGTTACGTCACGCCGCCATGAAGCGGACGAAGTTGAGATCGTCAACCCTGAAAGCCCAACCCGTAGCGGAGGGACGACTATTCCAGCAAAGCCAAAGAAGACAAAGAAGGTTTTCCGGGAGGTCATTCAACATGTTGAGGTAGAGGAGACTGATGACGAGGACGTGGCTGATGATCACATCTGTCGTTCTCCAACTCCCATTATCGCCCCCTTAGGTTCATCCGCAAGATCGGCGGCCTCCGAGTCATCTGGTTCAAAGCGCTCAGACAATCGCAGCCCTTCTATTGGCAGCAGCGCAGCAGTAGAGTCATCTCTGCAGCCCCCACTGAGACCCAAGCCACGAATGAGAGTGGCGGCCAACAAGCCAAATTCAAAGCCCACAGAGTTGGAAGAGAGGGCCCTGGTTGAGGAGTCTGGTGCCATGGAGACTGAACCAAAGGCGAAGAAATCAAAGAAGAAAGCTACAGCACCAGCCATAGCCCCTGAACCTCGAACAACACGCTCAAAAGCTCCGAAGAATCCGTGAATTGTGATCACATTCAACGGTGCTGGTACTTGCAGAGTCAAGTTGATCACGCCCCTTTGACGTCTTGCGAGATTGGCTTTGTGCTTCGAAATACTGTAGCTGCAGTCCTAACTGTGAACTTGTGTATATATTTTCAATCATAGCGACTTCGCGATCTCTTGGTGGAGGTGCGACACGGCTGCAGGTGGAGGGGAGAACATCTGGGCGGCGGTGGTGACATCATCAAGATTGTAATCAGAGCCATACCTTACAAGGTCCGTGTGGCCACCCCATATATCAACCCAGCCTTTTATGTATAATATGACCCTGTGTCCTAGCGGTAGCTATGCCCCCCAGATCAATGGTAAGCCCGGCGGTCGGATGTTCGGTTCTCATGGAGGGTAGATTGTATTTTAAGATTTACTTCTGATTTGTATAGGAATTGTCACGCCATTAGACGCTGAGATTGAACAGTAGAGGCCAGTTGTATTGAATATGTTACGCTAGTGTAATTGTCAAACTGTATAGCAGGTGTGTGATTTGTAGTAAATATGTGACGCTGCTTCCTGAGATGTGTATACTGTATAGCGCTTTGTAGCAATGTGTATTCATTAAATGGTCAATTGTAATAAATAAGTTACGCCTCCGCATAATAGAATATGTATACTCCCTGATTCGTAATGAAATAGCTACAGTGTGCCCTTAGGAATCGTGACTGTTCTCAGCTCTCAAGTGTAGTGAGAAGATCTCTTTCGGTAACCATTATGGCTCGCGTAGACCCCTAACCTTATAAGCCCCTGACCTTACAAGGCCCTTATAGGGCCGACCCCACCTCCTGATAAGATTTACTGTGAATCTTATCAGCGACTATAAGGGCCTTGGGTCCTAATCCCACTTACAGCCCTAATAAGCCCGTCTGGGATTTTCCGACAGTGGACGACGATAAACCCGTGATGTGTCGCGGTTGGATAGCGGCTTATTGGGAATGTCATCGCTGCTGCTGCCTGAGGAGGGCTTCCGACTCCTTGAAGACATGGGCAAAGATGGACAAGCCAGGGGCGGTTCGATCCTCTTTAAATGCCTGCACAAGACCTAAGATGTATGTGGCTATAAGGACTGCAGACCAGGCACCTCCCACATGGCGTATTTGTGCGTTTTACTCGAGTGATACTCGAGTAATAAATCGGGCGAAGGCTCTGTCAGAGTTCCGAGGTCATCGGTGGTGTGCTTTCTCTGTCCTTGGCATGGGTGATAAGGCGGGATGTATTTGAATGAGGTTCATCTATGACTATAAATAAACTCAGTAACACAAAGGTGACGTCCTCGTCCATTATGCATCATGAACGAAAAAGAGGTGTCTAGACTGGCGCTTCGAGGTGCTTGAAGCCGATAGCGGTGTGTCAGTGCATCTGTCGAATTTCACATCCATGTTGATACTTTCCTACATCGCGTTTGGCACGAGACAAATGGAGGGTGTACTTGGCAGTCGTGAGCCGCTGGAGAAACTCTCGCGCAGAGCCCCATGTTAAAGAGCGATGCAAGCGAGGTCTACGTATCTCGATGTCTTGGAACTTTGATCGCAAAAACGAAGGTGCTCAAAAGCCAAATCCTGAATTAATGAGGGAAACCATGGCACATACGAAGAGGAGGTCACCCAAGGTAGCATGAGGGAACTAGTGAATATCCAAAGCGAGCGTAGCGAAGTACGAAGCATGCAAGATACTCAAACGACTGCGAGCCCTCTAGACGAAGATCAAACCACCGGCGACTAATCCAACAACAGACGCCATCGAGGGGCTAGCAAGGCGCGAAGCGCTACCAGAATCCTCAGTAGCGCTCGCCTGGGATCCGAGCCAAGCCTCGAAGGGGTTCCAGTCGCGCGAGAAGTGGACGCACGAAGGGAACCGCTCGAAGAACCAGAGGCAGTAGCCGAGGGACTAACTGAAAGGTTGCGGGTGGCAGCAGGGCGGGCAGCGAACAGCTCGCTAGCTGATGTGGAATACAGTTGGGCGAAGCAGGATGAACGATGTGTGACGCATGCTGAAGACGCCCGAATGAGGCTGGATCGGCGCACCAACGGGAAACAGAGATCCATGTTGTCTCGCTGGCAGATTTTGAAGACTCCGCCTTATGCTTGGTTGGGAATGTTGAGGTCGTAAACGATACGATTGTAGACGCGTTCGCAGTACTTTCCAGCTTGATTAACAGCAGAATATTGGGGGAGACAGACCTGAAGCTCGAAGAACAGGTCGCCATAGCGCGATTCCTGATCGCCTTGGGGGATGTTGATTGTGGTCTGGTCGAGGTAGCCGATGGCTGAGACGCAGACGAGAGCCTTGATCCACTTGATGAAATCAAGAGTGCCTTCGAGGATGAGAGGATCCCTTGGTGTCGGAGAGGGGGACAATATCAAGAATCAAGGGGGGTACGACGAAGGTAAACAGATGCGAGTGCTCTTGGCCTCCAACGTCGTCATTGAACAGAGACACGACTTGGTCGGAAGGAACAAGTTTTAGCAGGGAGAGCCTACGAGTTCGCTCACTAAAGGTGATCTTTGACTGGAAAGGACATGGGAATTCGATCTCGTCGTCGTGGTTGGAAAGGAAGTGCGGCGTCCAAGCAACGAAGGGCCTGAGAATATGATTCAAACTCAGCGACCGCGGCAGTGAGGATCAATGCCGTCGCCTCTCTCACACATCCAGCTCAGCCTTTAGAGAAGTAAATCAGCAGATTCTCGAGCGCTTACATTCCAGCATAAAGCGCTGCAAAGGCGCCACCTGCATCCTTGATCTTGGCGATAACGGTAGATCCCTTCTTTGGTGGGTTTTTCTCGACGACGGCCCGCAAACATCAAGAATTTATCTCAATTTTCTTGAACGGCGGAAGGTGTCCGTTGACCTTCCTGCTTTCCTCGTCCTTGATGGCTCTCACCGTTCAGTCCTCTACCACTCCTTCCAAATGAAGTTCGCGCCACTCAATGGTCACGATTAGCCAAGGGGAGAGCCCGTGCCTACTTCGCCCGGAATCCACCTTCTCGCTCTTCATTCACTTCCTCCTACACCATTGAAAGTGCAAAAAAATCCTCCTATTGGACAACCCTGTTCGAGCGCAATGGACGATGTCAATGGCAACGTTTTCTTTAGTCTGTCGTGCTTATCTTTTCCCGCCGAGCTAGTAGATTCGTTATCTCTGTTGGGCAGTCACTTCGAGTGGAAAATGTAAGCCTTCCATAGTTGTCAGTGGGCGATTATTAACAGGGCTATAGCTCATACCGGGAGACAGTAGCCAGTACTGTTCTTACCGATTGAGCGAGTCAGGCTCATGAGATCCGATGGTCAGAGGTGCTTGGCGAGCGTCGCCAGAGTACGTCGCGGCAAGTGAGTCGCTCCTTATAACCCGAAACCGCCTTCCCGCCCAGGCGCTCTGAAGGTCAGGAGGAAAAGATCTAGGTGCGAGCATCGTCTCGTTCGCATCCCTACTACTTAGCCTATCGCCTGTTTAGGCCATCAAGGACACGGCGAAACAAAAGATCCCAGTCGTACTTTCGGACTCCAAGTACCGTCTAGTTCCCCAAACACTCTCCTGCATTCCCGCCAACATCGACGAAATCATTGCCAAACTCGCTTATTGTGGTGATGACGCTGTCACTACCGAGATCGATATCCGTATTGCCTTCTGAGAAGCTCGCAAGGAAGGGAAGGGGCCCAGGCAAGGCTGTCGAGCGATCCGTCGGTATCACCATCTGGGGCTCTACTGGCCCAGAGAGAGTGATCGCTTCCTGTCGCTTTCGCCTCTGAGTGAGCCGATAGGGAGCTGCTTTTCCTGAGGACGAGGTCAGTCAACTTCATTCATGAGATAGAAACGAAGCTCATCTCGTACACAGAAGTACAACACACCTGTGTGGATTGACGTGCGATGTCATCCTCATTGGTCTCATTGTATGTACTCAAAATTGCCAATATAAAATCCAGTCTTCGGAGCGCTGTCGTGACGGTTCCACAGAGACGACGTTAGGCTAGCCCTAGCCGTTCGCGCAGAGGACTTTCAAGATTAGAGTCCGGAACGGCAACGCCTGTCATGATGACTTCAGTGAGTGCGCAGCTCACCACGGCGTTTCGGCTATTGAGGCTATCACAATATGTGCTTCCTTTTCCACACCTCCTGGTTATAATGGTGAGCTTCACTTGATCGCCTTTCCCTTCCTACCCATCCCGTGGCTCCACCTCTGAAGGTGAGCCTTCCCTGACTGAGCAGCCAGTCGGCGTTGGATTCAGCCGCTGATATACGCCCTAGATGTCCCCACGTTTACCCAACGAGCTTTTGGGCGCCGTGAGCGATTGTCTAAGAGACCCCTTCGATCGTCCCACCACCCAAGCATTGGCGCTTGTCTCCCCTGATCTTCGGCGCACTTGTCAAAAGCTGCTCTTCGAAAATCTTTCCCTCACTATCACTACCGATGTTAGTGCCCCCATAGTGGATCGCCTAGATGGCCTTGCGACAACACCCCGACTCGTCTCCTACACCAGCAGCTTTCGGCTTGAGTTCAAAGGGCGCTTTGAGCCGGGGTCAAACAGGATGGACTGGATCTACAATCATGGTGAACCTCTCCTCCGGGTGCTGCAATTGGTTCCGTTGAACCAACTGGAAGCGTTCGGCCTGGTCGATTGGCAACATATATGCGTAGAAAGATCATCGGAGAGCGCAACCCTTGAGTTCCGAAGCGTCTGTGAACGTCTTCGGGATGCAGTAAAGCCACTCCTGGAAGCACCTTCCATTCGCTCCTTGTCAATAACGGGCCTTCCCATCAAAGTGATGCAGGGATGTCGTCCATCCCTAAAGCACCTAGTCGTTTCTGGAGCGGCCGACCGGTTTACTCCATTTCTGGACCTCCGCAGCCCAACTCGAACCCCCGCACGGGTGTTGGAGACCCTCGAGAGTCGATTCAATCGTTACCATTTCGAAGGATACAACGGACTGTCAGACCCATTCCTTTCCTTCCATCAATGCTTACTCCATCCCACCAGCCCATTCAGTCTAGGGTCCTTGAAGCGCCTGGTATGGCATAACTGGGACAGGGGCCTCGGAGAGCTGCCGTTGGTAATGGAGAGGTGCGCTTCGTCGTTGAAGCATTTCGAACTCCTTATAGGTGAGCAACGAGTGAGGGAATTTTATTTAATAGCCTAACTCAGTTCCGTTTCTGTTCTGTGTACAGCGCCTTTTGCACTCAATTACGAGGGCTTCAGTGAAGATGACCCGCCTACCAGCCTTATTTGGGCTCAAGATCAACTGGAGAGTCTTGCAATTGAATCCTATGCTCATGTGCAGGGGGCCCAAGCTTTGTCGTGGATTTACCATGAACTAGGCCGCCGAGAAACACCCTACGAGAAACTCGCCACGGTTTCGTTCACACTTTTTGTGACCAATCCCACTCAGTGGTCGGGCTTTGTGTCGTACGGCATCGATGAAACCTGGCGCTCATTTGGCGAGGCTCTTGCCAACTTAACAATGCTCCCGTCCCTCCAATCGGTTCGGCTGCATATCTCTTGCTCGAGATGGACCACGACAGGAGGGGCTGCTGTGATGGAGCTGGTCTCTGAGAAAGAGCGGCAGATCCGTACGGCCATGTCGACATTGGAGAGCCGCGGCATCCTTGCTATTGAGATGTCTGTTAAAGTCAAGGAGGATGAAGAGATGGTATCACCTGAAGTTAGACCGCCTGCGCTCAAGGGAAAGAGTCGGATTGTTAGGCGTGCTCGCCGAATCTTCAAGGGAATACCACAAGCAGTTCTCCGCCGCTGCTTCCTTTCCAGGACCAAGGCCTCCACTCTAACCACATCGGACTATACCCCCGAGCAATTAGGTGCCAATAGGCCGTGGATGTGCACATTGCTCAAGATTGACCCTGAGAGCGTAGTGATTACCCCAAGCCGACGCCGTTTCGCATTGTGTCGCCGCTGAATTTGAGAGGTCAGCCTATATGACACTTTTCGTTTACTCTGTAATGCTCACCCTGACGATTTGCCAGGCTTTGACTGCCTGATAGACCCATGGAGGGTGTGAGCCAGTGAGTTCTCATTTGGGTGCTCAAGAGTTCTACACCCGTTGACAGTTAGGGTATTCAGCTTCTGAATGTATTTGCTGAGCCGTATATACAGGGCCTGTGAATACCCTTTCAGCACTTGTCTAGTAAGGGCTGCGGTTGGGAGGACGCCCACACGTCGATCGATGACTCGGTATTTTCAAACTCCATCTCCATATACCAATTACACCCAGTGGGTTTCCCAGCGGCTCCTAGTTAACGATGTACCAATGCCTAAGCACCCTTCGGTTAAAATTCAAAGACTGAACCACTAGTGACCTTCGTTCGTCCATCAGCGCTTTGCCTTCGTGATCAGCCAGGCTTGCTTGATCGGGTGACGCGCGGTCCATTAAATAAGCGCCCAAGCCTCCGTCCGTCGAAGAGCGCTCAACCCCAGGAAGTGAAATCAACACTCGTGACCGAAGGTATTCCTGTACCCGATTGCGCGTGCCTGATAGTATAGCTTGATTCATTGTCTTGGCTTGGCATTTGCGTAACATCTTAACCATGGATACGGACGTCATGAGAGGCCAGGCTCTACCCGGACAGGTATAGGAGATATCAAACCATCCATGGGGTCTCCTTTCAAGATAGTGATTTAAATTATACAAGGAGAGAACTTGAAATAAATGTGCGATATGAACACAGCTATACAAATATGAGTATGAGGTTGATGGCATCTTCGGGGGTAATTGACTTGCCTGGTTTAAAGAGCAAAATAATAGAGCACGATTGAGAGGAGGGTGATGCATGCAGCCGTTATCCCTACCAACGCCTTATCCCAGCAACATTGCGTCGGCGCTTGAAAGGAAGGGGACGGCGTGGAAGCTGGGAAAGGGAGATTGGGCGGTGTTTCGACAAGCCGATGATGTGCTTCTGTCAATGGGGCGGCGTCGAAAGGAAAGTCATGAAGAGAGCAGAGCGGTGAGGAAGAAATTTGAGGGAAGGGGTAAAATTTACGCACCAGAGTGATTATAGTCTCGACCAGAGTACGTGAAATGGCAATGGTGGAATTCGATTCCCTGGCATTCCTGGAACATCCTAGAGTGCCGGCGTGCCCTTCTTACTCTCTTCGCAGCACGTTGGTCTCGTGGTGCACCTTCGTCGGCCTGGTGTCGGTCAGGCCCTTGGTTGCTGTTCATGGGCAACCCAGACGACATCGAGAGGTATCGCTGTACAGTCTTGGTATCCTTGAGGTTTAGCGAGGAAGTGGGCTCCGACCTGCAGAAGGGAAATTTGGCCGGGGATCTTATGTCGTCCTGTCCCCCAACAGGGAACATTTGAAATCTGGGATCTATAATTGCCAAAAGAGGTAGACGTGTACTGGAGCCGTGTCTAGGATAGGAGGTGACCCCAACTAAGCGTCGGTTCCAGTAGTGGATGCGACGTTCTCGTTTAGGGAAGTCACAGCTTCCATCACGCAAGAGGTATGTTAGAGCAGCACCGACTGGTTCTACTGTTTATCTAGGCTCAGACGTAGCGAAAAATAGCTAGCTACCAATCAATCCGTGGTCAGTTTTCTTTTTGCTCCTCCTCATTCTTAGCACATGTTCGATGAGAAAACGGGTCGCCAAGTATAGTTTCTATAGCGCTTGATTTACACGCATTCATACACCCAAGACCAAGCGCCGCTTGACAGCCTAGAGGGGTAGGCGCCTCCGAGGGCGCTGGAAAAGGCGAGCCCACAGATTGAGTTTCCACGGGGGTCGGCACCGTGGGGGTCAATCTCTCCTCCCCAGTCGCCCTCGAAGGCGTTGATCTTGGTCTAGTCGAGGTAATAGCCGAAGGCTTGGACGTAGCCGAGGGCGTGGATCCAGTGGATATTGGCCGGTGCGCCGTCATGGATGAAGCGGGTGGCCAAGGTCGCAGCTGCTGCGCGGCAGCGATGCTAGCTGCATAGTAGCGTTCATTTGACGCGACTCGACACGATTAACAGCGCGAATGCGACCTGGGTGAGTGAGGCAGCTTTGGGCATAGAGTACCTACAAGTTTGCTCACAAAAGACGATCTGTGGCAGAAAAGGACATTGCGAGTTTGATGACGTCCATCGTGGTTGGGAAGAAGGACAGCGATTGCAGGTAATTTAAATTAGGAGCTTGGGAATCGAATTCAAACTCCGCAGCCACACTTTCTGGCATCGGCGCCTTCAACACCTTCTCTCACCCATCCAGCTCAGCTTTTACAGAATCGATTCAATATACGCTCTTATAACAAAATACAACGCTTCAACAGCGCCCTCTGAATCTCTTTATCTGTGAAGATGACGCTTCCGTGACCTTTCCCCGACAACATCCCCATTCATCAATTCCTTGATAGACCACCCTTGGATAGAGCATATCCACCGACTTATGGCGCTCCATCGGCCCTTCCATCAGTCTGTCCTCGATTTTAACCTTCCCCCTACCGAACTTGACCACTCCTTGAAAATCGAGGATCATGTCCCTCACTGTGCACCGGCTGGGCGTGATGAGCTGAGGGGAGAGTCCGTGCCTGCTCCTTCGCCTGTGATCCACTTCCTTGCTCTACAATCACTCCCCCTTCCTACACCACCGAAAGCACAACGCGACCTCTCCATCTGGCCTTCTTCGCCGCGCTCAATGGACCATGTCAACAGCAACATTTCCTCCGTTTTCCATTCTAGCCACGCTCGCCATTCGCTGTCTATGCTAGACTATCGCTCGGGCAAGTTGTAAGCTCTTCCATCATTGGCCCCTGGCGATGTCGGGCTCCTGAGTCTCGACTTTCAAAGGCGTAGCGAAGATGGCGAGCAGCCCGCGCGTCGACACCGCCCTATCTACCCACTTGAAGAACCAAAGGCAAAGATCTAGGCACGGACACTGTCTCATTCGTAACACTAGTCCTTGACTCATCTTCTACCCGGGTTGTCAGGGACATGAAGACAAGCAGGATCCCGTTCATGCTTTCGCACTTGACGTCCACCGAATTATTGCAAGGCTTGCTTATTGTGGTGTTGACGCTGCCACACGAGCTCGATATCAGTCTGAGAGTCGCCTCCTGAGAAGCTCATACACAAGGGAAATGGCCTGTAGAAGGCTGTCGAGCGATTCGTTGGTGTCGCCATCTACAGTTGCACGGATCAAGTGAGAGCGGATCGCTCTTTGTCTAATGACCTCTGAGTGTATTGATGTCTTTCGTGGATTTCAGCCACTTGGGAGGAATCTGCTCCTCCTGAGGACCAGGTCAGTCAGCTCCATTCGTGAGGTAGACGACGTATCTCACGTCGTACTAGATAGAAGCGCAACGAACCTGTAGATCGACGTTCGATATTATCATCAAGGGTCCTCTTGTATGTACTCAGAAATGTCAATATAACATCCTAGCTCAAACAACCTTCGGAACTCTGTTGGTAGAGACGACTTCACGTATACATACCCTTCCCATACCCTTTCAGCACTTGTTTAGTAGGGGCTCCTACTGGGAGGAGGCCGTGGAACTCACGGATTGGTCAATGACCTATATTTCCGCACACCAATCCTGTGCATGCACACTGCAATCACACCTAGCTGGGTTTCCACCGGCGCCTGCTCGACAGTGTGCAAAAGCCCCCGGATTCCTTCCGCCGAACCCGATATTTCCTCTCACAAATTAACCGCGCCTTGGACTCTCGTTCGTTTAAATTTTATCGGACAAGCTCCCGGCTTGATCAGATGACCGTCGCCCAAAAAGATAACACTCTGGGGGGAATAGAATTTTAAGCAGCTGAAAATGTGCATGAAAATCTTATCCAAAATCTATCTTTTCACGACGCGAAAATGTTACCTTTTGAGTCCCTAAACAGGTAACATTTGGAGACATTCTGACAATGTTACCTTTTCAGGACCTGAAAAGGGCTAAAAATGAGATTTTGAGCACCTGAAAAGGTAACATTTTCAGAATTTGGCCCTTTTCAGGTCCTCAAAATGTAACATTTCAGAATTTCTCAAAATGTTACCTTTTTAGGGGCTCAAAAGGTAACACTTTCAGCTCGTGGAAAGGTAACATTTTGGTTAAGATTTTCACGCGCATTTTCAGCTGCTCAAAATTCTATTTCCCCTGGAGTGTAAGCGCCGATGGTGATATCAGTGCTAAATCATAGAAAGGGCGATCAATCCTCATGACCGAATCTATTCCTGTACTCGATTCTGTACCCATGCCAGCCTTCGTTTGTCTTGTCTTGGCGCCTTGCTGATATCGACGTCCTCGCTACGGATGTACAGATGGGGCTCGAGTCGGACAGGTCAGGCGATAATATTAAACCGTGAGTCTCCGTTAGTAGCGATAGTGACTTTGAACAGAGAAAGAACTGGAAATAAATGTGCAATATGAATACATAACTATGCAAATACAAGTGCGAGGTTGACGACGCCTTCGAGAGTTGTCAGTCGCCTCGCTTAAAGGGCAAAGTAATAGAGTACAATTGAGAGGATGGTAACACATAAGAACGTTATCGCAACCGACGTCTTATCCAAGCAACGTCGGGTTGGCGCTTGCGAGGGAGGGGATGGTGTGGACGCTGGGAAAGGGAGATTGGGTGGTGTTTCCACAAGCAGATGATATGCTTCTGCCAATTGTAAAAGCGTCGAAAACAAGTTCGTAAAACGCGAGGAGTAGTGAGAAAGTAAAATTTGGACAAGATAAAAGTTACGCACGAGAGCGATTATAGTCTCAACCAGAGTATGTAAAATTGCAATGGTGGAATTGGATGCTCTCGCATTCCTGGAACATGCTAGAGTGCCGGAGTGTCCTTTTCGCTCTCTTCACAGCACGTTGATCTCGTGGTTCATTTTCGCCGAACTGGTGTTGACCAGGCACTTGACTGCTGTACATGGATGACCCACGACGTCGAGAGGTAGTCCTGCGGAGAGACTGTATCTTTGGAGTTTAGTGAGGAAGTGGGCTCCGGCCTGCAGAAGAGAAATTTGGCCAGGGGATTTTATGTCTCCTGGCTCCCAAAGGGAGAGCCCGTACGATGGATCGGAGATTTGATGGAAGCCCCGCATGCAGAAACGTTCCTGCATTCAGTCCTACGTTCACGCTCCATCAAACCTTGCTGGGGTAACATCAAGAAAATCACTGTTAAGGCAGCGAGGCAGGAGTTACAAAGTTCAAGAATGCCGAAGCCCGTATCAATCGTAACGGCGGAGCATTCTCCGCGACAAACCTGATTTAACTTAGCCAGTACGAGGCATAACAATAATGTTGATCAAGTTCAAGAGAATAGTCTAGACGAGAGCCTGTCGCAGTTTGCGATAGAGATAGTCACTTAACACATGCAGGCACTAGAGGGAGTCTCTATCGCGGATAAATAGGCAAGTATGTCCTTTGGACTAGGCAGAGAGAGAGGGAGAGATCGAGTGGAGAACGTGTCGTTAGGCAGGAAATTAGGGGTGCGAAGGCGAATTCAAACTCAGCACGGTCTTCACTGCCTGGTTGACCTGACCCTTCTTCCAGTTCAACTTGTTCAAGGGTCATATCAATACACACTCGGTCTCTTGCTTCGTACCGGGCCCTGGCTTCTCCCAACTTAATGACAACAGCAACGAGTTCTTTCTCGGTGTTCCTCTAGTTCGAAAAACATCTCCCCACATTTATCTTCCTTGGGTCTGCCGTACTATACACCCCCCATACAGACTCTGCTAGCTTGTTCTCTCGCCTTCCTCCAACTGTTTTGTCCGCCCCTACTCTAATAGGTCGATCGCTCTACACTCAGAGGAGCTTGGACAAGGATGGAACCCGGGCTTGCGCCCATCCCTCCGCCTGCTCCCCCCGACTTGTCTTTTCCGACGACGCTAAAGGTGTAACATGATACTCGAAGGGGACTCTCTGGATGGGCTCCACAGAACGTGTCATTTGAAGGGTCCCCTTTGTATCCCTCCTCCTCCCCTTTTCAGGCCCACCCGAATCGCGAAAGCCGGCAAGTACTCACAATAACGGCTTTCTGGGGACATCGTCAATGGCGAACACCGCTCTCACCAAGTGAGCGAACTAATGCCAATTCATCTCTGTCCCCACTTATGCTTCAGGGAAGCCGGCACCCTGCACCAGAGCAGGTGGTAGCAAGCAGTTGGCGCGAACAGCTCGACGCTGCGTTCCTCTCGGTCCATGTTGCAGGACTCGAGGCAAAGCCCCACGCACACCTCGATTCTCGGTTCTCGTTTCGTTCACTAACGTCTCGTCGGATAAAGGGGGATCTTGTGTAACCCTTCAACTTGACTGAACATCACGACAGACGCGCCGCGGACCCGCTCAGTCACCCTCCAGCGGGGTGTGGGCTTGTCCACCGCTTGGATGCATTGAGCGGACTTTCTGCGCCTTTGACTCTCGGAATGAGATTGTACAACGCCCACTCTCTAGCGGGATGAAGCAGAACAACATGATACAGAAGGATATCTACATATAGAACGTTCGTTGGCCAGAAGACATGATAAGATAACTGATATGCTTAGAAACTGATAACATAGTACGCAATTAAGAGGCAGAAGATGCATAAGGCGACTTTTGCCAAGAGGCGGCAGATCCTGGGATCTTTCAGGAGAACCCACGCTGTCTGATAGTCTTTGATTCCGGATCTTATCACTTTTCACTGTTCCGAGTGTTTGCCGTCAACCGGCTTGTACACGGCTTGCTTCCGGCAAACCACATGTGCCGACGGGGCCGACTCTCGAAATACAGTAGAATACAGCCGTCTCAGGCTAATATACACTATGATACAGCTCAGTAAAGCTTCGGAAGCTAAGAGAAAGGGTCCTGGTGTAGAGGGGATGACTCTTCCACACCCATGCCCAAAAACTGACCTCCTGAAGCCCCCTGGTCACAGCCAGCATAGTTGAGGGGTTCGAAACAGGGTCGAGATTGTTCTTGAGAGGTGGTATAGTATCGAGGTCTTCTCCCACTTCGCTTGGAAGATCTTCTTCTCCTTCTGACTTTCCAAAGAGGAAGGATGCAATATGTTGATGTACAGAGGATGGTGATACAGGACAATTTCCATTCGAGGGAAGGGAAGAAGAATGTACATGGGACGACTGGGACGGCGGTTGAGTTGTTACACTACTGGTTACAGAAGTCGGCTGGCATTGAGGTTGAATTGACGCTACACGTTAACGCGCGTCCAAAGGAGGTTTTCAGTCGTAACCAAGGAGTTTGTACCTCTGCGAGTTGGATGGCAAGGTATGGTTTAGAGGAAAGAGCACTCTGCAAGTATAATTACAGACCGATGCCATCCTGCGGCCATCATCTAGTCATCATTCCGGTTGGATGTCCGCCTGGGAAGAAGTTACCGCATTTTGGGGGGGAGGGGGAGGGGACCCTCCGTGAGAATTCCTGCGAGATCCAAGGATCTGCCGCCTCTTGACTTTTGCTGGTGTTGGGGTCAGGGACGTCGCGTCTTGACGGCAGACTAGTATTGGTGGTGTAGAAACGGGAAATGGGAGACTGTCAGATGGTTCTTGGTAGATAGTGCATGTCTATTGAGAACACCAGTCGCATGAGCTGTTGGTCACAGGCAGCTCCGAGGGTACGTACCACAACGAATGGAATGACCACCCGAGTAGGTGATTTGGCAGTTGTGGAACTCGAGGGTGTCGCAACCATGAAACATGCTGATGCGCTGAGTACGCTGACGGCTTGGTCCCTGCTGCTTAGAGCGAACTTCACTAGATGCATTGTTGTTATCCATGAGAATGGTGGTCGAGATGATGTAGTAAAGTAACGTTGGGTCGTACTTATAGGGAGGTCTGTGTCAGACATTCTGAATGATAGCAGTTCCAAATCGAGATGCCAGGTACTGCGGTTAGCGCTTAGGTACAGTACACCGAAGTTGCCGAACGCTGTCAATGGCGCTTTCTGAATTCAGAATGGCAACCCATCACCTCGCTGGCGCCTTTCTGAATTCGAGCCTCAAAATGGCAACCCATCACATCGCTGGCGCCTATTCTGCGGTTGCCCGGGTCCATTGTACGTACCACTTCGAAGGACAGGGTGCTTGCGTATCGTGGGCGCCTCCTCGACGCTCACTCAGTCTGAAAGATCAACCGATGTCAGAGACCCTCCGAAGGAGCATCCCAGTCGCCCGATGCACTCCTAGATAGATGAGAGTGACTTGAGAGCGGCAATGTGCCCCTTCTTCGTTCCGCCAATTGACCTGGGCGAGCCAAGATGGATGCAGGGAACAAGCAAGAGTTTTGCCGCAGGTTCTTCTTGCCAGGTTCCCTTGAAGTGGTGTTAAGAATGATGGACATAAATTGTAAGTGGCGGTCGTAAGCGGATTTTGGATCCTCAGAAGGAGACATGACCATGCTAGAAATACCCGCTAAGCACCGCCACCGCCACCTCTGGTGCGGCCTACAGCACCCCACACTCGGTAATGGCGGTAATTATAGACTGTGGGTCAGGGATGCCGCTCTCGTTGCCCGGGCGGCTTCTCTACACAAAGGCGCTGGCATTTCTTCTTGGTACAACAGTATCGGCGCTTACCTTCAAGCACATAGCACATCGCATGCTGGGTCACTGTGTAACAGCCGCAAATTCTATCCGACACGGGCTGGGGGTACGTCTGGACGCTCAAAATCCCTCCTTTAGCGTCTGGGATATGTCGGAGCGACGCTGGTCAGAAACCAGCGTATTGTGACCATTGGCTTATTTTTCACCACATACATTAAAGTTCATTCGTCCCGTACATGATTGCAAATACTGGCTTTGGCCTAGAAGTGCCTAAGGTCTAGAAGTGCCTCTGCCCGTTTTTAAAATCAAGTAATTCTCCTAAAATTCTGGAATTTGAAACTTACAGAGTTGGGGCAAATACATGCCTGCTCATACACTTCTGGAGAGTATTGGACAGACGGTTGGTACTGAGAGAGGGAGGGAGTGAAATGCTACCCAGCACAAAACTCCGGGTGAATCAAAATGACTGGCTCCTTTGGGTTGTGCGTTTTCGGTGGACGAAGATTGAGAATGGTGATGTCATGGTGAGGCACTTCTCGTCCTCTTTTTTTTCAAACCGCACTTCCAGACCACAGAAAATTACGGTGGGTAGCTGCGACCAGTAGGCTCTCAAGTATGTAGTTTTTACTATAAACTGTGCAGATTTGCACTCATAGGAGACGTTCGAAATGCCATCAAAGCAGTGAGGCAGTTCTGGGCCAAAGCCAGTAGGCTCACTCTTTAGATTGAAAGACTGGTGGTATCAATGGCTCAACGATTCAAGCTGTCAACCCCTTCTGGCCCAGGATCGCAGGGAAGGTCTGCAGCTCGGCTCGTCGCAAGATGGGGAGACACGGCTGCGCCACCTACTAACTCACTTTTGGGCACCACGACCCGATACACGCTCCTTTCATCATTGATCTTTACGGAGCGAACATAGTCTATAGTCTAATCAGAGATGCAGAGGCTTGGCTCAGAGATCGGGACTGGGAAACCAAAATGTACTCTATACGGATACTGTCTCATGCCAGGCTCTGCGGCCACTGGTCGCATTTTGCCTCCTCCTAGCAACCCATACAGGGCTCCGTAGAGCGCTAATATTATGTCTAGATATGTCCGCCCGAACTCTGTCAATGACGACCCCGTCGCGTCGTATCCTCAGCCGGTTGTTGAGTTTTCTGTCATGTACCTCCAATAGTCCCCGCCACAGCCTTCCAAAGGCTCCTACCCACTCGATGGATGAGCTCAGAAAACCAATCCTGAATTAACGAGAAACTATTCTATGTACGAAGAGGTCATCCAAGGTATCATGAAGTAAACGGCAAACGTCCATAGCCAAAAACTACAGGCGTAATGAACTACGAAGCATGCAAAGGTAACTACGTCGTATTTAAGCAAACATCAAACCAGCAGCAACCAATCCGACAACAGAGGCCACCGAGAACCCAGCAAGGCGTGAAGCGCTACCAGGCTCATCGGTCGAAGAGGCCTGAGCAGACGATCCAGAGCGGGTGGCTGAGCCAGTCGCACGAACAACTGGTCACACGACCCGAACCACTGGCAGAGGCTGATGCAGAGGCACCTGCCGAGCCGGTCACCGAGGGGTTGGGCGTGGCAGCAGGGAGATCAGCAAAGAGCTCTTCACTCTTGTGGGCGACGCAGTTGGACGAAGCAGGGATGGACGCGGTATAGGGCACGCTGACGGTACCAGAGTGAGGCTGGGTGTAGGTCGACGTCTGGCCATCGGCGCCAGTGTAGGTACCGACGAAATCCATGTTGTCACCCTCGCAGGATTCAAAGACACCATCTTGAGCGGCGTTGGGGATGTTAAAGTCGCAGCCGATACGATCAAAGATGTGTTCGCAGTAGTGTTCAGCTTGGGGTCCAGCGGGGTCGCAGGCCTTGTAGCAGAACCTGTTGCCACCAAGGAACAAGTGCCATTCGATGACCTGGACGGGATCGGCGCCTCCAAAAGCGTTGGAGAAGACGAGACCACCGATGGGGTTGCCACGGAGGTCGGCACCGTGGGGGTCCATCTCTCCTCCCCAGTCACCCTCGAGGACGTTGATCTTGGTCTGGTCAATGTAGCCGACGGCTTGGACGTAGTCGGGAGTTTTGATCCATTGGATACCGGTTATGGCGCCTTCGGGAATGAGACGGGTGCCATGGCCGGGCTTGGTGCACCAGGCGACCATGATGCCTTCAATGTCACCGACCTCGCGGCCGTACTCGGGGGGACCCCAAATACAGAAGTCTAGTTGATTGATGCGGGTGATGGGATGAGTGACGTGCGGTTGGTGGGACAAGGATGCAAGTTGAGTTGATGTGACGTGGACACGAGGTGGATAGGCGACGGAGAAGAGGATAATGGAAACGTCAGAAAGGGTCACAAACGGAAGGAAAAGAGAACAACGCACCATCAACGGAGTTGAAGAGAGAGGTCTGGCAGAGAGACTCCTGGTTCTCAGTGGTGGAGTTGCACTGGTTATAACCGTGCTGAGCACCACGGATGAGCTGGGGGTCAGTGTCGACCTGGTAAGGCTGGAAGAGTCAAGGATGTCAGTTGAGCTTCTCTATACATAACGCAAGAGACGCACAAGTGGCCCCAAGTGAACCTCTTCGCAGCGAGAGCAGTCTGAGGGAACTGTTGCTCAGGGGGAATAGCAGTCTCCTGAGCATAGACGGCGCCAACAAAGAGGGCGAGGAGAGCGGTATAACGAGCGACAGGAATCATAGTTCTAAAGAAAGACAGACGGTCAATAGCCCGTGTAAGGTAGTCGAGGTAAGGAGAAGAGGCGAAGGTTGGGAGAAAGCAGAGCGGAGGTCAGGTGAGTATTTATTTGACAGGGCCAGGGTTGTCATGGCTTTTTCTTCCCAGCACCCACCGAAGGATGAACACGCCACTTCGATCAGAAGAAGCCTGTTGGTACCAAAATGAAGGGCCAAGATACTTGGCATACGCGCCTGTTCATCAGTTTTCTTGGCATTCGGTCCCTGGAGCCTTCTGCAATGTCAATTGCCAGGCACCTTGAAGACAGCCTCACACAAAAAACTGCTTATTCTAGAGGTCGAAAAGCCCTCCTCAACGAGTCCCCAATGCACCGTCGATCGAAGCCAAGACAAAGTCGAAATCAAAAACGTTGTATTTTAGACCCTCACAAGCATGTTGGCTGTCGTACGCTTTTTAAGGGACGAAACTGCCAAGAGGCCGTGGCCCTTCCACCACAGGATGGGGGTCATCCTCGTCGACCCCTCACTCCTGAGTTCGTTGTCGAAGAACCCAACAGGTTCCTCTCCCACCGAACCTCCAGCTCCCCGCCAAGCACACCTCCTGAGCTTGACAGGGCCTGATTCCAGATCGCACTAGCGCCTTCTACGCTAGGAGGAGCCACGTATTTGTATCTAGTGGTTATCTAGGATTGTACTATCCTCGATAGGTAGATGAAGCAGAAACATTGGAATAGGCGACGAATGTGCTCTCAGAACCGCCGCTTTCGTGAATGGTGAGGAGGAATGAGCAGCGCGACGATCGGCGTTGCTCCCTTTCCGTAGTCGCCTCGTACCTCTGCAAGTTCCCCTGTATCTGTTTCCGATCGACCTATTGATGCCTCAACATCCCCTGCGAGCCCCATCCCTGAATGCGCCCCTCCAGACTCGGAAGCAAGCCTAAACACGACACCCTCCAGCTCCCTCACCCTCCCCGGCCCCATCTTCTTCTTCTCAGCTTACACTGCGCTATCACGCGTATTCGTCGCCGGTTCTTCTTTTTCTCCCACTGTCCCTCCCCCCCTCTCCTTCTCCTATCTCGTTACCGCCACGAACGGGAACCCACCACCAACCAACCAAATCAACACCCCCATCATCCTTTCCCCCGACCCTTCTCAGATCCATGGAAAAGTGCTGGTTGAGGGTATGCAAGGAGTAGAGTTCGAACGATGTTCCCGAGGGGATACCGTCGATTGCTTCGTCCCGGGGGTGCCTGCAGATACCAGCGTACCGAGGGTGTTGTCGATTGTTTCTTGAGGCGTTTCATCGAGGATGTCAACGGAATCGTGTCAGGAGTATCAAGAAGAGCAGTAGCAGAGGCGTTGGAATCTCCGGCGAGAGACGAGAGCGACCGAGTAGGAGGAAGGAGAGAAGCAGTAAGGTCGACAAGAGCGTCTACGAGACGGCGTCTGCGCCATCGGTTTCTTGTTGATAGCACGATAGAGAGGTAAACGAGCTTCGTTTGTAATACGATGCCTCGCCCGCATTGTAGGATAACGACCCGCATAGCGCTTGTCGTTGCTACTAGCCCGGATTGTGATCTGAATGTCACGAAGAGTCGAGCTACGATTAGACGGCGTGGGCCTTTGAAAGGGATACTTATGGCCAGTAAGATTGATTGTTGTGGTAGGAGCGAGAAGTGAATGGGAAATGGAAATTCGGCATGAGGTGCCAAGCCCATCAATTGATCACGGTGTTTGTACGAGTGTCTGCGGACGCAGGCACAGCGCGTTCATGATCACAGTCCAGACTTCCAGTGCTGTACGGAGCTTATCTTCCGGCGAGCGAAAGCAAGCGGAGAGTTGAAAATTTACCAGGATTTCTCTTCCGAGAAACTATCACACATAATTAAGACTGGCTTAGTGCAGGTACGAACCGGTCACTGGTTCGTGCCTCGCTGCTCATCCCAATTCCCAATCTTCATTACTATGTGCATTTGACCCAATACTGGACGCCTACAAGGTATTCCTTAGGTGCATCCATAAGTAAATCTGACATTCCAGAATTATGTGCTGCCTTCGCCCGTCAATACCAAGCGCGTATCCTGAGTTTCTGACACTCGCTATTAGTCGCCCGACATGTCGCCAGGAGCTACACCATGACTTGAATCAGTACCATGAAACACGCGCACTCACCGAAGGAGCGCGGTCCCTGCCACTATGTAAACGAGCTTATCTATCAACTCTTGGTTCAAATGGCACCATGGTCCATTGGCCTGTGCAGCTTTGAGCGTTTACAGCACTATCGGGTACGGGTGATGGATCATTGGGTCAGTATGTATCCATTGACAAGAACAAGATTGAGATAATGAGTAGATCTTGGATCAGATGCAAATAGAGTTTTTCTAAATATCAAGGACTACTTTCCTCAAGGGGTCACAAAGTCGCCCGCCCTCGAGCTTGCCGATGCAGTAGTGCGTTCTGGGAGATTTGCGCGTTCCTGTTGGGATAATTCCCTTTTTTGATTCGATCATTTGTCGAACGTTTCGTGCAATCGTGACTTGAGATGGAGCGGGCGATCTATAAAAGGCGGTGGCAGGTGGCAGCTTTCATTCGACATCTACTACCAGACTGGTCTCCTCCTCTCCAGAATTCCGTTACTCTATTCTGCAGCCACATCGTGTAAGCCCTTGGTGGTTGGGACAACCCCCAGGATCCACGATAAAGCATCAAAGCATCGAACGCCTGGGACCGCTTAATCCGCCATCCCTCTTGCCTTCATCTTATCTTCCTTATGAGCAACGTGGAGACCTCCACGGAAGATCACTGTAAACACTGTAGATTGCAAAGATCAGCTTGTCGGAGAGCAGCACATCAAGGAGGGCAAGAGCTGGAGCACAGGTACCATATTTCAGGGATGCGAAGCCCTCGAGTTCCACAACTGCCACTTCACCTGCGCCGGCGGTGATTACAGTCGTTCTTGTATGTCCACCGACTCTCATCCCCGATTACTTTTTTCTTAAGATCATTTGATGTTACTAGACGTGCATAACATCCAATCAGAACAACCTCCTGCCGGTCTCCCCTTCCCTGTTTCTACGCCGACACCTTCGCCTCATGCAGTCAATAATTATCGCGGACTTGAATCCTCAGGAACCATCAGAACGGCTTTCATTGGAGCCTGTCTGTGTCTGCTAATAATTGCCTACCTTGCCTCTTAGTTTAGCTGTTGTCGCTTCTTTCTCAAGCGTGCCCTTGACATCGTGAATCTTCTGAATCAAGTGGGGCGTATTAATGTACCTACTGTATATAGCTATTTATCGAGGATGCTTGTACTCGCTTTCTGCCCTTTCCATATTTATCTACCCCAAAGCTTTCGAATCCCCCCTTGGGTGCTCTCACGAGGCTGCGGGCGCCTAAATCAAGTCTAAATTCGTCGATCAAGATCTCAGCTGACCAATCAAATGCAAGGCTTGGCATGATAAGGCACAGGAGCCCACGATGCGCTCACAAAACCTAATCTCGCCGATGTCTCCATTGGCGGGAAGTCCAAATCCGGTCGGTCCCGCAGAAACAGTAGGCGAAGATGCATGTGTGTATTGCAAAGAGTACAATAAGCGAGTCAAAAGAGTTCAAGTGGAGGTACACTACAGATGAGCAAGTGTCAACAAGGATCGGTCAGTCAAAACGAGGGTAGGTAATACATTATATCGAACAGCGTCTCGTATAGGGTCGAAAGAGGGTTAAGTTTTGTGTGGGGTATATGGAATGGCAGCCAGGCTACCAAAGAATGTCCTGCTTAAGCAAGGAACAGAGCAGAGAGCGCACCAACGATAGCAGCGAACCCAGAAACCTTCAAGACAGCTGCACCTCCATCCTCACCAGTCGCATTAGGGTTCGCACCCGTCGAGGTCCTCGACGCACTAGGTCCAGTCCCTGAACCACCCGACCTCGTCACGCTTCCACTCGGCCTCACGCTCCCGCTGCTAGCACCAGCACTACCGGTAGGCGCCGGCAACCCAGCAACAGTTCTGCACTGCTAAACGTTGTGCAATCTGAGCTTGCGGGGATCCTAGCGGTATACGGTGGCTGGCCAATAGGGCCATCGGGCTGAGTGTAAGTCATCACCTGACCACCGACGGTATATGTTCCTGGGAAGTCCTGGTTCTCACCCGCGCACGATTCGAAGGTCCCGTTCTGTGCGTTGTTAGGGACGTTATAGTCGCACCCGATACGATCATAGATGTGTTCGCAGAACTTGTCGTCGTCTTGCCCAGAAGGATCGCAAGCCTTGAAGCAAAACTTGTCGGCGCCAAGGAACAAGTGCCATTCGATGACCTGGGTGGGTGAGCCGGTCCAAGCTTCGGAAAGACGAGGCCTCCCATGGGGTTGCCACGGAGATCAGCACCGTGGGGGTCCATCTCTCCTCCAAAGTCGCCTGCGAGGACGTTGATCTTGGTTTGGTCGATGTAGCCAACGGCTTGAACGTATGCGGGTGTGCGGATCCATTGGACACCATACAAAGCATTCAGGGATGAGACGCGTGCCGTGCCCTGGCTTGGTGCAGTAGGCAACCATGATACCCTCAATGTCGCCGACTTCACGGCCATATTCGGGAGGACCCCACAAGCAAAAGTCTGGTTTCCAAGTCAGTTTGGTCGTAGGCAAGGAAGAAAGGTGAAGTGACACACCGTCAAGACTGTTGAAGTGCATTGTTTGGCACAAGGACTCTTGATTTTCAGTGGTCGAGTTGCACTGGTTGTAACCATGCTGAGGTCCACGGATAAGGTTCTCAGTGTCGACTTTGTAGGGCTACAAGCATCATCCGAACATTAGTCTTGCATTCCATTGATGCCCAAGCCAGAAGGACATACGATGTTAGGCCAAGTGAACATCTTGGATGCGTGAGGTACGGCGGGGAAGGTGGCCAAACCACCACCAGGGGTAGCGGCGGGGGAGCAGGTGCGGGGGTGGTAGCGGCGGGAGGTGCAGAGGATTGCGCAGCGGCGAGCGATGCGCCCATAACGAGGGCGACAAGAGTTTGAGAGATCATTCTATCCAGATGCTCGCTTCTTCAACTAAAAGGTATTAGGGGTATTAGGTCGAAAGGAAGGGAAACCTCAGCAATAGCGACGACGATGAAGAGGAAGAAGAAGATGAAAAGTGAAGAAGCACGAGACATTGAGACCTGGGGTATTATAATGCCAAACAAGCCAAGAAGTCTGAGCAAGAGAAACCAGTGTGCTGGCGATGTTCATTCCAAACGTTTGATCTGGGGAACAACCATAGAAAGGCGGAAAGAGGGCCAAGCATTTTTCGGTTCTGGAGGGAGCGCCCCTGCAAAGCCAGGCCAAGCCAACGACGTCAGAAGCCATTGAGTGCAAGAGGACGACTGTCAAGGAAACGTCGTTGAAAGCTTCTTTTTACGCGAAGGTTCGTTGACTAGGCTCGAACCCGACGCTTGCGGCTGTGAACCAAGAAGTTTAATCGCCCAGTGAGGAGTTGACCGCTGTGTGAAAACGATGGCGATTTTCTGCTGTTGTGGAGAGGGTAATGTCTTGGGCCCCAGGGTCTCTAGCGAATAAGAACATGATGAAGCCACGAGCCCGAGCGGAAAGGAAACGCGACGCAGGCACACAAAACGATTGTGATTGACACCGTCTGTTGAGCTCGATCAGGAAGTTCAATTGAAGTATGCTGTCAGCGGCGTAGGAAGAGAAACTCCGGGTGAGAAGTGGATGGATGAAAGAGCGGAATATCTCCTGGCCTCATTTCAACGTTCCTTTAGGCCGCAACGACCGAACGCAATGATCAATCCGGATGCTTGCAAGCGGCGGCGGGACAAGACGGTTACGAGGACGAGGACCCAAGACCAACAGCCGATTGGCAAGCGCCATAGCCCTAAAGACCAAGAACATCCGGGAACTGTTGGTATAAGGCAGGGATCATCACTCTCGCTAGCTCGTGTTCTCAAGGAAGTTAGTTGAGTCTTCGAGAATCGTGAAAAGATGCCAGACTGTACATGGTTTAGGGTTGGGCCCGATTGAAGCGACAGGTTGCTGGTAACCGCGAGCCGACGCCAGAAGGCGCTTCCCCGCTGAGTTCGAATTTGCCTTTCCCGCCCCTAATTCGGCCATGCGATTCTTTTTCGTGGATGATTCTCGCTTTGAGCTCTCTCTGTCACCCGGGGCAACCTTGTCTAGTCCAAAAAGACAGAATTACCTATGGGCCTGTGGTAGAGGCTCCCTCTAGAGCCTAGATCACCTTTGCGCCCATGGTCGAATCAGATTACAGCCTATCACGGCTTATCTTCGTCACTGTTGAGCAAACTGCGAACACAGGCGCCTCTCGTATAACCTCCTTGCCTTGGAATTCATCGAAATCTCCTCCTGATGCCTCGTATTGGTCCCTTACTTTGGCGAGAGATCAAACAAACTGCTCGAGAAGCTATCGAGAGCCTACAGAACGAAGGTCTCCATGCTTGTCTGTTCGGAAGTGCTGCATGCGCATTCTATGGGATGCCAGAATCGAGTGCCAACTGTACGTCCTTTTTTCGTACTTCGACTCTCATATGAGAGAAGAAGACCTTGAAGGAGAAGACTGATAAACTCGCAACCCTTGCAGGACGTCGATGTCGTCGTCATGAACGCAGACGACTTTGGATACGATCCAGAGTATGTCAAATACCAACTCACTTGTTCCAACAACCGATTCTTTCTCGTCGACTCTCGAGACCCTCATGCGAACTATCGCATTCTCTACTTCCGTCTCGGAGGGCCAGACAGCAGACGACGCTGTAAGGTCGACATCCTTGTACCTGGCTTGCTCTCAATACCCAACATACCCCCGGCGGACTTTACGTATGCAGCAAATCATCCGAGGATCCCACTGGTGCCGATGGTGACCTTGATTCTGCTGAAGCTGCGAGGGTGGTGGGATCATTGGAACGATGATACCAGACCGTGGATGAGGAGGAGAAGGTTGTGCAGGACGAGGAGGACATCGAGGAGGAAATGTTGAGTATGGCGGTCGAAGAGGGGGTGGTACTCAGTGTGGGATGGAGATAGGGAGTGGTGGGATGAAGAGTTCGTAAGGATGCGTGTGGATTCGGATCGGGGGGTATGTCGAGAATTGGCCAGAGGACGGAGGATGATTGGCGGCACCTTGGATTCTTTGACTTGGTACCAACCCACACGACCACTCGTACTGGAGTTCGCGCTGCTAGGTGTTAGGCTCTAACCCATTGGAGCGTTGCAGCCAACGATTCAATTGGGAATGGAAAATCAAGGTTTACAGTATCATTCGTACAGGCTATCAGTGTCTCTATCGTCATTTCAATGGCAAGGATTCCACAGCTCTCTAGCGCTGGACATGACTTCATGAATCTAGTGCTCCTTCTGAGCCGCAACCTCCGGTACACCGGCCTCTCCCGTCATGACCCATGTTAGATACGAAACCTTCCGGCTGAAACGATTGGAGGGACAGGAATGTTGTCGAGTTTGCGCGGGCCTCAGCGAGTGGGTGTCACGTTTTATCTACCCTTGTGGTTAAGAATTCCGACCATTGAGGAGTATCGGAGACATGAAGTGTAATTGAGACTCTGCCCACCCGTTTGTATGGTGCGTCTCGAAGGTCTAGATCATGGTAGATCCAGGACGGGATATCGATCCCCCGCTTGCGTGAGTATAGATTCTCGGTCGATCTTGAGCCCAGATATAGCGTGACATTTGGCCACCCCATGGAAGGGGTGTGAGCGTCAAAGGGCTACAGAGATGACGGAGAGATCGATCAGTACGCAGTTATATCGCCAGCCAGGTTTTTACCTTTCCGAAGGTCCAGATGTTGTAACGAATGCGTACGACTCTTCATTACCAACTACAGCTAGTCAAGGGCATAATCAAATTTTCTGTAGACCAGACGCTTCGAAGAAGCTAAACTGAGTGGGCGGCCGGGATAAAGCATGGGCTGGTGGATGGAAATGAAGGAGTCGCCATGTACCGTCGAACATTGCGCTCGTTAGCACGACTCTCGAGGGTTTCCAGCACTAGCGAATCCTTGATCGTGGCGGAAGAGACTGAGCTCTGCGAAATCTTGGCACGTTGTTCTATTAACGACCAGGTGTATCAGAGATGGACCACTGCCGGGAACATATCGATAGCTTGGTGCGTTGCGGACAGGGTGCAAATAGATGGTGCCTCCAGTAGCACCTGAGATGCTTCCCAAAGGTAGTTAGGGGCACTATTGGGCTGGGTGCTCTCGCTCCTTCCCATGCTGTTTTTCGTATCTTCGGGAAAAGAGCCTCAAGTTGGTCCAAGGAATCACCCGATCAACCTGACCTGGACACTGATGGTCACCATGATTGAAGAGCCACCCCCTCTCAAATCTCCCCGGTGGTTCTGTTATTCGCAAGGCGAAAGCTGTGAACATAAGCGCCCAAGGCTAAGAATACGGATGAAGCACGGCTTCGTCTGGCTATGTGTAAATGGTCATGAATACCGCAAATACTGTGGTTTTGGAAAGCAAGGTCTCACACCCTCGTGTAGCAAGAATGGCTTCCCCTAGCTACAATCTATAAATATCGCGATTGGACCGAGTAAATTAAGCGCCCTTTGGTAAGTATGCAAACGAGTGTAGAGTGCCCATCTCGAGTATCCCAAAATGCGATGTGACAGCCCATCACAAACTTTCCGTTGTGCTTCATCATTGATACCACCAGGGACCTGGCACGGGGACCCCGCAGCGTTTTCTCTTGTGAGGGATTTGGAGGACGCTTAGGGGGATGGATGCAACACGGATTTAATTCCTCTCTCCTTTCAATTTGAACACGTTGGATGACGTCATGAAGTTGGGATGGCGAGGTCTTTCAAGTCGGAGCGTACTTTGTGACGGGATTCAGAGACGGGATGAGATGTGAGAGCGAAGGGATCCATTTCTGCCCTTTTATATACGATGCACCGCCAGATGCAGAGTTCTTCTGAAGAGACTTGACATTGGTGGCATGACCAACGAGGAAAGAGGAAAGGGGAAAGGGGACCAGGAATCGGTCTTCGTGATTTTATTTACAAGTGCCGGCAGAAACGAACAAGCACCCACCACGACTATACCACTTATGGTAGGCCCGCTACCCGACACGCTCCTCGCTGCTCCCATCCTCTGCAAGCATGGCAAAACGGAGGTGATTTGCCTCATGCCGGCACCAGGCCCCACAACCAAAATAAATCACGAAGAAGAATTTGCGAGTCGAACTGGGTCTATCGTTTTGCAATCAGCTGCAAAGGAATCTCATGCTCATCAGATAAGGCAGTCAGTGTTTATGAGTGGCATGCGCTTAATCGGACCCATGACATTTCGAACCATAGATCCAGGGTCCCTAAGATATGCCCACTACCCTACCGTCGCGTAAAATCTTAGTATAGACACCAGTACCTGTGAGTGGAAACTGATACAGCTTCAAGCCCTCTTCATTAGCTCATGGAATCCCCTGACGGACTTTTCTGTGGCTGGAAGAGGAACTCTTCAGTATTGTCAGCATTCAGCCACTAAGTCGCAAAGGAGGGTGATTGCCGCCGTTGAACTCGCGTTTGTGATTGGTTGATGCAGGCCGCTGGGAGATCTTGGGGGCTCTTAAATTAAGATCTGCACAAAATGCCGGCTCTTTTCCTCGAGAGAATCTGGGAAACATTTTCGACCGATAGCCATGTCGAGCATGTCAGATCTTCCTTCCCTCTTTCGAGATCCGCTGAATTCGTCTACCCTGACAACGCCAAGTTCTTCCTTTGGACCTCTCTTTATAATTATCCTCTGCCGGTGGCCCTTCCACTTCCCTCCATCCCCTGAGCCTCTCCTACTCGCTCGTTGTATAATCCCAAATGCCCGGGAAGTAGCTCTGTACCAGCTGACACTTGAAGCAGGACACGGCGAGCTTGCAAGCACTACGCTTGAATGAAACGATTGCTTACCTGCGTGTTCATAGCTTGATGACGACCAGTCCCATGGCCAGCCTTCGCAAGCTTCCGCGAACACCCAGACGTACGCTAGTGTCATGTCAATTCTGTAGAGGTCAGCGCGATGCTAAAGTTGGTCTGGGCTTGTTATTGCTCACTTCACTTCCAACAACCCCCTCTAGGTCGTCAGTGGAAGTGCGAGGGAGCACGCCCTTCATGTACAAACTGTTCGAAACGCAACACTTGTGCCTGTGTCCCAGGAGAAGGGGCGCAAAGTTACCCTGGCATATTCCAGGGGAGTGGGAGCTTCGAATTCAACAACTGCCAATTCACATACTCTGCTCGTGATTATAATCGATCTGGTGCGTACCTTTTCGCTCCCTCTATCATGATAGCTTATCAGTGTTCGCTGTGTTTGCGTTTTGGACCTATCATCAGAGGTCCACAGCCGAGATCCAGCGCGCACTACGCCCCTTCCGGTTTCGGTGCCTTCAACTCCCTTGCAAACGCCGGGACAACGCAGCGTGACGTCGTTGAGGATCATCAGTGTGGCTTGCTTTGCTTTGCTTTTGATCGTGATGTACCGTTTCGTCTCTTAGAATAGCTAGGTGATACCCGAGGAAGTTGAGAGACAATCATAGAGATGAGACTACATGCTTGATGTTTTGCAAGCTCTTCATAAGCGTACCTTCTGTACTATAGTCTCCATTCAAGGAAGGGCTCGATGGCTCAATAGAGATTGGATGTTCGAAGGACCGAGGTCGTTCAGAGCACTTGTCTACCTGGGAAGCTGCGCGACGTTCAATTAGATTCAAATCTTTGCGGAGAGAAAATGCACGTACGTAGCGAGCGACAGTCCGCGTAATCCAGTGAGCGACGAGGCGCTTTGAATCTCGAAGAAATGCGTTAAGCTGCTCGACGAAATGGCGCGTTCTCGACGGGGAAGTAGATCTGAGGTCCTTTCACGCGCCGAATTGTGTATGCTTTGGGGTCTGAGAGCACTGGGCAAAGACGTCAGCACGCCCAAATGCAACGACAAAGAGGAAATGCAAGCGCTCTCGCCTGGTCCATACGAGCCTAGGCAGTGACACTGGCGCATCCTTGCAAGCCGGTGAGAGGCTGGTGGAGCTCATTCCACTGTGCGATCTCTCAAGGGTGATGGTGAGGGGCCATACCGAAGTCGGGTTGAGGAACGGCGACGTTGACGCTGAGGTTGGCTAACTGTGGGGTCTTGATGGATGCCGGTCAGACTGCAAGGGAAATCGTCCGACAATGAGATTGTCTTCGAATTTGGTCTGCAGCACGATCAGATAGGAAGGCAGTTGTCGACATATCGAGCACGTAGACTTGCGGCTACAAGTTCTGGCGCAGGACGTTGTCTTGAAGTCTCCGACGATGGTGAAAAGAAGCCTGTCCACTAGATCTATTGGGAAGAGAAGAAAACGCATTCTATGGACGGCACAGTGGAGAATGTCACACCTTCAGAATTGTGCGAGCTCCAACAGAAGAAATGAGCCTACAGTGCCCCTAGAAGTGACTGGGGTAGCAAACACGACGAATCCACGAGCCCGGCCTCAGAAGAAACGCGAGTAGTCAGGGCATGGGAAACACTGCCATTGGCATATTCAGTCAAGTGGAGTCAGAGATTTAGGGAAGCACGTGCGTTCTCGTTCTGCTAGCGGCAGAGGCAGAAGAACTCATCGTGGGAAGGTGCCTTGGACGAAGGAGGCAATCTAATCGTAGTTGACCAGCAATGACAAAAGCGCGACGACTAGCGCAATACTGAATTTAAAAAGGCGACGGCTCTGAACGCAAACGCCCAAGCCAACAGCTCCCCACTGAGAGGTAGATAGTCTGACAGACCCAAGACATCGAAGTGAAGTCGGATCGAAGGTCGACGAATGGATCGGTGCTACTGTCGTCTTCCAAGTCGGAAAGAAATCAGAGCGATTTCCTGTTTTAGTGAGTTGAAAGAGGCCAAGTGTGTGCTGATCAAGTTCTGTAAACGATGAGCCCGATGGAGGGGAGTAGCCTGAGACCGGCACCGACACTGATGCCGCGGCCCGCTGAGTTTGAATTCCGTTCCCAAGCCCCTAATTGCTCGTGGCTTCCTTCCAACCACGACGGACGAGGGTTGAACTCCCCACCTCTTTTCGTTACGTCTCGTTTACTGTGAGTAAATTTGGGGCGTCTATGCTTAATATCGTCTCATTTGACCAGATCGCGTCTCTCAATGGCGACAACCACTAAGCTTTCACTCACCAAATCTCTCCCCGGTGCCTTGATCGCACGGAAACCACTCCATCCTCAGAAGTTGCCCTGGATGAAATCGAATGGACCAAGGCTCTTAACTGCGTCCAACCATCGCGACCTCAACCAGGCCACCACCAATGTCCTCCAGGGCCGGTAGGCGGCAGAGATGGACCCCACCTTGCCAAACCCAATGGTGGCCTCTTCTTCTCTAACACCAGGACCGGCTTCCCCACTCAGGTCGTCGATTGTCTTAATTATCGCTTAGTGGTCGTTTCTGCACTAAGATTTGCCGCCTGCTGGATCTCAGGCGGACAAGACTTGCGAACGCATCGGTTGCGGTTTCAACGTCCTCAAAAACGCACAGAAGGTCGGTTTCGAGAGCGGCGAGGGAGACAACATGGCCTTGCCGGTACGTACACTCAACGTCATTTGTATACCGTTATCGGACCTTACACTGCGCCCATCCTTGATTCGTCCAATTGTATTCTCCTCTACAGTGCTGAGCTCTTCGCTGATCCCCCTGCTGCTACACCCAACCCCTCATTTACTGACTCGGTTGGTGCTTCTGAATTTACGAGCAACTCGTTTCGTGCGGCCACTGCTCTTTCGACTGGACCTCCTTCGAGGCCTGGCTCGGGTGCTCAGGCCAGCTCGACTAGGGAGCCTGGTAGCGCTTGCTGGGTTCTCGATGGCCTCTGTTATCGAATTGGTCGTTGCTGATTTGACGTTCGCTTAGGGAGTTCATAATATCTTTGCCTGTATTTCGGGACGATAACCGCTTGCCCAACCATGATACCTTGGACGACCTCTTTGTATATAGGGTAGCTATTTTCTAGTTTAGGATTGGATTTCCGATGAGCTCATTCGTCGTGCAGCTGCGAACATGTGGAATGCTGTGCGTCTGGGAATGCCGGAAGTACACACCAGCCTCAGCCGTGTTAATCCCAGTTCTGCTGGTACTGATGACGGTTCAGCTAGAGGCCGCTAGAGGCCCAAACAGGTGACAGAGGGCAAGTGTGCCCTAGCCGAATGCGGCTTCAGAGCACATTGCACGCTCGTAGAACATACCCAGTAAATAAGTTTGTCCCTAACCGATACCACCTTCTGGCTAACAGCAACTGTGCTGCATCAGGTCCGAGGAAGATGCGACGGAGTCATAAGCCCAGGGCTAGGAATGCTGACGATGAACGGCTTTCCTCTCGCTATCCAAGCATCTCATCGCCACCATGAGTGCTGCGTGCTTGAAAGCATGCGCCCATAAAGATGTGTAATGAGATTGTTTGTAAGCCAGCGCCTTCACTGGTGTGTAATGAGAACGACTTCCCTTAGCTAGAGTCTAAAATTATCGGCACTGCCGGGGCAAACGCTGTGGAGAAAACAAGCGCCTATGACGGCACGTAATGTTAGAATGGTCGCGCCGATCCCGCAACTTGCTTGGTGTTTGTGTAGTGTCTTTTCAATCCGTTGTGCTTCATCATTACCACCAGTGGTAACATCAAGAATCCGTTCTCAAAGAAGCTGCGGCCCTGCTCTGTTTCTATTTTCGTTCGCCCAGGCCTGAGCCTTTACAATTGGTTATCATGAACAGATGGGAAACTATTGATTGGGTGAAAACACAAAATTAGAAAATGCCGGAAACAAATCCTCCCTATAAGTACGAGCCAATCTCACTGTCCACATCTTTAATCCGTAACCTCTCATGGACAAGCGCAGGCAGCCGAGTGAGAGTCGCTCTAACCTCCAGCCTGAGGGTTCGAACGATCAACCTCGCGCTCGGGGGCATAAGCATGTTCCTTGGATGCGACACCCTCCAGTTCCACAACTGCCATTTCACCTACTCGGGTGGTCATTGCGTTTATTCAAGTATGTACCCCTACATATCCTCCTATCCGGTGTCACCCACAACTCACGCGACTGCGTACACTACTAGACGTGCACAGCATCTATCCAGGAGCGTCTCAAAGTCTACCATTGCCCGTCTCCACGCCAACAACACCGGAGGCTAGTACGCCTCTGGTTCCAATACCAGCAATGGTTGCCTTGTGTGCTTTCTGCCTGTTAATCCCGTACTATTTTCTGGGCTTTTAACATATTGGCTGTTATCCGTATGTATCAAAGCTAGAACCAGTGTTCTTACTTTAATGAGTAGAGCACCCCTTTCTGTGAATAGCGCGACAAGGCACAAGCGCTTATTAACCCAAAACCCCCGGCTGATGAATTGCTTCTGCGCATCTTCGTGTTCCTCAAGCCACGTGTTTTCAGAGTCAATCATAAATTCAAATCCAAAGATCAAATGTGCTTCGACCAATGCCATATACAATTTTATCGAATCCTTCGGAGTCCATATGCCTGCCATTCTTTTCATGCCATAGACCATATTTTCCACTTTGGCTTTGCTTTCCATGCGAGGGTCACACGGATAGTCCAAGTAAGACTGGCCCTCGACATAATCCGCTGTCTTGTATCCTGCTTTGAAGACTGGCAGCGGGTTTGGTCGAGGTCTGTGGCACATTCTGGATACCAGACTTGAACGTGTTAATGGTGACGGCGTTACTGTCTCAACAAACTCCTCGAGGGTCGTCTGCACTCTGCAGTACAGCAGCCAATGTGGGTATCCGAACAACATCGTCTGGCTATTCCCGATGTGCCACTTCAATTTCGTCAGGCAACATACTCCATCTGTCGCATGTAAGGATCATATCAGCCATGAACAGGATCCTAAGGGCCCACGATACCCATTGTCCAGAAAAACTCTTGAGACCCGCTGTCATTGTGTGTGGCCATGGGCCTATTCAGTTGAAGGGAATTCGTTACTCAGATCTTAAAAAGCCATGCAGACCGACTTCCGTTCGCTCCCTGCTTTGTCGCGAATAAAAGCGGTGGCTATAGTCGGATGCTTCGTGTGAATGTCGTTTTGTGCACACAGGATGGCAAGCCGACAACAGGCGCCTATCAAGGGAATCACGAAACTGTCCCCTCAGTGCACAAAGTCAACAATGCCAAACAGTTCGGTAAAATGGCGAGGCGTATGTATTTAAAGGTCAGATCTCAAATACCCTTGTCGGTAAGATACCCTGCAGAAGGTTTTGTTTTTGATCGGGGATCACAAAACCACTTGGGCCCGATTAGGAAGCACCTCGAACCATAAGAATCTTGGCTAGATTCCCCTCCAACATGTAAAGGCCCAGTTTTCTCCCTTGAATTTCTCCTAGCTACAAAGCCTGCACCCGGCCACATCCTAGCGTCTTGGACCACCCATGAGCAGCAGAGAAGTGCCTGGCCGAAACCAGTCTGACTGTTCCAGCAAAGATGGACCACGAGACCAACGTGCGGCAAAAGGGCACGGCGGCACACTAGCATGTTCCAGGAATGCGGGGGCATCGAATTCCACCATTGCAATATCACGTACTGTGGTCGAGACTACAATCGCTCTGGTGCGTAGCTTTTATTCCTTTCCTCGATTTACTTGCTCATTACTCCACGATCTTCATCACCTTGCTTTCGCCGCTGCCATTGATAGAAGCACATCATCGGCTTATGGAAACACCACCCAATCTCCCTTTCCCTGTGTCCACGCCGTCGCCCCCCCTTGCAAGCGCCGAGGCAGCGTCGCAGGGATAAGACATCAGTTATGATAGTCGCTGCAAGCATTACCTTTCTCTCAGTCGTGCTCTACTATTTTGCTTGTTGAACAAGGCAAGTGGACTGTCGAGGACGCCCTCAAATTGTTGCTTATTTCGTCATAGCTGTGCCTCACTATCGCATATTTAATGCCCTTTCTCACGCTCTGTAAAGCAACTATCTTCAAAGAAGACTCAATAGATGGCTTGATACCTCCTACACATGTTCGATTCGAGCTCTTCTTCAGCAAAGCCCTCAAGGGTCCACGAAGCCTTTCATCAGATATTCGTACTCGAATAGACTAGAGCAATTAATGCTCACCTGATCCGTGCACTTTCAGTCGGTAACCGGTGCATTGCTTGAAATCGTAAACCTGCAATAATCTGGGCCTTTTGCATCCGCTACGAGCTTCGCGAACAGGAGTACTCATCCGGGCTCGGCAGCGACAGCGTCCATACGGCGGTAAGCGAGGTTTGCGAAGCCTTCGAAGACATTGATGCGAATGCAGACCAATCCGCTGTAGAGCGAGTAGGGCTACGAACGAACAAGACAGAATTCGTAGTAGACCATTGCCTCCAGATCTGCAGCGTGGGCGGCAGGAAAGGGGGTGTCGAGGCATGAGGCACCGGATGCTTGCCACCACAGACTCTGGCGTAGGATGCCGCCTTCGTTGAACGCCTCTCATGGTCGGAACCCATGGGCTTGGCTCGCGAGTTGTGGGGACGAGTCCCTGTCACCGACGCATCCCAATGGAAACTGTCACACTATTAGCGCTCCCGATGCGTCAATGTACGGATGAACTCACATTTTAGTCAAATAGTGACGGTCTCGCAATCACAACGAACCTACGAATCCAACTGGAGAGGAAACGGAATACAGGCATGGGCGTTGGAGTTGGCGCCGTGAGTTGGGCACAATCAAGAAATTCGATCAAGGCGTCCGTGCTGGTGTCATTGGTGCAGGAAGGAAGGGCGATGTTGGGCAGGAAGGCTGATTATGGATGAAGCAGCCGGTTCAGTCGATCATGCTAAACCAGCGGGCATTGACGAACAAAATCCTCAAAGTTGCAACGAAAGGTGGAAGACGGAAGGGCAGGAAAGAGCCGCTTGTGCATGAGGACAAGAAGACGGGCCAATAGAGCATCCCCGATACCCTGTCTAAGGATACTGAGGATGAAACGGGATGCCCGGGAGCTGGCGTCGATAGAAGATCGCCAAAGGAGGCATCGCGGTTATCGTCGTGTTCGAGGCGGTAGATTCAGAGCGTTATTGAAGTTTTGAATACTAGGATGTAAGAGATCCAGTGTTTATCGATTTGGCTGTTCAAAGGATGGGTGAGAGGGACGAAGGAACCGGCGATACCCACAGAAGTGCGGCTGCTGAGTTTGAATGATATTCCCAAGCCCCTGATTGTCACAGACATCATCCAGTGCCCTTGTCTCCGTCCACGACAGACGAGATCGAGCTCGCCATGTCTTTTTGTCACGGGTTGTGTTATTGTCTGTAAGCCTCCATTCCAAGAGCAGTTTATACCTTCTAGGTTGCCTTCCCGCCAATCTTCGAGCCAGGTCTCTCTGAACCGTGCTGTTCAACGGAGACCTTGCAGCCACATCCCTTCGCGTTTGCTGCAGCTTAACTCGAACTCGACTACGCTGTTCCCTTCTGTCTTTTTCTCCCTCTTTTATCTGTCGCCAAAGTACCGTCTCATGTATGGCCGTGCCCCGACCGTAATGGCTCAAGACCGCCGACTACGTCCTGGTTCTCGGCTACCTCGACCAGACCAAGATCAATGTTCTCCAGGGCAAATCGGGGAAAGAGATGGTCCCATACTGTGGAAACAACTTCGGTGACCCTTTCTTTCTCCGACTCCAAGACCAGCATTCGACACGACGCATGGAATGGCACTTGTTTCTTGGTGACTTGCTTGCAACCCCGCTGGTCCTCAAGCGGACAAGTCCTGCGAGCACATTTACAATGGTATCCCAAAATTGCACGGCAGAGCCTTTCTGAGAGTTTCGAGGGAGACAGCATCGGTTTCGTCGACACCTACACCCAGCCTCATTTGGGCGCGTCCATCGCTGCGTCGTCCGCTGTCTCAGCCTTTGTTGCCCACCAGAGTGCGGAGCTCCTCGCCGCCACTCCCTGCTACCGCCGCCCAACCTTCGTTCGCTTTCTTGGCTAGTGCCCCTGACTCTGCGAATGGCTCCCCTCGTGCAACCGCTGCTCGCTCAACAGCTCAGCGCTACTGAGGATTCAGGAAGCTGGCAGCGTTTCGCGGCTTTCTGGTTTCTCGATGGCTTCTGTCGTTGGGTTGGCCGTTGCTGGTTTCATACCCGCTTATATGACCTTCCCTCTGTATTCTAGGCGAGTCATCTTAATTCAGGATTATCTTTCGAGCTCTTTGGTCAAGGGCGTGATCAAGCACAATCCATCGGTGACTGTGGTCACCAAAGTGTTACCCGTGCATGCAACTTCGTGTACGACTGCGACCTACCACATTGGTGGCCCACCACAAGAATGTATCCCAGTCAAAGTTGAGGATATATTGCAAGCTCAGGGTATATACCTCCGAAACTCATTGGAACTATTACCAGCGTATTGGCGCCAGGGTATCAATTATCCAGTAACGGAAACAGTCACACCAGGCTGTTGGGCTAGAACCTTAGAGGCACAGATGCGGGGTGTTTGGCAAGTCTAAGAGGGCACGCAAGACCAACTTGAAGGACGTGGAATAAGGGCGGCTTCAAGACTCGCGAGCCAGTCAATTCGGAGCCCTCGAGCTCACATGCATGCGGTGATGAGCTGACTATGAGCCGTGATGCCATCGTGATGGGTGGGGTTCTATTGGAGACGTGGGGCAACCAGAAGCCGAGCTGGCGCATCAGCCATACCAGCAAACCGCTGTAAAAGTCAATGATGTCGGAAAGGAGAAGAGCCGACCTAGCTCACAAGCGCGTACTAAAAATAAAAGCTGTAAAAGCCAAACCGACTGTCTTGATATGGCCCACACCGCTGTAGCCACATGTTCGTGCTGTACACTCAATTGGATCAGCAATGGGGGGAGGTGCATTGCTGCCGGTAGATGTGGCGAATGACTTATAAGTACGACCCAACCTCTGTTTTCTGCATCTTTAGCCCGGAACCTTCATGGACAATAACAAGGTACCCACTCAAGGTCGCTCTGACCGGCAGCGATTGAACAATCGGCGTATTCAACGCATTAGCATATTTCATGGTTGCGACACCCTCGCGTTCCATAACTGCAATATCACCTACTCGGGTGGCCATTGCATTCGTTCTGGTGTGTACCGTTAGACATCGTCCTGTCACCAACAACTGATACCACTGGTCTCACTACTAGACGTGCACAACATCTATCCAGAACCATCTCAAACTCTCCCCTTGCCCGTTTCTACACCACCAGCACCAGCGCGTCAAGAGACCAGGTCTCTTAGTTCAAGAACAGCCAAATTTATCTCATGCATTTTGTGCCTGATAATCACATACTACTTACTAGGCTTCTGAACATGTCGCCAATGTTTCGTGTCTCCCTTCTTCAAGGCGTTATCTTGCTTTCCGTACTTACATATCCCTCTTTAACACGTCTTCCCACTTCGTTTGCCTGGTGAATATCCGAAGAGAAAACTTGGACAGAACGTTGTTAGCTGTGGGGACGGAAGACGCGGGAAGTCCACTCTGTATCCCTCATAATTGGCTGGGCATCCTAAGAAAAGGTCCGGTCCGGGCATAAATAGCAAGGCCCATGACGTTGAGTATGCCGAAGGTTTGCATAGGATCTCCCAGTATATCCGACCAAACGGCTTCCATCACTATCTTGCCTGGTACGCAAGCTTCGTGTTGCAGGTTTGTTGAGGTACGTCGTGTATCACACGAATGGGGCTGACTGACTTCTAGGGATCGACACGGGTAACCCCCGGGTCCAAAAGGGGCAACCCGTACCCGACCCGCCAAAAACCCGTACCCCTGGCCGCGGGTACGGGTACCCGCAGGTTTTTTGGGGGTCAAGTGAGAGGTCACTGGGTTTGGAGAGCTATACGCGGCCCTTAAGCTATGATAAGGTTATTATAGCAAGTATGGGCTTAAATTGATGCACCCGGCGCCTTCCTGGTGCAAGTTTAGCCGCCCAAGCACTCCCTGCAGGCGTCGAGATTGAATTGCGGGGCGAGTTAGCCATTGTTAGATACGTAAGTGACATCGTTTGAAAGATAAAAAAGGCATCTTCTCGAATCTTGAAACAGATTCACAAAAAGACAGAAATTGAAGGAGAGCGCGCCCAAATAGTAGATTCATCAAATGGATATAATGTTATGGCCGCGATCAATAGCGTTTGCAACTTAATATGTGAAGTAAGTTACACCGTTCGAAAGCTATTGCTCGTGGCTTTCGAACGCGCTCACAACCAGCCCTAACGGACGAGAGTCGATTGAATTGTGAGCCGTTTTGCTCTATGACGTGTCACTTTTACACCTCCCTTGGCGCGGCTGGCAATACCCGTACCCGTGCCGGAGGGTACGGGTTTGGTCGAGGGTCCGAAATAGGCAACCCGTACCCGTACCCGCCCTACCCGTACCCGCCTACCCCGCGGGTTGCGCCTACCCTTGTTGATCCCTACTGACTTCACCCGTAAGTGAGGGTAGCCACTTCACCAGCGATATGTTCAGGGATCCAAGAATAGTTCGAAGATGCATTAGCATGTCAAGACATAGTGAAGCCCAAAAGCAAACGCCTTCGCCTAATATCAGCATATTCACAGCATTGGGACCCACACTTTGCTTGATGCCCCCTTGCGCTGCGATAACCTGGGCGTGCTCCTGTTGCTGAGAAAGGGTTCGTGCGGATATCGAGATCGATTATGGTGTCAAGACTGGAAAGAGGGGCCGTCTTGTTTTGTGCCGTGGTTGTTGGAGGAAACACGTTGGAGGACAAGGCGTGCAAGGGGTCGACACAATGGATGAACTTTGCATTTTGTCAGGTTTCTTACGGGCACGGTGACTCCGTCGGGGCAGTCCCTGCACTGGAGCGATATTAGTACCCAACACCGTCCTAACCCCACACTGCGATAAGAAGGAAAGGCGACATGAACCAGGCCACTTTAATGACATTATCGTTCCGCTGCCGCCGATGATCAAGTTCGCTCACTCGTCACTGTCAAGCAAAGCTTTATTGAGAATCGCGTCCATTGGCATCTCCCATTGGAACTCTTGTCTAGACCATGAGCGCAACTTCTCTTGATGCCTCGCACTGGAAGCCCCCTTCGATGCTAGACCAACCCAGCCACTTGATCAGCTATCGAGTGTCTACAAACCGAAGGCCTCTATGTTTGTCTGTTTGAAAGCGAATGTATGCACATTGTAGGGGATGTAGGGTCGAGTTTGGATCTATGGATGGTTGTTGAAACTCAGCCGGCTTGTACAGCGGAATGTAGCAATCGAGCCCTTCTCCTATGGGGGGACTGTCGTTGGGAGAGAGCATGAATTGCTCGGGTTCTGAAGTAAGTCATGAGAACGCCAGTAGAAAGCCTTGAAATAGATAAGACACTGACTAGAGGGTTCCAATTGTACGTCCTGTACTCCGCTAATCTGTTTTGCTATGAACGGTGCACCTCATGCCGATGTCGACTTCGTTGACGTGACGCTGACACCTTTAGATACGACGCCAAGGGTATCAATTACTAACCCACTTGTTCAAACAACCAATTCTCTCTTTTCGACTCTCAAAACCAACGCGCAGACTATCGAGTGCTCCGCTTCCGTCTCAGGTAGCAGACGACGCTTCAAGATCGACGTCCTCGTCCCCGATCTGCTCTTGTTACCCTACATATCCTACGACGATTTCAGGTTTGCATCAAATCGTCCAAGGAATCCATTGATGCTAATGAAAGCACTTTTGGCGCTGAAGCTCAGAGGTTGGTGGGGTCATTGGAAAGACGATACTTGACTGCCAGTGTGAGCGACGGAAAAGATTGCGCAAGAGAAAGAAGACGTTGAGCATGGCTGTGAGCGAAGGCTAATATCTGTGTGGGATGGTGATTTACACGTTTGGGACGAAGAGTATGTAAGGGACGTGTTGGATTGGATCGGGGAAAATGTAGAGGCCTGGGGAGGCGGAGTAGGCACTTCTGGACACCTTCGGGCATCATCCCCTAAACAACTAAAGCACAATGTGAACCATAGTAAAGAAACCGATACATTCGGCGGGTCCGGGTCGAGGCAGCTGGGAGGAACCCCCTGATCAAACATACATGCATAGCACCTCTCGTGCTTTCCACCAATTTAGATTGTGATGTATGTAGATTGTTGTGACCTGTTTAAGTCGATTACATTACGCTAACCCTGGTTGGCCCCGGAACGGGTGGATGTCTTGACGGCACCGTCACATTGGCATTGAGATTCAGGTGCTCTCGGGGGTTTCAAATTTTGCTACTGCACTTCCCGGAATCTGAGGTGATTTTCGTAGCAAAGTATGGGCCCAAAGAAGGGAGAAGAGTTCATTGTAGTGCTTACAGGTAAGCATACTTGAAGTAGGGTTCCACCTCACCAGCTCTTCCTAACGCTGTCCATTGAAGTGCAGCACCGCGTACGGCGGGATCTTAGATCCCATTCCTTTCTGAGAAATAATTCGTCCGTTTGGTCAAGTCCGGACGAGTGGGTTCATACCTGCCAAGTTGGTTTATAACGCCGGACCCGACCTAATAAAAGACAGCCAGTGCGAAGCTCGATTTCCAAGCTTGAATTCCTCAAAGCTGAAAAAATCTGCACAAAGCGACATCCAACGACTTGGATTGCCCATGAGCAGCAGCAGAGTGCCTGTTCGATACCAGTCTGATCGTCCCGACCAAGATGGACAAAGAGACCAACGTGCGGCAAAGAGAAGCAAAAGGGCACGCCGGCACTCGAGCATGTTCCAGGAATGCGGGGGCATCGAATTCCACCATTGCAATATCACATACTCTGGTCGAGACTATAATCGCTTGGGTGTGTAACCTTTTTCCGCTTGGGTGATTTGCTTCCTCATTGCTCCTCGCTCTTCATCACATTGTGTTCGACGCTGCTGCCATTGATAGCAGCATATCATCGGCTCGTCGAAACACCGCCCAATCTCCCTTTCCCAGTGTCCATGCAGTCCCCTCCCTTGCAAGCGCTGACGCAGCGTCGCAGGGATACGACCTCGATCATGATAACAGCGACATGCGTTACCTTTCTCTCAATCGTGCTTTACTACTTTGCTCGCTGAACAAGGCAAGTGGACCTTGCAGACACTGTCAAGTTGTTACTGATTTCGGCATAGCTGTGTCTTGATATCGCACATTTATTGTCATTTCCCCCCCTCTGTAAAGCAACCAACTTCAAAGGAGACTCGATAGATAGTTGAATGCCTCTGATACCTATCCTACATCAGGGGAACAGGGTGAGCGTTGTAATTCCCGTTAGCGATGACAGGAGGTTTCATAATTCTTACGTAGGGTTTGACCGTGTTATATAATGCTCAGATACTTCTTGTCAGGCCTTAAAAGGGCTACCAGGACTTATCGACTTACCACACCTACCCTGATGTAATCGAACCCTTCTTCAACGAAGTTTTTAAGGGTACACGAAGGCACACCAAGACATCAGGACACGAATAGACTGGAAGTAAGCTTGCTCACCGTCACTTCTATCGGAAAAGGAGGCGTGGCCGGCCCTATTTCGGTTTATAGAGGAGACAGGACGATTTTCAGAGGCAATGGGGCACTTCACAGAGGTAGAGATACCGGAAGACAGACCAGGAGGACAGGAGGAGCAACGGGAGAGGAAGAGAAGAAAGAAGAAGACTCGGGTGGTGTAAAGGACGGAAAGATGAACAACAAAACGAAAGTATTACGGGGAACCACTTTCGGTGCGCAGCGCCCTTCTCCCCACCATCCTTTATTCTTAATTTCGACACAAACCTAATTACCGCATTCTGATTTGCACTGGGCTCTCCCACCATTTTTATTTTTATTTGGACATCACACTATTAGCATACAGTACGCATAGGGCACCCTGCCAACCTATTACTCCGCAGCCAAAAGGCGCGAACCCGAGACGCAGGTAGATACTAATCAGGATAGGGCCCATCAGTGAGCCAGTAGGTAGTTCTCTAGGCCGTTAGCGTTTCGATAAGGCTCTGCCAATGAAATGTTTCTATCACTCAAAAAAAAAAAAAGCTTGCTCACCTGGCCCATGCAGTCCAAGATGGTGATCAGCGCATTGTCCGAAGTCGTAAAAGCTGCGATAGCCTAGGCCCTTTGACTGAACTGCGAGCTTCGCAAACAGCAGGGCTCATGCTGACGTTGAGCTCAGTAATAATAGCGTCGATGCGGCGGTAAACGAAGCTTGCGGCGTGTTCGAGGACGTTGACGAGAATGTGGAGTAATGCGCTGCGGAGCGAGCAGGGCTACGAACATGAATAAGATTGTGTTCGCATGTAGGCTTCTGCCTTCGGATCTGCAGCGCGAGCGGACAGGAATGCGGTGTTGATGCATGAGGCACCGGATGCCTTCCGCCACAAACTCTAGTCCAGGACGCCGTCTTCGTTGAACACCTGCCATGGTCGGAGCGCAGTAGCTGGCCTTTTCCTTGTTACTTACGCCTCCCAACGGAAGCTTTCACACTGTTAGCCCTCGCCAGGCGTCAAAGTACGAATGAACTTACAGTCTGTTCAAGTAATGATGGTTTCGGAATCAAAACCACGACCCTATGAGCCCTGACTCACAACCCATGGAGTTGACGCCGAAAGTGAGTTGCGCGTGTGCCCTCAGTGGGTAGGAAGGAAGACCAAAATTAAGGTAGAGAGTCAAATATGGATGAAGGAGGGGGTCTTACCACTCAGGCACTGGTCATGCTAAACCAATGGGCATTGGCCGACGCGATCCTCGATCTTGCAAGGAGCAGTGATGAATGGAAGGACAGGCAAGGAGACCCAGTGACTGAGGACAAGAGAACAGGCCAATAGAGTCTCCTCGGTGGGCGCTTAGCCCCGTCCAGGAAGATTGAAGGTGAAATAGGATGTCCAGGAGCAGCCACCGAGAAAGACCGCCAAAGAAGGGATCGTTGCGATTGGGGTGTTCGAGGTGGGAGATTGGAAGGGTGTCATTGAGGTGTTGCATACTGCAGTGTAAAAGACTGCGTCAAAGGATCAGTGAAAGAAGCTGAAGGTGCAGACGCCTGGAAAGCGGGGCTGCTGAGTTTGAATGATATTCACAAGCCCCTTCACACGCTGCTTCAGCGGTCTTGAATTGTCCGAACTGTTCATGTCAGACGAAATCGAGTTGCCCATTGTCGTTTTGCTGCAAGCTGTGTTTCATCGCTGGATACCTTCCTTATGAGATTCGCTTACGCCACCTACGTCTTCACGCCAATCATCGAGCGAGGTCTCTCTGAGCCTCAGAACCCTCGAGGCTTTCGTGCAACCACAACCACTCACAGCTAACCCGGGCTTCACTAAGCCTCTCCCTGCTGGATCGTTCTCGTTCTTCTCTCTGCTTCAGGGACCCTAACTGGTTTCCCATGTATCAAGACCCCCAACTACGTCCAGGCCGCCATGACCTCGACAAGACAGAGATCGATGTCCTTGAGGGCGACTGGGGAAGATCGGCCTCCGCGGTAGCACCGTTGTTGAACTTGTCGTCTCCGATGCCAATAAAAGCACCTCAACTAAATTATGGAACGGCTTTTGCTCCTTGGTGGGACGCATAGAAGAATGTTGCTAAGAGCGAGGGGGACAACATGAACGTCATCGGTACCCACACCCAGCTTCTTCTGGGTACTTTGAGTGTACCTTCCACCGCGCTCATCACTACGTCTTCCAACTGTGTCCCTCATCAGACTGTGGAACTCGTTGGTTTGCTCCCTGATGCCATTCCCAATGCATCGCTTACTGAGTCGGCTGGTGCTTCTGAATCTGCGAGGGGATATCACTGCGTATCAAAGGAGCTGCACATAGAAATAGAAAAGGTATTCAGTCAAGGTAAATTTCGTGCTAAGATGTTGTAAGGCACAACTCCCCATCACTGACCGCAGCTCCTATAGACCCGATCCACTGATTTTTTCCATAGGATGGTGCTTTACCGATAGGTAGCGAATGAAAGGTACTTCCAGGAGTAAATGCAATGCCTTCCGAAGACGGTCACGAATCGTGCTGAGCTCAAGGCTCTCGCTCTCCCCTCGTCGTCCCAGGTAAATATCTTGAAAATCAACGAGACAAAGCACCTCAAGTTGTTCCAAAGGAACCATTTTCAGAACTTGGACGAGAAGGTCACCATGCTTGGACACCCAGTGCGCCATGTCTGCCATCGGACTTTCTTTCCGTTCAAGCCGAAAATTGCGGACATAGGTGAGGAGGCGAGGTGTCTTCGCAAGGCCATCTAGACGATCGACATTGCTTATACCTCCATAGGTAATGATGAGAGTGATAGAAAGGTGTTCGAAAAGCAGTTTTTGACTGGTGAGCCGAAGCTCGGGAGAGGCAAGAAACTGTTTGGATTGTGACCCAGCCAGAGGTGGCTCTAGGGCACTGGCCCACGGCGCCCAAAAGTTCGTGGGCTATACATGGAGACTTCTAGGGAGGTAGATTAGTTGCTGAATCCGACATTGTCTGCGAGGTGAGCTGAAAGGTGAGGGAGGTTGCAGTGAGATTGATGAACTCACAGTGTAGGTCGAAGGGCAAGCGGATAAAGCGAATCTTATCTTGATAGGAAGTGTGGAAAAGGAAGCACATGCCGCGATAGCTCTTCATAAAGTATATGATTGCCGAGAAGATTATGGAGCTCACCGATACCCGCCCTTCTGTCTGTAGTTGCGCTTGTTTTGCTATGGATAATCATGTTCCAATCCCGGAGAATATCCTGGTGGACACGTTCGAGAGACATGTCACGTAGGCAATCCCGTGGCTAGCCACGCGGATGATGAACACATTGCCTCGCTATATACATATATAACTCTACCGCTGCAAGTGGATATGGTTAGAAAAGGAAGTGCTCCCTACGCGTGGGTAGATGCCGGGTTCACTTCGCTATAGACTATAAATATCGCCATTGCTGCGGCAAATCTATACGTTGGACAGGAACCCGCAGTCAGTGTTCCTCGAGTGTTTCTCCGGGTGCTGTATAGTGGGATGGAGGCGAAGTACATGGTGTAAAGTTACAAAGCAAGGCAACGTGCTGTAGAAAGCAGACATGTGAAACTGAATCCTTAGAAGCCCAGTACGTAGTATGCGATGATTAGACAGAAAGTACATAGGAGTTTTTCTGTGGCGTGAGCGAGTGGCCTAGGACGGGGCATAGTAGCTGTCGGTGGCGTAGAGACCGGCAAGGGAAGACTTTGAGATAGGTCTAGATAGACGTTGTACACATCTAGTAAGGAAAATTGCGTGAGTTATTTGTGACAAGAAGCCGTAGAAAGGTACATACTAGAACGAGTGCAATTACCACCCGAGCAGGTGAAACAGCAGTTATGGAACGCGAGGGTCTCGCACCCATTGAACATGCTGATGCGTTGAATATGCCCATTTCGGAATGTGTGGCGGTCACAGTGATCTTCACCAGGGACGTTGTCATTTTCCATGAGGACCACAGTGTACAAGGGGTTTTGTAAACTGGAAGTGGGTCTTATTGATAAGTTGGATCTGAGTTGAGCACTCCAAGTATTTATTCAAGGCTGAAAACTCATTACGACTCATGACGGTTCTGTAGCCTTCCACTTCCCGACTCCCGGGACTCTGTGCATGTAGATGTAGCGCTCAATCGGTTGCAAAATGTCTGCCGGTACCGGTGACCTATTGGAAGAGCTCCTAGTTGCCCAACGCGCTTGGAAAAAACCAAAGGAAGCTGATAAGGAGAAAAAGTCTCCTTCCTTCGCTCCCACCTTGCCTCGAGTGAGCAAAAATACAAACAAGGGACAAGCATGAACGCCGCAGCGCCTTCATACCAAGAAGCAGGATTCCTCAGTGATATCAAGCTGGTGTCAATGGTATATGATGAAGTTGTGATAGGCAATCACAAGCCATATTATGGGGGTCTTGAAGATAGGGATGACCATCCCAACATTACAAGGAGAAAGGATAGTGTTTCGGCAGCAATGACAAAGAAGCCATGGGTAAATAACCACACTACTGGCCCTTTCGTTCAAGAAACGGCCCCTAATTAGGCAATGATCAGACGTGAATACTAATACCCCAATTGAATTTGGTGTCATTGTATCCATGGCTGCGCACCTAACTTTACAGAGAGCCGGGGGCAATGGCCCTTGCGGCGAGAAGCGTTAAGAAGATGAGGTACTTACCGAAATGATCCCGAGAGTCCCCACTTCTTGCTTGAAGAGTGCAGCCCCCGCTCGACCCGGCTCTGCTGCCCAAGCGGGCGCCTTCCTGGTTTCTCCATAGCCTTTGTTGTTAGGTTAGAAGTTGCCGGTTTGATATTTGCTTCGAGGACCCTGTAGCTCACTCGCTCTGTGTCACGCCTGTAGTTAGTTATGCGTGATGCCGACTTTCACATCCCCACCATGATACCTTGGATGAATTTCTCTTCATGGATGGAGTAGTAATGCTCGTTCAGAACTTGCTTTCTGAGCGCTTGTCTGTGTATTCGAAAATATGTACAGGGATTCGGAGGAGGAAGGACTCGGAGAGGGCGTCAAATAGTTATCACTCCCATGTCTTGTGAGAGGGAAACTTCCATTCGCTCGACGTTGACAGACCATCTTGCCTTCTATGTGGTCCGGACGGATACTTTCACTACCCGAGACGTCCTCGAGTTGCTTTTTAGGCGAGCTCAGGGAGACTGTTAACTTCCCCTTGATGTCATTCAGCCTGCTGTGAACCAGTAATGTTGTGCTCCTGGGTTTATGGAACGCCGTATCCCAGGCATGGCATGAAAAGGAAGGCCCTTGGAACGGACAGTTTGTGATTTCGATCGCCAGTGGTCTTCTTGCAGTTCCGATCAACTCCTCCCATGCAGTAGTGGACATAAATACAGACCAATTAAGGTTATTGAGGCAAGGACTTTCCTTGCACGCGTAAATGTCGGATGAGCGGTAATGCAGGAACGCGCCTGGTCTCGTACGCGCTTAAACGGTTTTGCAAAAGAAACCCTTCTCAGGTGAAGCCAGAAGTAGCCGTGGAAGATAGGAAGACACGATTGACGCATAAATAAATCATATACGTCAGCATGAGATGGAACTTATTGAACGCGCTGAGTATAAGCAAAATGTTAGTATGTTTCTCAGTCTATCCTCTTCCTTCCCCTTCTGCAGCTTTGGCTGAAAGTGTCTGATTGACATGAATTACCGCTTTAGTGACCGTCGAACGAGCAAATTCCGGAGTCACATCGGATGGCATTTCGCTGGTACTCATGGCACCCATCTATGACATCGTAGTATGCCATTGTTTTGTGGAGCTCTGCCTACGGATTGCGATACGTTGTCTATTACAAAAACAAAGCTGAGGGGACTTGTTCCAGCTCCCTCTTCAGCAAGATACTCGAGGCTACACGAAGGTTACACAAAGATATCAGCGCACAAAAGTACCAGAAGGAAACTTGCTTGCCTGCTCTGAGCAGTCCCGGATAGTGGGCCCAAAGCATCCCTCGGCTTCCTTATGTGATACCCTGGGCCCTGTTGTGCGAACGTCCCACTGGCAATGGGCGAGGTTCATGTGGATACCGAGCTCCACAATTACGACGTTGGCGCTGCGATAAGCGAGTAACGCGATTTCTTCGTGGATGTTGGTGGAAATGGATATGAAAGCGTTCTGAGGACAGAGCGTGGTGGACAAGTGGAACACCAAAGCTATAATTCAAAATGTGATCCTGTGTTTCTTCGTGTCATTCGAGACCTCAGGAGCCAACGCCGGCAATGAGACACGTAGCTCCTTCACCTAAGGATCTGCAGCGTGGGCGGGTAGGAAGTTGGTGTCGAGATACGAGGCCCTGGTCGCATGCCACAGCGTCCTTACTACTGGATGGTTACGCGTTGCCCTTGACAGGGACTGTCCAGTAAGCACGACGAATCAACGAACCCGGCCGGAAACAAAAAGCGAGTCGGGTAAAGGGAAACACTGCCATCGCTGATCAGCATCGTTTGCTACTGAAGCACAATCAGGAAATCCAATAAAGGAAATACTGTTTTGATCTGCTAGAGACGGAGGAAGAAAAGCCCCAGGATGGGAATCTAGCCTTGGACGAAGGAGGAAGCAGGCTCTCTCATCATCTCATCTCAGTCGACGAGCAATGAGAAAAACGCGCAACAACCAAAGTCAGTATCTATATTTCAGGGAAGAATAGACGTCTGCAGAGGGCAGAAGCTCGGAATAGTATAGCTCTACTGGGAAGTACATAGTCAGGGAACCCAAGATATCAAATTGATAGACGACCAAAGAGGGATTGGTGCCAGCAAGGTAATCGGAACGATCGAGGAACGAAGAAGGAATTGGTGCTATCGCCGTATTTAAGGCCGATAAGATAATCAGGATGGTGCCTTTGATGTGTTTTATAGTCCAATGAACGATGCAAGTGTATGTTTATTCAGTTCTGCGAGGGACAAGCTAGATGGATGGGAGAAGGTGAATGCACGCTAGAAAGTGCGACCGCAGAAGCTCAATGAATTACACTCTCTCAGGCCCCTACTTGCTTCGAAGGCTAATTTGCTGACCTGAAGGTGGGCATCCAGCATTGACCAATGCATGACGATTGGCCTGTTGAGCGAGCGAGGATATGGGTGGATAGTTGGTACTGGCCGACCGCCCTGTCATTGTCAGAAAAGCCATTCTGAAACCTCGGTAGGTGGCAAGACCGAGCGCTCTCGCATTATAAAATTGCAAATATATTCCTTTCTTCCCTGTCGGTAGAACGAACAACATTCTCGGATCGAAAGGGTCTTCCCCCTCAAAGTTGAGCTGCGAAAACAGCAGTTCGTAGACGATGTGGCTGTGGGGTTCGCGAATGAAGTCTGCGCTGATAATGTCAAGGAGATTTGAACTGGCTCGCCTCGCAAAAAGTTTCCCACGGCCAAAGTTCTTTTCTTCGAGTTTCTTGGGATGCTTCGAATTCTGTCCGCTTTCGCCTGAACAGTCTTGCAAACGACATAAAACCCAACCTCTACTTTCCTCCTAGAAGCTGATCCCCTTACACCCACCAACTTCAAGCTCCTCTCAGCTCAAAGCTCTGAACACGGCTATTTCTTGTATATTCCATGAACAACAATGTTCCGCATCACAGCCGGTCCGATACTGATGGACCACGAAGTCTACACGCTGCAGAGAGAGCCGAGGGGTTACCTTGCCATCACAGTGGCATATTCCAGCGATGCAACACCCTCGAGTTCCACAACTGCCATTTCACGTACTCTGGAAGAGACTGTAATCGCTCTGGTACATACCTCGTCGTCCCTTGTGCTGTGGATCCCTGATTCTGTGCTCATATGACGCTGTGATCAGAAGCACACGAGTGGTATACGAAAACACCGCCCAATCTGCCTTTCCCTGTTTCCGCGCCGTCGAGTCCCTCGCAAGCGCCCAGGCGATACAGTGGGCTCAACTTATCGAATACCATCAAGGCGGCTTTATTTTCTTTGCTCTTGATGGTTGTGTACTACGTCGTTCGATAAAACAAGTCGATTACTCTCAAAAACTTGACAGGCTTTGGTATTACAGTACACCCGCGCTGATACTTTCTGTTCAATTTTACGTTTATTATCTGTACCGTAGCTCCATAGAACGAGGAGGCTCGGTCAGGTGTTATCTCAAACACCTTCTTCCCTCATTCCTACTCGATCCGCCATGCTCTCCATCCATTTGCCTACAAGAAGTTGATCCAAAGATGCGGACTGTCAGCTGCGCGAGAGTTAGGGAAATGGACAAGAAAAGCCGTCAGAGCCAAGCTTTAGGCAACTTCGTGAGGGCTCGTGGGGACAATCGAAGGCTCGCGCAGAGTTCTCGCGTTCCAAAGTACCTGAGGTCATTTGGGCGCTTCTTGGCCAAGCATGCTTACTACGCCATCCGATCAAACTGAGAATATTGAAAACGGGGTAAGGCGTGCATGAACCGTAGGTACTCTAACGCATGAATGCTCTGTGATAGTGCATGGCCAGGTTGTAGTGACTGCACGGTCTCATTCTATACAGCTGCTTCCCAGTTGGAGTCCCATGACCCCCCACCTTACGCCCTATGCCAACCTCCTAGGCTTCCGGGTGAGCGAGAGACAGATTACATCCCAAAGGCCCACAAGAATGCCTTTAAGAACTGCGATGGTGATAACGTCAATTTCGTTGAGATCCAGACGATTGATGGTCAGCTTATGGCCAACAATGGTCCTTCCTCAAGGTCTGGTTCAGCTGCTTAAGCCAGTGCCACTGACATTGCTGGCAGTTTGGTGGTTCGATGCTTCAAGGGCTCAAAACCTGTGTACTTCGTTACGCTGGTGGTCACATCGCTACATTTGCTTCGTCGTGATAACTTGGATTGCCGGCTGCCTATTGTTGCAATACATCTGTGCTGATAGCATTTGCGTAATTCTACGTCTACTAGCTGTACTACAAGTTCTTTAAGAAGAATAGGTTTGATTAAGTGTTAAATCTTACGCCTTGGACCTGGAATTTTACTTAATGTGCACTATTCCATCCGTTGGCAACAAGTGGTTAAGACAAGTCACAAAAGATACGGACGGTCAGATCCACTAGAGTTGGAATGAATGGACAGGGAACACCCCTGACATAGCCGAACTTTCGGCGAGTCTGCGGAGAGTTCTATTTACAATCCAGGGCTCCTACAGAGCTCTGGCGTTCCGAAGGACCCGAGGACCCTTTGGGCGCTTATTGGTCAAATTGGCTTACGACATTGGACCGAGGAATGTTACAAGGGCCGATCTACCGCATGACTAAAGATTGAGATATGTAGGGTTTAGGGAGTGATAAGATCGATCTTTGGTAAGGATACTGAAAATGGATGGATGTCGGGAAAAGGAAGGCCCGCGGGAGGGACAGCATTCGATTTCGACTGGTCTTCTGGCCACATAAGATCGGCACCTCCCATGCAATACGGGAAAGTCAAGTTTAGAGACAAGATGAGGTCATTGTCGCAAAGGTGGCATGGAAGGCAATGCACAAGTGGAGTGCGGTGCCTGTGCCAGCGCGCCTAAACAAGGTTTTGTGAACGTAGAACCTTCCCAGGCTATTTCAGCCTTGGAAGAACGAAAATCAGGGTCTCAAGCACAAAAGAGGCCTCTACGTTTCTGATAACAGACCGACCCGCTTTCAACCTCAGCGCTGAGAAAGGCTACTTCTTGAGCCGGAGGGTTACCTGTCCATCACAGTGGCATGTACTGGAGCTTGCGATTGCCTGACCTAGAATCGAACTGAACGAATCTGGGGATTGGCCAACTAAGTTCATTCTTGAGCTGCGCATCGAACGAGAATAGTACTCATCGAAGGAATATAGAACGCGTCGAACGAGAAGAGGGATGTACCGAAGAAGCTCTCAAAAGGCGCCGATCACAAGCACGAGCCAACATTTGTCTTCGTTTAAAACACGCCCGCGACACGACCCATACCCCTCCAATCGTTGTCCCCTTCCCAAGAAACAGAAGGATCGGCTTCCACATTCCTACTAACAAACGGCTCTCCTTCCGCTGTCCAACTCCCTCTCAGTACCAAGCTTGCAGAAAGGTTGCTCCTTGAGAACTTACTTATGAGCAACAAGGCTCCCACTCATAACCAATCCGACACTGATGGACCACAAGATCGGCGCCGTGAAGGGGGGTCCCCGCGGGGATCGCAGTGGCATATTCCAGGGATGCAACACCCTTGCCTTTCACAATTGCCATTTCACGTACTCTGGTAGAGATTATAATCGGTGTGGTGTGTACCTCGTCATACCCTGTGCTGCTGATTACTGATGCTCTGGTCGCGATACTGCACATGATGCTGTGATTAGAAGCAGGCTGGTGGTATACAGAAGCACCGCCGGATCTGCCCTTCCCTGTTTCCCGCGACTTCGACGCCCTCGCAAGCGCCCAGCCGATATCGTGGGCTCACGTTGTCGAATATCATTCACGCGGCTTGTTTTACTTTGCTCGTGGTTCTTGTGTACTACACCGTCCGGTAAAACAAGTCCATTACTTTCGATTGAGTTGGTGGGCCTTGATCATGATGTTACAATGCAAGTGTGCCGATACTCTCTGCGTCATCCTATGTCTACTAGCTGTACTATAGACTTCTGGGAAGAAAATAGGCCCGATTATGTGCTACTTCTTACCTCTTGTATCCGCGATTTTAGAGTACTCATCTGTACTCTTCCATCCATTGCCACTAACCGGCTAAGAAAAAAAGATACAAGATCCACAAGAGCTGGAGGAATGGACAGGGAACATCCGACATAGCCAAACTTTAGGCGATTCTGCAGGGACTTCTGGGTACAACCGAAGGCTTTTGCAGAGTTCTGGCATTCCGAAGGAGCCAAGGCCCTTTCAAAGTTTGGACCCTTATTGGCCAAATTGGTTTACGACATTCAATCGAGCCAGGAGTTTTGCAAGTGCAAAGTGGGTGCCCAATCAAACACTTCGTGCTGTTCTGCTTCCACTCGGGGTATAAGACCGACCGTCTGTATGAGCCTCTGGGATATACGTTGCTGGGTGGAGACGAACGCGAAGTCTCACATGTAAATGTTTGCTCCCCAGGTGAAAGCCTTGTCAATGGACTGGGTAACGAACACGTCAGGTTGATCCAATGGGGTCCCTTGCGGATACCAGTCGAGAAGGTTACCATGCGCAGAGGTTCAGTCTGGCATGTGTTCCGTCGAGGAAGCTGGGAGGTCTTCTGCCAGCGGGTGCTCGAGGCTGCAAATGTAGGAGATGAATCGAGCCACCGCCAAAAAGCGAGGGGGGGAAAAGACACTGCGTGGAGGGTAACCCATTCGAAGCTGTTCATTCGGTAAACAAGATACATCCAGGGAGGTAGATAGTTGCTAGCTGAGCAGTTCACTCAACTAGACAGCGAGAGAAAGAAGACACATTGAGACGTACCTTGAGACTCAAGTCAAAGGGCTGCTAGTGAAGAGAAAGAAGATGCAGTGAGTGATATCGATGCCAGGAGGCGTGGAAAGCAAAGCCCGCAGGCTAAAAGCGTTACACAACCAACAAGGTTGAGGCGGGACACCCTTGGTCCTGCGAGTAATAGAAAATGACGGCGCAGGACTCAAACTGTTTGTTGTTGGAACTTGAGCCACTCGTATTCCATACGCGATGATCGACGACGTTGTGAACTGGAGCGCCATCGAGCCCCACAGACCTGTGAGGGCTGCCGAGATCCTTCCTTGAGCCACTGCCCCGACAGAGCTTCGAAGACTATTTCAATCTAAATCTCATCTTATATTATCGCCTTTCGAGTGTATACGCTAGTGACCCGCCTCGCAAAAGTCATCCGTTAGTGATGCCGCGGTATGAGAACTTCATAAAGTTGATCTGCGCACAAGTCGAGATCCATCGTCCATCCATCATGCGAATCGAATGAAGCTGAATGGTCCAGTCCGAGCAAGGATCCTATTGACGCAAAGGACAACTGTGGATGCTGAGCAAAAACGTCAGTGCTCTCAGAAGCAACGACATAGCGAACAACGAAAACGCTCTCACCTGGTCAATATGGCGACGTGGTCAACGCGCCGCTTGGCAGCGTCCCGCGCTGCAATGACCTAACTCTTCTCCTACCAAGCGAGGTTTCTCATGGGCGACACGTAGGCCAAAATCAAGGTCAAGTTCGGGAGTGGTGACGTCAAGTAGGAGGCCAGCGGTCCAAGGGGTCCTTTCGCGGTGTTGGTGGAAGTGCAAGGAAATGCGTTGGATAACGAGGAGGCTCGGGGTTCGTCGTTCTGGATCGGAACCCTGCGTTTCTTCATGTCCTTGACCTCCTTGACCTTGTCCTGATTAGGCGACGAGAGGAGGTGGAATGATGAACACGAGATTGCTCGCACGTCAATCTTTGTCTCCGTGTCTGCGGAGAGGGTAGGATGATATTGTCGAGGTATTCGGCGCAGGATGCTTACCCCAAGAAGCTCTAGCGCGAGGTGTAATTCTCGTTCAACGCCTCCCAAGGTCGGAACCGGCAAGCCTGGCTTGCATTGGTGGGGGTAGGTTTTGTACCGACATGCGAGCTGTCGCACCGTTAGTACTTTCAAGCTGTCAAAGGATGAATGAACTCGCAATTTTCCCTAGTAGTAGCGGTTCCAGCGAACACAACTGGCAATCCCGGAGCTTAGCTGTGATAACGAAAACATTGCCATTGGCGCGGCCTGTTGCGCTCAGCCAGGGAGCTCAGCTGGATTTTGTGTTTTACTTTCAATGGTGCGGGAAGGATAGAGCTCAGGGCAGGGAGATGGGTGAAGGATGAAAGAGCAGGCGCGGGTTCTCCGCCCTCAGCCGATCTTGATTATGCGCTTGCCCAATCAGTGGGCAGAGACAAAATTGATCCTCGATACAGCAAGCGGTGGAGATGATTGTGTGAGAAGGCAAAGGATCCCTTCGGCAGGCACATAACTCTGTCGAAGGGAGTTGAATCAATGGATTGCGAAGTTCGCGTGCTTTTTTCGAGAAAAGACCGCCGAGGGAGGAATGGCTGCCATTATCGTCTTCGATTCAGAGAGAGTCCAAGAACGACAACAAAGCGTTGTGTGACAGAATGTAAACCCATGAGTGTCAACCGATTGGTTCTGCGAAGGATGAGCTGGATGGACGAGAGGAGGACATCCTGTTTTGCCAAATCCCGCAGCCCGCTGACCCGCATCCCGCATCCCGCAATCACGAGACCTCCGGCCCGGCTAAGGCTTGGCGGGCGCCTATTCACTCAAATAGCTCTCGTCGGTCGTTCTATAGGCTTTCACCGCATGATGTGCTTCCTGCAATGCACATGCGCGATAATAGGGACAAATATTATAATATGGGCACCTCTTCAGAGTTCTCAAGCATGAGGATAGAAGAGGGGGAGAGAAGGTACACGTAAATGTTGATGTTCAAGACCATCGAGCAGCGAGACAATTTGAAGATCGCTTTATAAAGCGTCTGAAACGTAGCATAGAGCTCGCAAGTCCCCCAATATATTTACAATGATAGTAACACGAAAAATGATGCGTTGGAAGTGGGTGTCGGGCAAGAGCAGTGGCTCACACTGCAGGCGAGGCGAACTCCCGAAGGGCTGGCGTGAGTGGAAGAAGGGTACGAACCCATCCAGACGCATGCAGGTCAATGGGAAATAACTTTATGAAACCCAATGACGTGGCGTTCCTAGCAGATGTACAGGGCATTCAAGTGGTCCAAGCTCCTGCTTATGCCATCCCCCCAAACTGAGAAATACCAAACACGAAGCGGGTATCAAGAATGCGTAGAGCCTTAGAGTGGTGTACAGTGTGGCTATTGTGAAAGGAAATGGAAGAGAACGCGAAGAAACGTCAATAGGGGGTAATTTGATTCTGTTTGCAGCAGCACGTGCCTGCGGGTCTGCGGGTTTGCGGGTTCCGGGTTTGCGGGAGTTGGCAGTTATTGGATGTCCTGGACGAGAGGCCTGCCTAAAAGCACAAACCCGGGCAAAGCGGGGCTGCTGGGTTTGAATCTTGCTCCCAGGCCCCTGATTCATTCAAACCGCTTTTTCTTCTTACCACGGCCATGATGGACAAGATCGAACTGCCCATGTTTGTTTTGCCATATATCATCGTTTGTGAGTCAAATAGTTGTGATCCTCATAAAAGCCGTTTTATTTGACCAGATCGTCAATGATTGAGTCGGTTTGCGTCTTTGACCACTGCAGTTCATTGACGACAATGGCAGCCGCAACATTTTTGTCGTGGACACCGGTTAGCCCCTATCGTTTCGCCCCTATCTTTTCCTTTTATCTTATCTTGATCCGCTTTCCATCTTATCTCCGTTACCCCTATTCTTTCATCTCCGTTCACTTGTCCCGATGGTTCCTTTCCACATTCCTACTGTTGATTACTATTTCACCTTCGGCTACGCGCATTGCCTCTGCGCAGCCCGACCCTTCTTGTCATTCCTTTACTCAGCCCGACTCATTTCTATTGTTATGCCCGATACGATTACTTATCTTTCGCGCTGCCTTGCGCAGCTTCTTACTTATCCTTCGCGCTGCCTTGCGCAGCTTCCTTGTTTATCTCTGTCAGCACGACTCACATGGCCTTTGACTTAGTACGACTCAGCACCTACTGTAGGGTATATAAGACTGCTCGTTCTCATTGTATTTCCTCAGCTTGACCTCTTCGTCAATACAACGCCTTAACTCGTCATCTCTCCGCTCTAAGTCTCTCTCTCCGCCTTTGCTCTCGACTTGTAGTTCCACTACTTGTTGGTCGAGCCCTCTCGCACCGCTCAGCCTCTCCGCTCCGTCATTGCCGCCTCCGCCTTCATCGTCGCCGATCGACGACTCCGCCGATTAGATTGCATCTAGCGCCGCTCTCCGCGACATTAGGTCAAGCTACCTCTTCGCACTGGCAGTACCGACTACTGCCCTTGCGCCCGTGTAAACCGCTGCAACCATCCAACATTCAGACCCCCAGAAAGCGACTCTGAATCGAGTCAATCACAAGACCCCGACACCAGCCTTTCATCAGCATACCAATCCGCTCACAGCAACTCCGACAGCGACTCAAGCTCTGAAGCAAGCTTTGACTGCTCCGAACTCCAACACGGAATCGACATCAACACTGCAACCTCCGTCAACTACGAATACTTCCCAGACACCGACGCCTGGCATTTCGCCGACTGTGACCACCAACCGTGCCCCTACCGCTACACAAGCCCCAGCATCCAAGAAATCTATATCAACAGATCCCTAGTTGTTTTCCCAACCCAAGCACAGTACCTCCCAGCTCTATCACCCTTCTGGTTCCCAGCCGACTTTCGCTTCCCAACTCCTACTGTTTCACCACCAGTATCCGCCCTCGCCACTCTCGTTCAGACCACTCCCAATAAACCCGACCCAAAGCCACTCCCCGACATCCCCGCTCAAGAACCACTTTTTGTCTTCATGGCTGACCACCAAGGCGGACCCTCCAACTCCGGAACCATGGACGTTGATACCCAACTCACTCCCATCCAGCTTCAGCAACGCCAAGTCGAAATGGCCAAGCAAATCCAGGAACTACTCGAACTACTCGCCAACAAACCCGCCGCACCTGCCCGTAGCAGTGTTGAGAAGCCCGAATCCTTCAAGGCAAAACCGATGACTCCCGCCGCTTCCTCCGCTATTTCACCAATTGGGCAATCCACCAACGCGACCTTCTGAGCACCAAAGGAGGACGTGACGATCGAAGATGGATCTCATCCGCCCTTTCCTTCTTTACGGGTGATGCCTATGGATGGGCGTCCCGCTTTCTCCAACAGATTGTGGATGCGGAAATCGCGTCCAGCTCTGGAGACACAGCGAAGATCACACAGCACCCCCTTCCCCTTCACTGGCAACTGGGAGAAATTCGTCGAAGAGTTTGAAAAGCGCTTCCAACCCAACGACGACAAGAAGTCCGCCCTTCTCGAGCTGGATGCCCTCCGACAAGGAAACGACAGGCAGTCCGCCCACAAACTGGTCACCAAGTTCCAGGAGATCTTCCCTCGCACGGGACTAGGAGAGCAGGATGGCATTGTACGCCTCACCGACAAGTTGCACCGCGAGGACCAAATGTGGCTCCTCATGAACCAACTGGGAGCCGTTGAAGAGCCCAAAACCCTGGATGAACTCTGCGCCCGCATCATCAACAACGAATTCACCATGCGTACCCGCCCTGGACAAATGAACAAGGGCTCATCTGGCTACAGCAGCTCCGCCCCAACCATCACTTCTGCCCCCGCCGACCCCATGGCTATGCAAGTCGACGCCTCCCGCACTCCCGGACGCACTCGCGACGAATTTACGCGAGTTATGCAAGGACGATGCTACGGCTGTGGCCTCAAGACTCATCTCAAAAGGGACTGCCAGTACAAGGAAACACAGTGCAGCTACTGCAAACGCAAGGGCCACATCCAAGGAGTCTGCCAGGATCGCTTCATGGGACTCGAACGCGATCGAGGACTCAGGAGAACCCAACGCGTCCGTGCCACCAACGCTGAAGAAGTCACCTTTGACGCCTGCGCCTCTTTCAACACCCCAGCTCCTTCCACCTTCTCTGCATCCATCTCTGCTGCCACCGCCAGGCCTGCTGCCACTCCCGCTCCTGCTCCCACCACTATCTCTACCGAGCTCCAGACCTACCAACAGAACCAACTCCGCATCCTCGACCAGATCTCCCAGCTCCGCAAGGATTTTTAAAGAGGGTGTCTGTCAATGCTGCAATGCATCACCCTTTGCTCCGTACGCCTCCTCTGCCTATGATTCGATAACCACCTGTAAACTTAGCACCGTTCGAGAATTGAACCCCCTCTCATCCCACTTCCGTGTGCCCGCCCGAATCCGAGGTCCGCGACCGCAGCAGCACCCAAGCCAATCCCATGGTCGATTGTGGTGCAACAGGACTTTTCCTAGACGTCCCATTTGTACAACGAAACCGCACCCCCACCTTCCCACTCCGCCGTCCCATCGAACTCCAGAACATCGATGGATCCCCTAATACCGCTGGATACATCACCCATTTCGCCCGCCTCGAGCTCACCGTCGATAATCACACCGCCTGGACAGACTTCCTTGTCACCAACTTAGGTGGCGAAGACATCATTTTAGGCCTCCCTTGGCTCCGTCACCTCAATCCTACCATCGACTGGCAACGTGGTACACTTCGCATTCCACCCCATGCTCCAACAAGCCCCATTCCATCTGTATCTATCGAGGAAATCCCAGACGAGGACGCCGCCCCAACTTATCGCGGCACCCCCTCAGGAGACGCCCTCGTCGAAGAAATAGATGTTGAGTATGAATCCGTTGCCACTGGTACCACCATTCCACCCGATTCCACCCCTGCCTCTACTCCCGATCCTACTCCCGCCACTCCTGCTAACCCACCTACTCCTGAACCGACACCTACTACTCCTACCACCCCGCCCTCTTGAAGAATTGGACGCTACACCACCCTTCTGCCGTATTAACGCCAACCGCCGACTACGACGATCTTTCAAACGCAAAGGACTCCTTGAGGACATCAGTGACCAACTGTGGTGCGCCGCTGGATTCACCTACTCCCAGCAAATCGCCGAACAAAATCGAAAAGGAGAAACCGGTCAAGACTTTCGAAGAAATGATTCCCCCTCAATACCGACAGCACGCCCACGTCTTCTCTGAATCCGAGTCCCAACGTCTACCAGAACACAAACCCTGGGACCACGCCATCGAGTTCACACCAGACGCCCCAGCCGACATGCGCACCAAGGTCTATCCCATGTCATCCAATGAACAAGAAGAACTGGATCGCTTCATCAAGGAAAATGTTCAGAAAGGATACATCCGCCCGTCGAAATCGCCCCTGGCCTCTCCGGTCTTCTTTGTCAAGAAAAAGGACGGAAAACTTCGCTTCGTACAGGACTACCGTCGCCTCAACGAGTTTACCATCAAGAATCGCTACCCACTCCCTCTCGTTTCCGACATCGTCAACCGCCTCAAAGGTGCCAAGTATTTCTCCAAATTCGATGTTCGCTGGGGATACAACAATGTACGCATCAAGGAAGGAGATGAGTGGAAGGCAGCATTCGCAACCAACCAAGGCCTCTTCGAACCCCGTGTCATGTTCTTCGGACTCACCAACTCACCCGCCACCTTCCAAGCACTGATGAATTCCATTTTCTCCGACCTCATTACCGCCGGCAAAGTCGCTGTCTACCTCGACGATATTCTCATCTTCACCATGACCCTGGAAGAACACCGCCAAATCACCAACGAAGTACTCCGACGCCTCAAGGCTCACGACCTTTTCCTCCGACCTGAAAAGTGTGTCTTCGAGCAGATGGAGATCGAGTACCTAGGTTTGGTCATCAGGGAGGGAGAGATCTCCATGGACCCCGCCAAAGTTGAAGCTGTCCGCAACTGGCCCACTCCCCGCAATCTACGCGCCGTTCGAGGTTTCCTGGGATTTGCTAATTTCTATCGCCGTTTCATTAAGGACTTTTCCACCATCGCCCGCCCTCTCAACGACCTCACCAAGAAGAATGTTCCCTGGCAGTGGGGTACGCCACATCAAGACGCATTTGATACGCTCCGCATCAATTCATTTCCGCCCCGGTATTGTCACTTTGGGACCCAAATCGACCCACACGCATTGAAGTTGATGCCTCTGGCTTCGCCACGGGAGGTGCATTGCTTCAGAAGCTCGACGACGGTCTTTGGCACCCCATCGCTTTCCGCTCATCCTCCATGCAACCCGCCGAACGCAACTACGAAATCTACGATCGAGAAATGCTCGCCATCATCGAAGCCCTCAAAGACTGGGACGACATTTCCTGAAGGCCTCCCAGAACCCTTTGAAATCATCACCGACCACGCCAACCTTGAATACTGGCGCACCGCCAAGATCTCAGCCGCCCGCCACGCCCGATGGGGCCCCCCCCCCCACTTTACCTTTCACGATTCCATTCCGTCTCACCCACCGTCCTGGAAAAGCCAACACCCAAGCCGACCCTCTCTCTCGACTCGACATGCCACCAAGTAACCGACGCAGAAGATAACCGACAACAAGTAGTCCTCAGGCCCGAACTATTCGCCAAACTCGCCGCCAACCATGAATTCGCCAACCCTCTCGAAGAACGCATCCGCCTCGCCAGTGAAAAAGAAGCCAACCGTCCTCACTGCCCTCAACGCCCTCCAAGAACGGACCTGCCAAACTCGTCAATGGACTACCCGAATGGAAGGAAGAAGACGGCCTCATCTATCACAAGGGCCGCGTCTACGTTCCCAACGACATTCAACTCCGCCAGGACATCCTCCGCCAATGCCACGACGACCCCACCTCAGGGACACCCTGGCATTCACTCCACCCTCGGAACGAGTCGAACGTCAGTACTGGTGGCCCTCTATGAGGGCTTTCGTCAAGAAGTACGTTGAGGCTGCGACACTGCGCCCGCAAGAAGAACATTCAGCATCCCCACTCCCTTCTTCAACCCCTAGACGTCCCCAACGCCTCCCTTGGGAATCCGTGGGAGTTGACTCATCGGACCTCTACCCACCACTCTAGATGCCATGACGCCGCTATCGTTTTTTACAGACCACTACAGCAAGTTCATCCACGTTTTCCCCTGCACCACCAAGATTGGCTCTGAAGGAGTGGCCGACATCTACTATCGTGAAATTTTCCGCCTTTACGGTCTCCCCCTTCAGTTCACCAGCGACAGAGGTCCCCAATTTGCCTCCCAGCTCATGCGCGACCTCCTCAAACAACTCAACATCAAGTCCAGCCTCACTACCGCATACCATCCACAAGCTAACGGCCAAACGGAACGCGCCAACCAAGAAGTCAAGAACTACATTCGCCTCTACGTTAACCGCCGCCAAACCGACTGGGACAAGCACCTCCCCATGGCAGAATTCGTCATCAACTCCCGTATTCACTCCGCCCACGATCATTCACCTTTCGAAGTTCTCTATGGCTACCTTCCATCCTTCAACATTCCATCGGCTCCAACTCCCACCCTCCGACCAGTCAATACACGACTCGACACTCTTCGAGAAGTCCGTAAAGACGTCGAGGCCGCCTTACGTATGGACAAAGCACACCAGAAAGACTCATTCGAAGCCGGCAAACGCGCCTCCGACACCTTCAAAGTAGGCGAATATGTCTGGCTAGACGGCAGCGACATCAAAGTCCGAATTCCATCTCGGAGCTTAGGCGACAAACAGCTTGGACCCTTCAAAATCCTCGAACGAATCGGCGACCTCGACTACAAGCTGGAACTCCCTCTCAACATGCGACGCATCCATCCCGTTTTTCACCTCGACAAACTCTCCCGCTTCAAAGGCAACGACGTCAACGGCATCTTACCACCACCACCAGAAGCCGTAGAAATCGAAGGAGAGACGGAGTACGAGCTCGAAAGCATTCTCAACAGCGAATGGAGGAAGAAAGGCAGGAAGAATGAGCTCTACTATGAAGTCAGCTGGCTTGGTTACGACGCCTCACACAACAGCTGGGAACCCGAATCCAACCTCATCCCTCGTTCACAAGAATACATCGACGAATTTCACGAACGCAACCCTGACGCCCCTCGCCGCATCTCCGCCACCGACTATGTCCGCCTAGGCCTTCAAATCATCGAGGACGATGAAGCATAGGAGGGGGGTAATGTCGTGGACACCGGTTAGCCCCTATCGTTTCGCCCCTATCTTTTCCTTTTTATCTTATCTTGATCCGCTTTCCATCTTATCTCCGTTACCCCTATTCTTTCATCTCCGTTCACTTGTCCCGATGGTTCCTTTCCACATTCCTACTGTTGATTACTATTTCACCTTCGGCTACGCGCATTGCCTCTGCGCAGCCCGACCCTTCTTTGTCATTCCTTTACTCAGCCCGACTCATTTCTATTGTTATGCCCGATACGATTACTTATCTTTCGCGCTGCCTTGCGCAGCTTCTTACTTATCCTTCGCGCTGCCTTGCGCAGCTTCCTTGTTTATCTCTGTCAGCACGACTCACATGGCCTTTGACTTAGTACGACTCAGCACCTACTGTAGGGTATATAAGACTGCTCGTTCTCATTGTATTTCCTCAGCTTGACCTCTTCGTCAATACAACGCCTTAACTCGTCATCTCTCCGCTCTAAGTCTCTCTCTCCGCCTTTGCTCTCGACTTGTAGTTCCACTACTTGTTGGTCGAGCCCTCTCGCACCGCTCAGCCTCTCCGCTCCGTCATTGCCGCCTCCGCCTTCATCGTCGCCGATCGACGACTCCGCCGATTAGATTGCATCTAGCGCCGCTCTCCGCGACAATTTTACCTTGCATATGTCCCTCCCTACTTCCTTCCCCTTTCTCCCTTTCTCCTTTTCCGTCGCGATATCACACGCCTCTTCTAAAGGCGGCTCGGTCAGCATACAATGGACCAATACCGTCGACGAGGCTACAACAATGTCGTCCAGAACAAACCAGGAGGAAATATGGACCTCCATCGTGCTGACCTGCATCGGAGCCCTATTGGTCAAGTCTTCCTTCCTAGGACCTTCAGCGGCAACTTAGACCACGTTCGCTGCGGTCATGACCCACAACCAACCCCCCTCGCCGCTAGGGTACTACACCTTGTCTATCCTTGCGCCGTCCAATTGTATCCTCCGTCAGGGTGTGAAGCTCTTTCTTCCCTTCCTTCTGCAACTCACAATCTCCCTGTCACCCCCCTCTGCTGGTGCTTTTTCTCTGAGAGAGGTTCACTCCATGTGGCTAGTGCTCATTCGGCTGGTGGAAGCGTAGATTAGATGCTCAGGCCAGCGCGACTGAAGATACTGGGGGCGCTTTGCGCTTTGCTGGGTTCTGGATGGCTTTTGTTGTTGGGCTGGTCGCTTTTGGCTCGATGTTCACTTGAAGGATCGTGTTATTAGGCTCTTCACGCTCATGCTTCGAGCTTCGTTACACCCATAGTTACACCTCTTTTGTTGTAGGCGATGTTCATTTGCTTTATCTTTGTAACGACCGCTTAGTCATCACGCGTCGTTACGACGCTTCCTGCCGTCTCCTTTCCATAGCCATCTTGTACCACAACCACCACATCGTGTCCTTAGTGTCCTTCAATAGACGTCGTGCCATTCACTTGGTTCCGGTCCTCTCAGTGTTGTCCGCTGTCGCCGCAGCGGTCTTCCACTTTTTTTTGAATTCTCGCGACTTCTTTCGGTCGTCGTTGGCCATCACTGCCGTCATCGTCGTCAGCCGCTCTCGCGCCGTTCTCGCGCATCGTCGTCGTCGTCTCCCACGACCCTTTCTCTTCACCCACACCATCCTTGCTGCACTCTGGCACCTCGGCTCATCCCTCCTGCCCCTGCGACCACTCGGAACGCCTCTAGGCAGCATAGCATCCCCCTCTCTGGCCCTCTGCCCCCCGCGACTCGCCCAGGCCGTTCCGGAAGGACCCCAGCTTCTCCTGTAGGCTTCGGCAGCTCAACTCCCGCGCGTGACCCACCCCCGCATCTCGCGTCGTCCGCATCTGGCTCGTTGCCCCGGACTCCACCCCCACCTCCGCCGCCTCGCCCACGTAACGCCGTTATGCCATCCACCAAGCTCGACCTTCCTTCTCTTGTCAGCCCTGTATCCCCATCTTCGGTCAACGCGTGGCTCGACGGATGCGAGGATGCCTTCGAGGTCTTCACCACCATGAACCCGACCACCGACATCAAGGTCTCGGCTCAAATCACGATGGTTGGACTGAAGATGGTTGCGCCGGAGGCGGCTCAGTGGTGGAACGAGAACCGTGCTGCGATGAAGGCCCTCACCACATATGCCGAATTCGTCACCAAGGTCCGCGAGCGCTTCACGCCCTCTGGTTGGAAGATGGATGCCCTGGCGACGTTTTACGCAACTCGTCAAGGGAAGCTTAGCTTCGCGGATTTCGTCACTGCTGCTCAGACTGCTCGAGGGGTGCTAGGTACTGCTGGTCCTACCTGGAAGATCACCGACAGCATGTTCAAGAGCCACCTCCTGTTCCACTGCCATCGCCTCCTCTCCCTCCGTGTCCGTGCCATCCCCAACCTCGGATACGACTCGTTGAAGGTTGACTCATTGATCAACACCATGTCCTCGACCTGGAACTCTATGCTTGCTGAGGGTATCGTGCGCCAGGAGTCACTCCCGCCTGTCATTGGCAATCCCTCTCGTTCTGGAGCTAATGGCCTGTCCGAGGCTGAGCGTGCTGATCTCCGTGCCGCTGGAGGCTGCTTCCATTGTCGCAAGACTCCCCTTTCCCCTGGCTGGAAGGCTCATTCGTCGAAGACATGCCCCGGCGATCCCACCCGCAACATCCCACCTGCTCCCACTCCTGTCATCGCTGCTGCTGTTGGAGCCTCGCCTGTCAACTCGGATGTCGACTCGGAGCATGAATATGCTGATGCAGAGTATGATACGGACGAGTTCCGGGAGTTGGTGATGAGAGAAGATGAAGAGTCTGATTGAATGTATGTTTGAATTCACCCCTCCGTTTTTATTTCTTTGGCACCCGATAACCCCATTCCATTTTTTTTGTATTCCTCTTGTTCCCCTTGCGATATCCTTTCGACGCTGCACCTGATCCTCATTGCGGTTCTTCAATCCCTTGACTTCTTGCGGTAGCTATCCTTTCGATGTCCCTGGTTTTCATTACGGAGTCTTTCTTTTTGGACTGTGCGTTTGATTTTTCCCCCGTTCCATTTTTTAGAGGTGGGAGGTGTGTAACGACCGCTTAGTCATCACGCGTCGTTACGACGCTTCCTGCCGTCTCCTTTCCATAGCCATCTTGTACCACAACCACCACATCGTGTCCTTAGTGTCCTTCAATAGACGTCGTGCCATTCACTTGGTTCCGGTCCTCTCAGTGTTGTCCGCTGTCGCCGCAGCGGTCTTCCAATCTTGATACCATCGACAACCTTTCATTCGTTGCCCCTCTTTATTACCAATCTCTAGGATTAGGTGCCGTCAAGAGGAAGCAGAGAATGTAGATGTCAGATTCGCCTGTTTCGAGAGACTCGTAGCTGAACTCCAATTTGTCGACAGAAGAGTTCGTTGTAAGCGCCCCAGTCGCCGTCGCAGACAGGCGCTGGACCTAAGAGATCTCCTGCCCATCAGATGCGGAAAAACCCTCCAAGGGAGCTCTTCACTTCCCTTGATGCCCTTGACTTTGATGAAATCTATTCCTGCTTCCGCCCTGTACAACCCCAACCATTGCGCTGGACCTTCGTGGATCACGGGATTGTTTGGGCGTACGACGTGCTACTTCACTCGGAATACCTGCGAAAGCTCATATCTTGTCATGTCCAGATTCACTGCCTTCTGATGAAAGCAAGCGATCAGTGGGCAAGTGAGTACGTCCCAAAAGAAGCTTTGTTGGCCGCAGCTCACGATCTATCGCACGTGATCGAGGCCCGCGACAAGGGTCGGCAAAAGAAGCCTCTTGTTCCAAGAATCTGGTAGGTTCGTGGGTCCGATTCTTGCTCGCGGGGCAACCACAAACAAGGATAAACATCGTCATTGAATCGATTCGCTTCTCTTCCTGCTCTGGTTCTGTACTCCCGACTAGCGAGGACGCCGTAGTAAATTGATTCTCTTCTCTTCTCATTTTACTAGAGGGGATGCCGCGATGCGACAGCCTGACTTTGATTGCATAACATAGCTGGGTAAAATCGAAGTCCTTTCTCTTCTCGTCTGGTCAGTTTCGAAAATGAAGACATAAAACCGGCCTTCAGGCTCCCTTTCCTCGCGGGAGCGTCTCCTTTCACTTTCCAAGTTCTTCTCAGCTCAAATTTTCGGGCAATGCTAGTTCTAGACAGTTTGCGTATGTCATAAACAGTAATAAAGTTTTCCAGCATGACCAGTCCGACACTGGTCGACCCCAACTACCAGAAGGTCAGTGGGAGAGATCAGAACGCCCAAACAGCATCCTTGCGAGAAGCACTCCGCAAGTCTCAGATCATCAGGGCTTGCCAAGTCTAAGGTGGACTTGCCATTTACGTGGATTATCCGAGATAGGTGGACTTGCCATGGAAAACATCCGTCATCGGCATCAAGGGGGATGACCAAGGATAGGGCATAAGGGATGGCTTCCACATTCCTACTGACATACGGGTCCCTTCCACTCTCCAACTTCCTCACATCTCAAACCTCTCAGCGAAGTTACACCTCGAAAGCTTGCCTATGAACAACAGCAAGACTCCGACTCATAACCACTCCAACGCTGATGGACCACAAGATCGGCGTGCTGAAGGGAATCCCCGAGGGGATCACAGCGGCATATTCCAGAGATGCGACACCCTTGCCTTTCACAATTGCCATTTCACGTACTCTGGTAGAGATTATAATTGCTGTGGTGCGTACCTTGTCGCACCTGATGCTGTTGATTACTAATGCAGTGGTCGTGATACTGCACTTGACGTTGTGATTAGAAGCACGGAGGTGGCATGCAGAAACACCGCCCAATCTACCCTTCCCTGTTTCTGTGCCGTCGACACCCTCGCGGCCGCCCAACCGATATCATGGGCTCACGTTTTCAAATATTATCAATGTGGCTTGCTTTGCTATGTTCTTGGTTATTGCATACTACCTCTTTCTGTAGAGGCTGACAGGCCTTCATATCGCAATATTTCTGTGCTGATACTATCTGTACTGTGAATATCTGTCGAGAAGAGGTGTTGTTAGTTATTTCCTGTGTGGTGTTCTTGGCCCGTTTCTGCTACATCGGTACTGTTTCCCCAACCCTCAACGAGTTGGCCCAACATATGCGGACAATTAACTCTACGAAGATTAAAGGAACGGAGAAATATCTTTAAACTCGACGAGAAGACCCCCAGAGACGATCAAAGGCTTCCGCCGACTTCTGTAGCTCTAAGAGAACTGAGGTCATTTGGGCGCTTATTGGCCTATGCTATCCGACCAAGTCAGGAACTTCGAGAAGGGAGAAGGGAAACGCGCTGTGGCGGGTTTTAGGTCGTCGCCGTTCTGCTCAGCATTTCCGAGTCGCAAGTTCCACATTGATCGATGCCCTGAAACGCTCTACTACTTATGCGCTGTGTTCGTGAGTCCGTCTACACACTTGGGACCAGTGGCACTGCCGTCGGTACCGATAGATGTGACGGAAAGGTGTTGGTGACTTAGTCAGTAACGAATGAACCGAAGGTCAGCAGAGAAAAGAGACACTTTGCCGCTAGTCATACAGCGGCTAACACGAGGAATCTGTGAAGGGATACATAAGAGACGTCGGCAGCAGGATGTGATTATTGGCAACAACCTCCCTTACTCAGTCGGAGAACATCAGGGATAAGATAACGAAGATGCACCTCGAGGGACGGATCATACGGATTAGTGGCAAAGAGAAAGATGAGATGGGGACTTAAATCATTAGATATGTTATGCATCATTTGGCTGATGGCTATCTCTCAAACCGGCCAACGGCGCAGAGATCTCCCTTCACAGCAGGCCGAGGGCCGGAATGCTTTGGCGACTATCAAAGAACGCAAACATTTTCCCGCTGTGCAGAAGGGTACTCAGGGGATTTCAATGGTCACTGAAAACGCTAAGCACCCGATGCGTAAGGCCGGACACCACGTCCTGTCCCAATCTAATAAAGAATGCACTTTACCTTCCACCATTCCCAGGACCTGGTCAGCTAGATACAAGGGGTTCTTTGTGCATGATTGATGTCGAGTTCCGCAATCTAATAGTCCTAAACGCCCGCTTGGCGATTTCGGCCCCAACTTGATGCCTCAGCGCCCACAAATGGCCAGCGCGCGCGGCCGACGAACCCTTCGCCGAGTGCTTGAGCGCTCAGGATAGATCGGACGGATGTGAGGAATGTGGTCTGTGCGTTTCGCTAGTGCAAATATAAGGACAGCTACTACTTCTAACCACTCATATACGTGCTTTCCGTCGCTCTTCAACTTACTCAAAGCTAAACGCTCTGCTTCTTAACATCCTGGATCCCCATGAACAGCAACGAAAAGCCCCAACAGTATCAATCAGAAGAACATGGACCACAAAATCAACCCGCTGCGTTGAGAATCGAAGGGTCGAGCCATCAGATTGGCTTGTTCCAGGGATGCGAAGGCCTCGAATTCAATAATTGTTATTTCACATATTCTGGTGGCGATTATAATCGCTCTGGTGCGTTGCTCATCACTCCTCGTACTGCTGATAATTAATTCATAGCTTCCGTTTGAATACATGCTCAGAAACGCATAGCTGGTATCTAGAAACGCCACACAATCTACCCCTTCCAGTGTCCATGTCTTCACCTCCCTTACAAGCACCGAACCAACTTCGTGCGTTGATGTCGTCTAAAATCATCATGGCTACCTGCTTTACCTTGCTAGTGACTTTAGTGTACTATTTCACCCTATAAGTGAACGCGCTAGTTAAGAGCGCATGTTACGGTACTGTCTGGTTATTACCGTATTTTACTATAGCATTTACTCTAGTTTCGATATAATTTTCTGAATGTTTCCCACCATCAGCTCTCATTGCATGTTACAGCTGTAGTTACCGCAGCAAAGTCAACAAGAAATACAAACCGAGGACATTCTAACTCAGTCCACGGCGAGCACGTTGCAACGATGAAAAAATCCTGTACTGGCGGCTTATTTGGGTAGGCCACTCAGCCAGAGGATAGTAGGTAGAGTGACCGCAGGGCGCCAGCCTCCCTTCAGCATTCAGTGTACCAGTTGATGTCCTTCGACCATATTAATAATACTCAATGAGAACCGTCGACCAGAAATACTTGGGCTGAGAAAGGGCAGGATCGGCACCCCCCACTGCCCAGAAGCGATGAAAACACGGGCACAGCCACAGATGGCAACAGCAATGTATGGTCGTTAGTTTTGCAAGTTACAAAGCAGACTGGGCTCTCCCCTACCGTGCGATCCTCTCAGAGAGCAAAGCTCATGCGGGAATCAACCTCTCCGTCGACACAGCGATAATCGCGATGTTCGCTAGAGTGGGGAAATGCACCTGAGGGCGAAATGGTGCTTGGAGTCCGAGACCATGGACTTGGAAAGCCGCGTTCGTTATGGCGATGTAGAATAGCTGTTGAGTGTTTAATATATTGTTATCCACCTCCGTTTTGAAAGAACACTAGGATGTACGCTATCTCGATGGGCCCTTAGATATATACAATCAGGCTGCTGAAGCGAGGTTACCATAAGCTCATGAGGGAGCTGAAAAGTTTGATCGTTCTTGACGCGAAGAGTGGGCCCACTTTCTGCGCTTGTATATTTGGGCGCTTAAGTACAGAGTCGCAAGATTCCGAGTCCGGTCTAGGCGGGATCTTGACAGAGTCGAGTGCGTTGTGACTGCGGGAGAGGATTCAAGATATACTTAAGCGAGTGCGAATGCGTATACGCCTGGCTTCAATGTGATCCGAGATCATGCCATTAACCTGGGCTGACCAACCGGAGACGCGCTGACAGCAATTCTCTATGGCTACCGGGCGCGTCGAGCTCGAGACTCGGGAAGAAGAGTTAGGGGCAGTGTTACCCTGAAACACTGACGGATGTGCTGTACCTAACTCTGTTATATAGTGTAATGTGCTAAATTTCTTTCGGAATCACGACCATTATCTCTCCACACTACCCACCATCCTTGCTTGCGATAGTACATGGCATCGGGCAGCAGCGCATGGCTGGGTGGGCAGCAGCGTCTTAACCAAGAGCCAGGAGATCGTCCAAAAGCATTGTTCCAAGGATGCAACTCTCTAGAGTTCTACAATTGCTATTTCACATCTGTGGGTGGTCGCCATCGTCGTTCTGGTGTGTACCTTGTGCTCGCCTTTTTTGAATAACTAATTTGACGCTCTATCAGAAGCACACTACTTTTACTCAAACACACCGCATGATTATCTCCCTACTCCTGCTTCCGCACCGTCGACGCCCCCTCGTGCAACTGGTTCACTTGCCATAAAGGCTGCTTGCGCTTGCTTTTTCTTATGTGCATCGTATTACTATCTTGCCCTATGATGCAAGCTTAGTATGTGGGCGGATTTACCGTCACATCTGAAAATAGATGTTTCAGGTGCCCGTTTTAGAGCACCTCTAACAGCCTAACCCGATCATCACCTTCCACGTTATGATGACGAAGATCAACACGTTATTTATTACCATGCATGACGCCACTAGAATCTAGAAGTATATCAATTTACAGCCCCGAAGGTCGACGTTAAAGCTAGCGCAGCCTTCAGATTCGCTCAGCTTGGTTAGGCACTTTTTTGGTCAGCCCTTCATTTCAGAACGCCCCATTCACAAGGCATCTCAAGGTTGCTGATTAGGGAAGATTAATCAAATATCAAGTGCAATGTTCATGGAGATTGTAGTCGGAGATGGCCACGGCGCAGGAGGCTGTAGAGCAAGCCTGCCAGTGGTTGAACGCATTCTACTATAATAGTTCCTCATATCGCTTCACATCAAGGTCCTTGCTGGTACTGTAGAGTAGCTACCATCATGGTCTTCAACCATTCAACCATCGAGCATCTTCGCTCCCTCGGTTGGCGACCGGCGCTGGCTTGTCGACGGCTTCCAAGACGTCGTCAGTAGTAGCGGAGCAGCCGAACGTCAGGTGGCAACGCACCATAATCTGAAGTGAAAAGGGAGGGGCTACGACAAAGAGGCACGCACTAACAGCTGCAATGCCGAACGACGAGCTGAGGGTTGTCGTGGATCGTCACATAATTGGGAGGAGATTTCGTAAAGAGAAGAGCAAGGGCCTTGAGATATGCCTAGCCTGTTTTTCTCTACCCCTTTATAGAGGCTTTAAAAGGCACTTTTTAAGCGAGAAGATTGATTTGTGTGGTAACGCATCCGATTTCCAGATATCGAGCGTAAGTTTGCAAAGTTTCTGCCGCCTTGAATGGAGCCAAGCATTCTTCTTCTGTCGTACTTGGAAGTCGTCATCAACCTTTCTCAGCTCCTGATTGAGCTCGAAGGATGAAAGCAGCTCTGTAAGGTCAACCACTCCAACAGAAGAAGGCGAAAAGCCATCACCTCTATCTCATCACATGAAAGTCTTCTATGTGTTGTACACCTGGCGACTCGGTCCGCCGCCTCGTCATTTGAGCAGTGCTTGAGAACATTCACGACAGGTCCACACCTATCTCAATTCAAAGCCTACAGCAATTGGAGACCTATTTCTGGAATCTCCCCACACTGCTAATAGCCGGCTACCTGTATTTGATGGAACGTACGAATTTGGCATGGTTGGTTAAGACAGGACAGCACACGGCTCCCAGTTTTGAATTGACCACTGCAAACCACGGCCACGGGTTTTCCGAATCCGGAGAGCGCAAGAACCACCATGTATGGGTGTAGGGCGTCCTCATACTCCTTTCATCGCCTGGCGTGGTTTAAACGGCTCCAGACTCACGTGCCCAGTCCAACTCAATGCCCTATAAGCTTGTCCATCTTCGTGAGCGTGATGGTCATTTATTTTGATGGATACTGGTAGAGTTGCTTGCTTCGGGGGGAGTGGGTTAAGTCTTCCTCAATTCTCAGCTGGTCTTTAATGCCATGTAAAAGAGCAACTTTTAACGCCCGCTGAGACATCCTAAGGTTTCGTCTCGTATTGCGAGCATCCCGAACGCTTTGGGCCTTAAAAGTCACCGACATCTCAGGCCGGAGAAAACTATCTGGTGGAGCCTTCTATTGTACAAGGGACTGATCTCAGCAGGTGATCAATACAAAGAGGCGCTCGGGAGGTGTGGGCCGCTACTCGATGGATTGAGCAACCCCAATTAGGGTCTGATAGCGAGCCGCCCACGAGGGGGTGCTGCACAGGAATGAAGCCCGGCACTCTAACGTTTTAGATTTTAAGCGTATAACCATAAGTGGCGCCCGAAGATAAATGACGGCGTCCTGGGTGCCTGTTGGTCCACAAGATCCCATCAGGACCTGGTCGGCTTGGGTTTCGTGGGTCGGACAACAAAAAAACCAAGTGGAAAGGAACATGTTGAGCAAGGCAAGCTTTAGAGTAGCTCCGAGATGATGGCATGAGGCTAACGAGCGATTACGGGGATACCCCAATAAGAGCCAAATAAGGGTCAGACTCTGGCCGTCAGAGAGTCTTCTCGCTACGAACGTCCGGCTTTGATTACTCACAGCACCCCATCGACGCGTGCTGAGCGGAGGGGTCAATCTCAAAGACCGCTCTACAGACGATTCTTAATTAGTCGTTATCACAAAGATAAGGCGGAACCGCGAATGACACAGCGTCCGGGCAGCGCAATTTGGATGTCGTTTGCGTTTTTGCCTTTGCTCTGTTACCGTAATCCTCACCGATTGACAAGTTACCAAGTTCTCGGACGTCAACAAAGTTCATTCCCTAACCCGGTTTCCAAAGACCGACCAAAACCGGTTGAAGTGGGGGACAGGTTGACTTGCTGAGGGAATGCCACTGGTCAGACCATTTGGCCTCCAGAATGCCTCGGTACGCTAACGAGGCGCGTCCTAAGGTCACTGGAGCGCTCGAAGTCTTGAATTTGGGATAGGGTCAAGAGTCGAGATGCGGGTATGTTTAACACCCTTTCTAACCGATGTTCACCCGCATGCGAGAAAGACAGCTTGACTGGGCATAGAGTTTGATGTTGCTAGCCCCAAGGTGCGCAATTTTCGACGATTCTAGCGCTCAATCATACGAATCCTTCCCTTGATTAAGCAAATTCTACTTCCCAGTAAGGCAACAGCCTTCACATGATAAAAAACCGGCTAATGTATAAGATGAAGGAGGCTGCTTGACCGATACCGCCTACCCACCCCTCCTGAGAGCCTGCAATCGCTGAATGCAGCGTGGTTCTCGTACAACTGGTAGTCCATCATCTTTACGACCAAGGACCAGGGGACCAACAACAGTTGCTCTGATCAGCGGGGATTAGCCCACGATCATATACACTACTCTAGCATGTTTCGCAGATGTGACAGCATCGCGTTCCATAACTGCCACTTCACTTGCTTTGGCGGCCAGTACAATCACTCTGGTAGGTAAACCATACTGTGAATGCGCCATTCAAATATTGACTTGCCTTATTTAATCTTAACAGACGTACACAACATCTACTTAGAGTCGCCACAAAGTCTTCCCTTCCCTATCTCCACGCCGACTCCGTCGTCTGCACCTAAAGTCCATGGTCATGACCTTGGATCCTCAGGCGCCGCGAAAGCGGCATTATTTGCTGTTGGTGCCTGTCTTCTGATAGTCAGGCACTTGTTATCTTAGCTTAGCTCTGGCGCTCATATCTCAAACATACTCCTGTGAATCTCTCTATGTGCCTCCACTGCCCCCAAGCCTCTTCCCAGACGCATTTCCTGCTTTGCAAAGACATCTATCGCTACATTGTAGATATCCGTGCATTAATCTGTGAATTATTGTCTTAGGTTATCAAATCCTTCGCCTAGATCATGACATACCCGCGGCCGATGCCTTGCCCGTACAGGTTCCCCAGGACATGGGCGCCTAATTTTGCAGGCAGCGAACCTCCGATCAAATTCCGGCTGAGTGCTGACCAATCACGATTCCCTCATGTTTTCCCCACAGCAAGACTTGGCCCGCGACCAGCCTGCAACGGTGACGTTCGTTGGCGCTCATTGTCTAAACATCTTCATCTTGGATACGAATGAGTGGGCCTCCCAGTCCTAGGTACGTCGTTCTGGCTCTGATATTTAAAAGTGTGTCTAAACTAGGTTCAAGACGACAATAATGGCATCACGAAAGCATTTCTCGATCGCAGTTCCCTCCAGTGCCTCCTCATCTCGTTCCGCATCGCCAGCACCAGACTTTCGTGAACCCCTTGTCACTGAAAAGAAGGCAGAGAAGGACGATGTTTCTCCCGGTTACCGCTCGACCGACGTCTACGATATCACGTTGCCAGCTTGGCGAGCGTATGTTCGGCGCCAGCTGGTGAAGACGGTAGAGAAGGAATCCAAAGTTATTGCTAAGATGCAAGTACGTATATATGATTCTATGCAATTCAAGGATTTCAATTCATGAGCAACACGGCGTAGCAACTTATCCGGAGACCCTGGCTTGATTCCTATTTCGTCTATTCGTCACTGGCAGGAACCCATACATTCTTCATGGTCATGCTCCCTGCCTTCGCTTTCTTTGGACACCCGGAGATTGTCAGAGCGTACGTTACTGAAAACTTATCTGATGCCTGGATGCTAATGGACGGTGTAGTCTGGTTATGGTCCTGGCGGCAGGCGTTTACTTATCTTCAGTGGTGAAGGACATGTTCTGTTCCCCAAGACCTTTTGCGCCTCCTGTGGTCCGCCTTAGTTCGTCTCTACTTTCATCACTATCAAAAGTACATTCCGCTCATGCTATTGTTTAGCTATCGGTTCGCACCACCTCGAATACGGGTTCCCCTCCACACATTCCACCAACAGTGTCTCAATGGCTCTCGTCTTCTTTTCCCTTATCCACGCCCTCCATTTTACCGAAACCCCTACAATCTCCTTCAGCTGGTTCGCCACCGGAACTGTTTGGCTCGGAATATACGCTTTCTCCATTGTCTTCGGTCGACTCTACACCGCCATGCACTCTTTCACGGATTGTATCGCTGGTACCATCCTTGGCGCCGGTATTTGGTGGGGTCACGGAGCCTGGGCAGGTCACCCTTGGACCATCTCAACATCTAGTCTCTTCCATCCCTTCTTTACCTCCCTTGGCTTTGGAACTCACTCACCAGATGGAAACCTTGTCGTTTACATTGGCAAGGGGCTCGGTGCGGGCCAATGGATCGAGCGCTGGGCAGAAAACCATGGCTGGATCGTGCCGCTCACCCTTATACCCCTCTTGCTCCTAGCTATCAACCAACATCCTCAACCAGTCGATGATTGTCCCTGCTTCGAAGACGCCATTGCTTTTGGTGCTGTCGTGCTCGGTGCACTGTTGGGTAGATGGGGAATGACACAAGCCGGGCTGAACGTAGAATTGGAGGGGCCTTCCATCATGCCCGGCAGTGGACTTGTGAAGGATGCTCTTGGTGGTCACTGGGTCACGATTGAGAGGACATGGCAAGATGTAGCGGTCTGGTGGGCCTTTGCCGCCTTGAAAATGGCTGTTGGTGAGTGTGGTCCATCTTCACCAGGGTGGCGTTTAACTGACATGCTCATTTAGGGACACTGACTATCGTCGTTTGGCGTATCCTTGCCAAATCTGCCCTGCACTTCGTTCTTCCACCTCTCTTCCGTTCGCTCGCTCGCGTCTTCCAGCTTCCCAACCGACGTTTCTACACTCCGGCAACAGAGTATAAGAACGTGCCTAGTGACATTCAAGTGGCCGAGGACGGAACGATTGCACTGCAAGCCATTCCTAGTGTCATTGACCTTCCTTCATCGGCTGGCGTGATGGTAGAGACTGGCGGGATTGGTAGTGGGGTGGACGGCTCAGCGCACTGGAGTCACAGCGGAAGTGAGATGAAGATGCGGTCGGTCAACGGGAACGGGTCTCATAAATCGACGTACAAAGACGAGAAGACGAAATCTGGGAAGGAGGCTGCCAACTCTGTCCGGTTCAAACCTGCCGATGAGGAGGACAGGGAAGGGAAAGACAAGAATGTTTCACACTACGACGCTGACGGTGAGTTGAGGTCTTTACATGGTTTTCTGAATGTGCCTGACGCTTCACGCGACAGTGTTGACCAAGGTCATTGTCTACGCTGGTATTGGAATCTTTGCGATCGAACTTTTACCTCTCTTCTTCGAGTACGTTGGGTGGGGTCTTCGGTCTTCGGCATAGATCCAACCAGACGCACCTCGGATTTATTCGTTTGACTAACCTCTTCAATTTGTACTAAACTTTAATTTACACCGCAATGATAGAAATCTATCTCCCCTCCACATGCCCACATTGACTATGCCAGTTTGTCGACATGAAGTCGACACGGTGTCAGAGCGCACGTAACGCTTGAGTGCTCGGGAGCATTATCGCAGCCTCATCAGCCAACCCAGCTTGCCCTCAAACGACGAATTGCTCAGAAGATACTTCCGTCGGAGATGGAAAAGATCGACTTCCATTTAATTTAGAAGTGTCGATCTGCCGGACAGAAGTACTCGGGTTGCTTACAGCCTACAAGATTCTGCTTCTCTGCCAAATATGCCCCTCCGTATCAAGTGCCGCCGACGATTTCTTGGCTTCTTTGACCGTTCCTTGACAGCTTCCCATGTGCACATTCGCATTGTATAAGTAATCCTGAAAGGCCGGAGCGAGCTACGACAGGTTTGATCCTATCCCTCTCGTCATTGCTTCGACCTAGGATGGCGGAATCGCAGGAGGAGTTGGTCACCGTGGTATTGAGCCTGTTGTATAGCAGGGTACGTTGAGGAATGATGCTTCTATGGGCAATTGATTGATCTTGCGTCTTTTGCAGTTTACAATCAGTACGCACGCTATTCTGCTTCTGAGAGATTCCTTTCTGATTTTTATCCAGTGTCGACCCTGGTGGTTGCTGTACGTCGTTCCTTACTTAGGTCGTACACGGAGGCTAAGCATACTCGTAAAGACTCTCGAATACTTCCAGCTATTCGATGCTGAGGTGGGCTCAACCTTGATTCAGTGTGGCCTGGGACTGAAACCTTGAATCGCCCTCATTGTAGCAGAAGTACATGTGGCCCACTCAATGGCACCCGACCAAGATCCTCTTCTTTGCAAGCCGATACCTTCCTTTCGTATACATGCCATTCTTCATGTTTAGTGAGTAACAATTTCCATCGACAGTGCACTAGGCAACTCAACGTTGGCGACACGTTTAGCGTCATTTGCGCAGGGCGACTACCCCCCAGATGTAAATCTCGTCACTCGCCTGCATCTATTGCTTGTGCTAAATCTATTGCACCAGACTTGCCGAAACATCTTTGCCGTTGGGACAGGTAAGGCGGTCCTCGACAACGGTGCTAGGGGTGTATTCTAAGATAACAATCCTTCCTAGTCACACTGATATTCAGTGTCCTAGTGGCTGATGGTGAGCCATGAGGCTTGGGCTGTTCGCAGACAGGGTTGACTTATCCTTTTCAGCTGTCCTTTACCTACGCTTATACGCACTCTCAAAGAGCGACCGCATAGCAAGACTGGTGTTGGTCTCAAACTACATCGTACGCTTACTTTTCATGATCAAGGAAAGGCGAGCTCATCGGCATGCTACTCAGGGCGTCGCCATCGGTTGTACTGTCGGGATTGTACTATTTCTAAAGGCGCAGAACTGTGAGTTTACTTTCACACTGGTGAACCATCACACGCTCATCCGTCTGTTTATCAGGGATCACCCCACCGACTATGGCTGGTCCAATCAGCTGCTTTGGGCTTGTTGGAAAGGCCACCCGGTTCGGTGCTACCCTTTGCTACGGCGCTCTTCTATGGAGCTCCATGTGTAGGTTCCCTCAAAGTGTTAGGCTCTTGCCAATAACTGAAGCAGGCTCACTCAGTTACGATGTCACTCTCAGTATGGTACGGTGTTCGGCTGTACTTGACCATTCGACCGATGCCTTTGACCGGGCTGGTCAAAATCTTCTATCGGGATGGCGTTTTGTACTTTGTCATCATCGGATGTGAGTGGTCGCCCTATATATATTTTCGCTACTGACTGGCTCATGGAACTTGCCTCAGTGCTATCGCTCACAAATGCGTTCATGTCACTATCACAAGGGGTACGTTGTTTGCGAGCCTCCGCTTAAAAAATCCTCTAACAACGATATGTAGCCACGAACCTACTACGCCTATATCCTCGCAACGTCAGTCACTCTTTCCTGACATCGACGAGGGATAGGATTATTGACCAGCTATCCAAATAGCCCTCAAGCCGCTTCTCATAGCATCGTCGTGGCTCGAATGATCCTCCATCTACGCGGTGTAGCAGATGACGAACTGAAAGGAACGGAGCACTCGTCCCGTGGAACGAGCTTGGACACGGCTCTGGCGTTCGCTTCGAGGCCAAGGCCTCCCAGCTCATATGTGCTGAGCAGCATCTCGGACATGAGATAAAAGAACGGCAGGGCAAGCATTACACACAACATGACGCTGCAGGTGCTCTTTAGCCACTGTAGACCTTCCCCTGGCATTGTCCCGAGTTATACAGGGCGGGAGGACGAGTCCTAGCTGGCGACACTCACCGAGACAAGCAGCTGGCGGAACGCCCATCGCATCAGTGGCACTGGCCCAAATCTTAACGAGTGACGGCTGCTGTCTTTGCTCCCATCTGCACATTCACAGTAGTACTATCTACCTAGTACCTTACCTGGGATAGACCCTCTCATGTCGTTTTACGCTCACCAAATGCATCTGGGGCGGGGAGGACACCTGGCCATGTTCAGACTCCGCTTCAGGATTGTTGAAGAAATGCCGAAGCGCCGGGCATTTAGCTTCTTGCGTCCACCATCATGTACCCTTCACGTCTGCAAAGAATACCTTTTGACAAGGATCGCTTGGGCGTGCATCTCCTGGCACAAATTTTAAACACTTGCTTCTCCCTTATGAGACCTCTCGTCTGTATTCTGGTGCACCACTGGCGGGTTTTCCTCCTCGACAAACTCAACCCTAGATGGTGTTTTGTAGCGGCTTTGTGGCTCCCTGCTCTACATACCAGCTTTTTTGCAGTAGGTCATCAGACTTGACATCAGAAGGACTTTAGGTACGTCTACCTCCATGCCTGGGCAGAAAGGTAGAAGGCTAAAGTGGCATTAAGCTACCATCCCTGTACTGCCGAGGTGACTCAGCGCTGCAGCTTTGTCTCGAAGGCTGCAGGGCCTGGTCTAGAAGACACCAAGGCTGATGTTGTCTTGCTGTTGTATCGACTCCCTGGCATCGATGGCGTCGATGATTGACAGGCACCGAGGCTCGCGTCTGTTACCTCGGCATAGGTCGGCATAGCCAAGGCCTGTCAACGTCTCTATGCTGATGCATACGTTCAGTGGTAGGGATTTCGGATATCACCCTTTATGAGACCCGTCTTCTTGTCTGGGTTCGAACACCTCTCCAGAGTGAGTGGTCACACGATCGATCAGCGACGGCCGGTGGGGCAGAACCTCTCGCTTGCCTTTTTGTGCATCCCGGGGATCCTTCTTTTCCACCTCCTGGCACCTGCACATGGCACCCTGTCACCGAGCTGGGCTCTCTCAAGACTCTGTCGTTTACTTCTCTCGCTTCTAATCTCACAGGCGTCAGACATGAGGGACCCAAGGGGCCAACTTCGACGCGGCATCACAGTTCGAGCCCCTCAGGCTAGGCGTACCTGACAATCTTCTTCAACTCAAATTGTTCCCATGGCCGCAGAAGCGAGGTTTAGCTGATATAATTCGAGGTGGCCCGTCTTTGTTCTGCGTCCAACTTCCCCCTTCTCTTCTCACCCAGCTTTGCCCAGACATGGACTACGAGAGCAGCGACGGTGACTGGCAACTTACACAAACGTTGAGCTTGCTCTACACAAGGGTAAGTCCTACCAAGTCAGCCCTTATCATACCTAATCCCGTGCACCTCGAAAGAATGCCCTCGGTATGTTCTGCACATTTTCGGAAGATTAGAGTGCTGAAAGTCTCTCGAAAGTTGTCAGCATGACGATTATTGTGAGCAGTCCACACTGAATTTGTGCTCTGAAGGCCCAATGCTGAAGGCTTTCTAGATGCTCGAATATTTTCAGCTTCTGGCCCTTGAGGTACACTTGTTCTTTATCGTAACTTTTGAGCTCTCAACGGAATGCATTCTCAGCGGAAATTCATCTGGTCATCAAAGTGGCGGCTTTCCAAGATCCTCTTCTTGGCCAGTAGGTATCTCCCTCTGGTGTTCGTAACGATCTGGGTTTACTGTAAGTGCTTCGATCGCTTTGGAAGCGCCGACGTTAAAATTTCTCTCTCCAGACAACTCGGCACCCGCCTCTACATCGGTGGATGTACGTAAATTGAAATCGTCTCGTGCCTCCTCTAATATTGCAGGGCGTGCGTCTAGGCCTGCCGCATGCTGTTCGACGTAGCTACAGGTTCATTTCAAGGGTGACACGCTCTCGAGAAGGATACTAATGCCATTGCCCAACCTAGTTCTACTGATAATCGCATCCTTGTGCGCGGACGGTAAATTCAAATTCGTCAAATTCCTCGTTTCCGCTGCGTAATTAATCCTCATACCCATACAGCCGTCTTGTATCTTCGTCTATACGCACTTTCCAAGCAGAGCAAGTTGATGATGATCGTTCTGATTGCCAATTACTCTGTGAGTGTTTTTCCGGTCTGTGTACGCTGATCGCAGGGATTTACGCTGGAACCATGCAGGTAGTCGCGGTGATTTGCCTTGGCGGCATATCACTATTCCTGCGTACGCAGAAATGTGAGGGGTTCCTTATTGACTTCTTCGCCACCACTTACTCTTGATACTTAGTTGTTCCCTCTCCAAATTTGCTGCCGTTAACGACTTGCTTCAATTTGAGCACCAAGGCCACCGCATTGTGGGCTGCTGTTTGCTACGGAGCCCTCCTGTATAGCTCCCTTTGTAAGTAACCTGTGGCTCCGCGTCACTCTATGCTAACGACCACTAACCGCAGTTACAACATCGTTGTCGCTTTGGTATGGAATAAAGCTCTACCTTTCCCTGCGGCCAATGCCCCCGAGCACTCTCATCAAGATTTTCCACCGAGACGGGGCATTCTATTTTGTGTGCATCGCAAGTGGGTCAAGCTAATTAAAGTTCGTGATCTAAGCTAATGGGACTGCATCGGCCCAGCAATCTCACTCGGCAACGCCTTTATTGCACTGTCTGCGCCGGTACGTGTTTCGGTTTCTCGGGTGGAACCCTGCCTTACACCATCGCCAGTCCCAGTACCGTTATTTGCTTTCGGTGTAGGTCTACCTCTGATTAGTGATCAGGGAGCTCATGCTAACGAGTTGTAACACTAGCGCGCAGGGTATGGTGCATAGCGTTTTGGCGGCGCGCATGATCCTCCATCTTCGAGCGATAGCGCAGGAGACGGTCGTGCAATCTACAATTCCTACTCGGAGTCCTGTACCCCGCAATGTCTGGGGATCGCTGTCCACTGCGGCACAGATTTCTGACTTCAAAGCAGGAACTCGTGAGGTTCACTGAAACGGTGTTCGATAGAATATAAAGTGCTTTATAGTAGGCAGTATGTTCAAATTTCCGCGTTCCTCGAGTCGATTCGCTAAGACCCTTCCCCGCAGAAAGTTATTTAACAAACCGACAAGCGGCCTTTTGCGGTCGTGGACTCGTCGAAGTTCTTGTCCTTGATTCCGCAAGACATGGAAGCCGTGGAACCTTATGCACACCATTTATACGGCGTGAACAAATGATCACTGGGTTGGCTTCCGAGCCGATGCAGCGTTAGATTTGGTCACCGAATGAGTGACCAGAGGCTCTCACAAACGTCAGATATGAGTCTGAGGTTACTCGTAAAGTTGAGGAAGCTTGATGTCCCGTTCAATCCCCTGATACTGAACCTGTGCTTCTGCAAGGAAGAGTATATGGGTCTTGTCCTTCATTTAAGCGGAGGAAGTGAACTCTTTGCGTTCCCCTCTATCAAGTGTGAACCATGAACCCCGCAGGTATCGAGGAATGGCATGTAACGCAAACTCTGAGCTTGGTTTATACTAGAGTGAGTCGCTTCTCAATGACGGCTGAGTCAGTGCTGAGCAGCCGTCCTTTGTGTAGAACGCGATGGGTGCGACACCAAACAGCTCACTTCCAGATAGAGCCTCGCTGAACAGTTCTCCACAGTGGCGAGCATGACCATCATTGTGAGTTTGTTTAGCTTGTCAGGTTTCCCCTCCCCTGAAGCCGGTTTCACAGCTGCTCGAGTACTTCCAGCTTCTTGACCTTGAGGTGCATGAACTTTCCCTCGACCACGACAGTTCTTGTACGTCCTAACGGAATTCATAACCTAGACAAGAGTCATCTGGTCCTCAAAGTGGGGCCTTCCCAAGATGCTCTTCCTAGCGAGTAGGTATCTTCCCTTCGTCTTCGTGCCAATCTGGATTTCTTGTAGGTCTTTAGTATGCGTTCAAAGTCAACATTGCTGTGTCTAACTCTGTTCAGTCAATGCGGCCCCTATCTTCACCTCTGTAAACGTGAGTCATGGCATTCTTTTATCCTTCAGCTGCCTGACATCCTGGATTCGCTCAGACATGTCGAATCCTTTTTGATGTGGCTACAAGTTTGTATCAGAAGCATTTTCCGCGGACAAATTCGTCCTCATTCGGATCCTCTAGTTACCCTGATAATTGCGTGTCTCTGCGCTGACGGTACGCCTTTGTCCTCTGAATGTTACGTCAAGCGACTGAAGTACATCATCTAGCTGTGCTTTACCTTCGCCTGTATGCTCTGTCGAAGCAAACACGGATTATGAAGATCATTCTGACCGCTAACTACTCGGTACGTGGTTATCGAATGAAATGTCCCTCACATTCCTACTTTCCTCCATAATCTCCGCAGGTGGTTGGCGTCCTCTGCATAGCAGGCATAACCCTCTTTCTTTGTTCGCAGACCTGTGAGATCCTCTGAGCCTTTCATTGGCGAAAGATGCTGATCTGGGTGGCCAGTTGTTCCTTCTCCAAACCTGTTGCCCTTGACGACTTGCTTCAGCTTGTACGCACCAGCCACCGCACGTTGGGCTACTGTTTGCTACGGATCGCTGCTCTATAGCTCACTCTGTAAGTGCATATTGTAACATTACCACTGTATGAGCTTATAGACATTTCCGCCTTCAGTCACGACCTCGTTATCGTTATGGTATGGGGTCAAGCTTTACCTCTCGATGCGGCCTATGCCTTCAAGTGCTCTGATCAAGATCTTCCATAGAGATGGCGCGGTCTACTTTATATGCATAGCAAGTAGGCCACGAACCTTGGTCAGACTCACAACGTGCAGGCTAACAATAGACGTCTGACAGCCATATCGCTTGCCAATGGCTTCATCGCTCTTTCGGCACCAGTAAGGCTCTCCCTTCCATTTCAACGCGTAATTCATGCTCATAAAGCGATTAGCCACAGTACCTGTATCTACTTTCAGTGTACGTCTATCCCTCTTTCTGTGAGTAGACCTTGGCTTACTGAGTGATCGACCATAGAGCCCAAGGCATGGTCCATAGCACTCTGGCGACACGTATGGTACTGCATCTTCGAGAAGTGGCACTTCAGGATACCGTCTTCCCTTCTACAGCTAGACGCTTGCCTCATGAGATTGCAGGCTCACTGGTTTTCGCTGAGGCTGAAGGGGGCAGCCACTTGGGATAGTAGTACACGAGCTGTCCCATAAATACAACCAAATTGATGCTGTCCCTTCCACACACACTTGCTTCTTACTCCGCTACCACATCCATGCAACAACCTCAGCTGCCTGCCGAGCTTCTCAAATATACCTTCGAGCGGTGCTCCCAGGAAACGCTCAAAGAGCTCTCTCTCGCCGGCCAGCAATTTCGAGATATCGCACAGAAAATCTTATTCCGCCAGATCTACATTTGTGACGATGGGCTCAATGCGCGTGGCAATGCATATGGGAAAGCAACATTCCTTGAGGAATCGCCTCACATTGTGCAACTCATTCGAGTGGTTCAGGTACGGCTAGGCTCATGGTCATATTTTGAGCCATCCCATGCTATACTTGCTCAGCTTCGGCACGAAACCGTCCAGTAACTCGAATTGCGCCTAGCGCCTGGCATCAAGACCACGGTCGCATTCGACAACGTGGTCATAAGGATATGCAAGTCGCCGTGCCTGCAGGGAATTACCCTCGGAAACTATCCTCCATCGCGTGCGCTCTCCGGGCTTCAACCGTCATTGACGCAACTCCAACTCACCCTTCAGCCGCTTCAGGATCCTGCACATTGGGCTCGACCCGAGAGATCGGCGTCTATTATCCTTCAGTCCCTTTCCTTTATCTGGGACCCTCCTCCTCCCCTTCTTCATCTTCACACGACGGGGAGCACACACAATTACGCAGAGGTCCTGCCACAAGTCCTCTATTTTCTTAATGAAGAACGGAGCAAAGTTGATCTCTCTCGATTGAAATCGTTCCATATACCCATCCAATTGGGAAATGGAATAGGAAAAAACACGCATGGCCTATCCGAGTGTTATGCTGTTCTTGCGCGGTGCCAGGATACACTCGAGACGCTGTCCCTTGCCATAGAATGTACGTGACTATCTTTTTCTCGTGTTGATCCCCCTCATGAACTAATTCGCAGGGAATCATTCCACCGACATGCCGCCCCTGGATGCATGGGACGCTGTTTCCGTTGGGCTTGAGAAGTCCCTACGACTTCAAAACTTCGAAGTCAGAGCCACGGGATGGATGGAGCACGCTATTCATTGGATCTACACGCAGCTGCGAGCGATACCCGATTGCAACAACACCCTTGAAACTCTCGATATATCCATTGTCAACAAACACCTCAAGACACAGCTCCCATACACCTCTGTTTGGGCTGTTCTAGACATCATGCTGTCCAACCGTAAACGATTTCCGCATTTCAGAGTGCTAAATATTCGTCTTGTCCAGCTGAATCTGTGGAAACTGACGGTGGACCCGAGGACCGTTGTGAGCGAGATTGTGGCCCGTATGCCACGGCTGACGGGAGCGGGAGCGGGAATGCTAATGCTTCATCACGGCTAGTCCCCAACTGTTTGTGGATCGCAGGGACTTGCTCTCAGCTGGAAGTCATTGAGCGCATAGCAATTCTCCTACTCCCCATCTACACCATCCTCTCTCATCCCACAAATGGCCGCCGCCCCTAATTGGACATTGGTCTCTATTTGTTCGCCCCCGGCCTTAAAACGGGGGCCTATTTCAAATTGTACTATAATTATGACAATCCTGTGCAACGCCGCCACCCTGCCGCCACCCTCTTCTTCTGCCACATCCATGCAGCAAACTCAAGAGCTACCTGCAGAGCTGGTCAACGCTATCTTTGAGCGGTGCTCTCAGGACATGCTCAAAGACCTTTCCATTACTTGCCAGCGATTTCGAGACATCGCGCACTCGATCCTTTTCCGTAAAATCTACGTCTGCGTCGACGCCCTCGAATCGGACACGCACGCGTACTACAAAGCTCGGTTCCTCGAGGAATCACCCCATATCGTGCAGCATGTCAAGGTTGTTCACGTTTGGATTGCCTCGGGGTTCTATATCGAGTCGTCCTGCGCCATACTTGCCCAGCTCCGGCATAGGACCATCCACGAACTTGACGTGGATGTAGCGCTCCATGTCACTCGATCGGGGCCATTCGACGAGCTGGTTATCAAGATGTGCAAGTCACCTTGCCTCCAGAGGCTTACACTTGGAAACTATCCTCCATCGCGCGCTCTGGCTTCACTCCAACCGTCATTGAGCCACCTCACACTTGCTCTTCAGTCGCAGCAGGTTCCAGCGAAGTGGGCTCCACCTGAGCGGTCGCGTTGCGCCAGTCTGGATAGCCTCGGCTTTGTATGGGACCGTCCTTTCCCTAGCCCTGGATCGGAGATAACATTGAGAATCTTCTCTCAAATCCTACACTTTCTTGACGAAGATCGGAGCAGGGTTGATCTGCGTCAACTCAAATCTTTCCATATGCCCATCCAAATGGGAAAAGACATCCACGGCCTATCTGAGTGTCGCGCGGTGCTTGCACGATGCCAGCATACGCTTCAGACGCTATCCCTGGTCATTGACTGTGCGTGTCTGCCTTTTTTTCAACTTCATACCGTCCTGATGTAGCCTGTGAGCACAGTTCCAAGAGACCGTTCCATTAACCTGCCTCCGCTGGACAGTGTTTTAGTCGGGATTGAGGTCCTTAGTCAACTTCGGACATTTGAAGTCAAAGCGGCCGGAAGGATGGAGCATTCTATCCGCTGGGTACACGCACAACTGAACGCAGCTTCAAGCCATTGCCTGAACCTCCAGACAGTCGATTTTTTCGTTGTCACCGGGGATGTCACAATCCATGAACCCCACACTTCTGTATGGGGTCGGCTGGACGCCTTGCTCTCCGACCGTAAAGGCTTCCCGCATTTGAGGGCCGTGAATGTTCGCCTGGATATGCGTACTCTATCTTGGTTGTCGGTAGGCGTTAGAGTCAGCGCAAGCGAAATTGTGGCAAAGATGCCACGGTTGACGGAGGCGGGGATGTTGAGGGTTGATCATATGTAGTCTGCAAAGCCTAGCAGTTTGCTCGCTGGTTCTTGTCCAATCAGCCCGGCGATAGGGCGGGAGCAAATTTCGAGCTGTGCTATAATTACGATGAGACAATGCAGCGCCATCGGTGACTCACCTCGCTTCTTTCTTACTCCACCACATCCATGCAACGCACTCTGCCTGCCGAGCTGGTCAAATCCATCCTGGAGCTATGCGCTGAGGGGACGCTCAAAGACGCATCGCTTGCCAGTCGGCAATTTCGAGACATTGCTCAGCCAATCGTCTTCCGTACGATCTTTGTTCGTGTCCGAGTTCTCAGGCCAGCAGGAGAAGCATATCAAAAAGCAATGTTTCTGCAGGGATCACCTCATATAGTGAAGTTTATCCGGGTGATTCGGATATGGATTGGTTCAGAGTCTCACATTACACCTGCCAATACCATAATTGCCCAACTTCGGCACAAGGGCGTGGAGGAGCTCGAGCTTGATATAGCCCCCAGTGTCCAAACGACGCGGACGTTCGATGACTTTATCATCAAGATGTGCAAGTCCTCACGCATGCAGCGGATTGCGCTCAGAAACTATTCCCGGTCACGCATTCTTTCCTCACTCCGGCCTTCACTGAAGGACCTCAAAGTCTGTCTTTGGCCCCTCGAGGATGCCTCGCGGTGGCCTCGACCTAGGCGAACGGATCCCATTGTGTTGGAAAGTTTGTGCATGGTATGGGAGCCTCCTGCCCCCAGTCCCTACGTAGGGCAGGATCCACCCCAATTCCTGCAGGCCGTTCCTCAGCTCCTACACTTTCTCGACAAAGACCGGAGCAAATTCGATTTATCTCGGCTCAAATATCTCCAAATTCCTATTCACATGGGTATTTGGACAGAAAAAGTCAATCATGGAGTATCCGAGTGTCGTGCTGTGCTCTCGCAGTGCCAAGATACGCTCGAGAGGCTATCCCTTATCATGGAATGTACGTGCCTCGTGTTCTTCGTTGCGTCAAACATTTTTGTTGATCTCGACGCTGTTATAGGGGAGCTTTCTACTGACTTGCCACCACTTGATGCATGGGATACTGTTTCACTCGACATCGGGAACCTCCCTCGTCTCCAGATCTTTGAAATCAAAGTAACAGGGTGGATGGAGCACGCTCTTCATTGGGTCTACGCCCAGCTGCGCGCAGCTTCCTGTACCAACATCCCCTTCGACACGCTTACCATCTCCATCACCAATCGAGACGTTATTAGAACTCAACGACCGTACACTGCTGTATGGCATAGACTTGACGTGATGCTCGCTGACCGTCAACTCTTCCCGCATCTCAGAGTTATGAATATATTCTTGGAGGAACCTATCAGTCGATGGAGGCTGCCGGTAAGCCTGGGTGGGGTTGCAAGGGAGATTGTGGCCCGTATGCCACGGTTGGTGGAGGCGGGGATGTTGACGGTTGATCATGCTTAGTTTGAAACTGTCTGCGTTTGAACGAGCCCTCACCATGTCTCCAAAAGGGGGAATGAAAAATCCTCTGCTGGAAGTCACGCGTGCCTGGCGGCGTGCGTGATCTTCTTCGACTCTTTCCTTGGTTCTTTCCAATCAGCAACTTTGGGGCGGGATCTCGCTTGTACAGCACGGGGAATGTACTGTAATTTCAACGAATCCAATGCCGTGTTGCTACTACGTTTCTAACTCACACCGCAACCACATCCATGCAACAACCTCCAAAGCTACCTGGTCAAAACCGTCTGCGAGAAATGCTCTTAAGAGACGCTTAGAACCGTCTCACTCGCTAGCCCGCAGCTTCGAGATATCACGCAGGCGGTGCTTTCCCGTAAACTCTACGTTTGCGTCGACGAATCAGACAGAAACACCTACGCCAGAGCAAATTTTCTCGAGGAGTCGCCTCATATCGCACAGCTCGTTCGGGTTATTCAGATATGGGCTGCCTCGGGCCCTCGGCACTTTAGTGTGAAGCAATCTGTACTATACTCACCCAGCTTCGATACAAGACCGTATTGGAATTCGACTTGGGTGTGGCACTCAGCGTCATTTGCTCGGGACCATTCGAAGATTTGGTCATCAAGATGTGCAGGTCATTGTGCCAACAGAAGCTTACACTCCAGAACTATCCCCCATCGCACGCTTTGGCATCGCTTCAGCCCTCTTTGAGTCACCTGGCAATTGGTCTTGAGCCGCAACAGGACTCCGCCGAATGGGCTCAACCTGAGCGATCACCTTGCGCCACGCTGGAAAGCCTTGGCTTTGAATGGGATCGAAACCCTCCTGACCCCATCCCAAGGATGGTATTGAAGGTCGTACAGCAAACGAGCAAGAAATACGGGCATAAATGACTAATAGAGAGTTTGCGCAAGAGCCACCAGGCGCCACTAGTGGGTATTTTTAGTCACACGTGGCTAATTCGCTGTGCGCAGAACTCGCGCACCGTTGCTCGCGAAATACAGCTTCAACGGAACAAATATTTCATAGAGTCTCTTACTTATAGCCTATCGTGCTCATGTTAACCCAAAATACCAGTGAGATTGGTTGTGAATTGACAAAAAGGACCTTCTTTTACAAAACGGCGGGCCACCAGACCCGCCAGAACGCCACCAGGCGCGATTTGGCGCAACGCTCCATAGCCACTAGGTGGCGCCTGGTGGCTCTTGCGCAAACTCTCTAATATCAACAAAAATGTACTTCAAACATCGGGATCAATCCGGCCTTTGCTGGAATCGAACCAGCTTCTTAAAGGACAAATGGCTAAAGGACGGAAATTCACTTTGTGCATTCTGCCAAGTATGCTAAAAGGCCTAGTGTAATTATACAAGTATACGAGGTGAAAGGTTCGTCTGACAAGACTCGGTCGAGAGGGCCATCGGGGAAAGCCGAGTCGGATTCAGATGGCAGCAGGAACTCTCACTTGGATCAACTACGTTGAGGAAGTTTGGACGAAAGCAAGCTATTGAGCCTTGAAGTTGAAAGGCGATATTTTTATTCTTGAGGCACCACCATACTCCCAAGCGGTCTCTGGACGAAGAGAGGGATGATATCAGTTCATGTCAGCGAACCATAACCTTTCAATCGTCGTTGGACATGGTGCGCAAGCTGGGAAAGAGCATTAAAGCACTATGAACGACTATTAAAACAGGTCGTATTGATATTCACCTACTTCTACTTATATGCGACTAAGATATCCAGACGAAAGATACGTCATGGTGCACAAAGCGCCATCCAGGAACGGCCTTTGCTGGATTCGAACCAGCTTCTCAAAGTCAATTACATGTAACAGACCGAAAATGGCAAGTGGACGGTGTCTTTGTGCATTTACCGAGTATGCTAAAAGGCCTTGCTTTTTGAGGCGGAGGATTCTTGAGTGCGATTGTCAGATCCATGGACATTGACAGCGCCGTATCATCGTTGAATTGTCACTAGAGGGAGATGAATTCCTATCGATTTTTAGAAGAGTTCTACTCGTTTCTTGCATCTGCGTGAGAGACGGAAGTACAGAAAAGATGAAAGGATAAAATTAGAAAAAATTGCAGCGTTTTGAGCGGCCTCTGCTGGAATCGAACCAGCTTCTCAGAGTTAAACAAACGTTTCACGGTTCATCACGATCACTTTTGTGCATTTACCAGATGTGCCAAAAGACCTTGCAAAGATAAAGTATATCAGATCTGACGTTACCACGTATGGTCGGTCACCTTTTGGTTTCTCATCGCAAAGTATACTGGGCACTTGATCACTCAATTTCGTATGCATGGGACTAACAATATCGATGATGAACACGAAATATGAGACGGAAAAAAACAATAAGTCAGGTGTATCCACAATGCGGCCTTTGCTGGAATCGAACCAGCTTCTCAAAGTTCACATAATCTCTAGTCTGCGCGAACACGGATGTTTGACTTTGCGCATGTACCAAGTATGCTAAAAGGCCTTGCAAGCAGCGTTGGTGTTATCTGATCGAGTAGATAAGCCTGGAAGCTTCTGACACGAGGTGGCGTTCCACGAGGCGAGGTCGACAGGGGCAATTATATAGGAAAAGAAATTGAATGAACGAGGATGGCAATGGCAGATGAATAGAATAAAATAAATGCATCTGGAAACGAATCTCGTCTCGACGCGGCCTTTGCTGGATTCGAACCAGCTTCCCAAAGGTGAATGAAGCCCGACTATATTCTTGACTATATCTTTGCGCATTCGCCTGTTATGCTAAAGGGCCTTGTGACTTTCAATCTCTGTAATTATCAAGGGACGAAGACCTGAGACGAGTGAGGAAGGGAGGTAGTGGCGACGATAATCCGAGTCGGGGGTCGGTGCTAGGTGGGAGGTCCGACAGACGCAAGGAGAGATAAAATCCTGTCGAGCGTTGCAAGAGTTTGAGTACGCCGTGGCTCGCTTGTCGCCTCTACCGGGGAGCAGTAGTTACAGGTGGGAAAAAAGTACGGAAGTAAGACGAGTGGCCTCTGCTGGATTCGAACCAGCTTCTCAAAGTCAAGTATATACAGGAACTAGTAGGTTGGGAGGACACTGTCTTTGTGCATTTACCAGATATGCTAAAAGGCCTTTGCTCTTTTCGAGATGGGGGACTCTTGAGTGTGGACATTGAATCTGACCGCATCGCCGTAACGTAGGATTTCCGCTAGAGGGAGGCGGCGATGGGGAGGGGGGAGAGATGAACTATTTTTTAGTCGTCGCTCGCAAGTTTTACAGGAGAGTTTAGACTCCAGAAAAGATGTATAAAATTTTTGGATTAGCGTGGCACAGCTTGAGTGGCCTCTGCTGGATTCGAACCAGCTTTCTCAAAGTTGCAAATGTAATTAATATACGCATGAACAGAACCCACGTTATTGCGACTTTGTGCATTTACCGGATATGCTAAGAGGCCTTGTTACTTGCTCACTATTTCTTACTATCGAGCGCAATGTACATTGACGCTGATCCTGGCGAAAGGATGTCTCGCCCTCGTCCATGGCGAAGTCGTCTATGATCTCCTCGACAACCACTACTGCACCAACGCCGACCAGCCCGGAGTCTAGAACAGGGCAGTGCCTCGGAAGCTTTCAAAATTGGCGAAGAGCCGCTCAGAACGCGAGGTTGCCGTAAGATGATAGAAGCTCACGGAAGCTCGAGGAACGTGTTGGGGGATGTGGGGAAGAGAAGTAGAAAAAGGAATGTTTGATGTCGGATATGGAAGGGGGCGTGGATCAGGATGTGTTCAAGATTTATTTGAAAGGGTGGATCAGGAGGTCGAAGTCGTGCATCAGAAGAGAGCGAGAAAAGGGAAAGAGTACTTTAGAAGGCAAGGAGATGTCGTGATGCTCAGGGGTCTTAGGTTATCGGATTGCCGCGAAGGAGGAAGCGGATGTGCGAGAGGTGAGGTTGGTTGGATGTTTGGTTGACGATTCGGAATACCGAGGAGGGAGGGGGGTTAAAAGACGAGAAAAACGTCAGAGTACTAGGCCAAGAGGGAGGAAAGAGGTAGGAATGGGAGATAAGGAACGACCCGGGGCGTAGAGAGGTAACCAGGACGATTTATATCCTCAGAGGTGTAAGATTGTCTGGGATCATCTGAAGGGTTTCAGGGTTTGAGTAGTGAAAAGTGGGTCAGTCTGGGACGACATCGGCTGGCGATAGACGTCTTCAAGACAAAACATCGACGATGAAAAGCGAAAGCGCGATGAAGACCAGAGCTGTGACATGCATCCGCTGTCGACGGGTGTTAGAACGGATATACGGTTGAAGGTATAACCCCCAGGTACGCTGATTGGCTCTGACCTCGTGTCGGGGGTAGAATTGGGTGATTGCGTCGATAAAAGAGTGGAGATTGATGGGTGGAGCGCAGCAGTACGACTGAAGTCAGGAAATCCGATTATCATCGAGCGCAAGAAATTTTTGAAAGCAGATAGGTCAGAGGAACAGCGGCAAGAGGGGCTGTTCAAGGGACTGTGGAGGAGGAATTGAATCGAAGCATCGATGTGTATACAGTTTTGGGATCTCATCAAAACAACGGCGGAGGCAAAAAGGCGCGCGCAAACGTCAGCTCCTCGGCAGGCCGCAGTCAAGTTTGAAACTCCGCTATTCTTAGTCATGGATTTGGTATGAGTGGCTTTGAGGCTTCAACTCTTTCGTCTTCTCTACCTTTCATTTCAAAGAAGAAGATGCAGGTCGACCATCCCATACGCCAGCCATCCTGGGATGTCGGTGATCTCTTCCACTCTGACCTCTTCTCCGCAAACAACAACACTAGCACTAGTCACGCCTCGACCTCCTCGCCATCGTCGTCGTCGTCGTCGCCCGGTGGCAACCACTCAATCTCAAACGCTTCCTCTCCTTCCTCACGCGAGGCAACTCCTCTTGCAACTCCTCCCTCCATCTCCCTAGGCGAGCAGTTCCCCGAACACCACACCGCCCTCACCGCCTCATCCTCGTCGTCCAACCTCCAATCACCCGACGCCCTTTATGGATTCTATGATTCAGCCTCCACAGCATCCAACAACGATGCACGCGAGCTCTTGGGCGCAACAGGCCCCAAATCGCCCGGGTTCATGAATGCTTTTGGCGCTGGCGCCGGTGTTGGTCCTCCAGCGTCCAACCCCTACAGCTTTCCCATGGATGATGCCGATTTCAATGCCTACATGACGGGGCTGGAGGAGACGTATGGGATTACGACTAATCCTGCTGCTGTCGCAGGGACGTCCCCGGCGTCGTCCTCGTCGAGCACTTCACCGCAGCAACAACAGCAACAGCAAGCCCAGACGCACACACAAACACAGCAACAGCAGGGGATGGAGATGATGTATGGATTCAATAATATGGATCTAGAGATGATGTCTCTCCCCATGTCGCTCGATGGTGCTTTTGGATCCATGAATGGTGAGTCGCTTTTACACCTTTTACCCTTTGAGCGTCTATTGACAATAATTGAAGGCTCGAACAACCCATACGCAGGTCTGCCAATGATGGGCATGTCCATCGATCCTGCTGATTCCATGGCGATGGGTCTCAATATGAACATTGGAATCGACCCTCAACTCGTCGACTCGCCTGCGCCACTCGTCGTCATGGACGACGACGACGAATCCCCCAGTAAGGAGGAGGAAGAGGAGGAAGGTGAAGACGGGGATGATGAAGAGGAGTCTGAGGAAACCGCTGCTCCTGTCCCAGCCAAGAGGGGCAGGAAGAAGAAGGTCATTGTCGTCGACACCACTACAGCTACCACCAGACGAAGCGCCCGGAAATCCAACGACTCGTCGTCTCCTACGTCTCCCACCTCAGACAAGGAAAAGCTGACGCTGACCATCGCACCCGTCAAGGTCGGCGGTCGAGGAACCGCTTTGGGGAGGAGAGGAACCGTCATGAGTGGGGGTGTATCCAAGCGCGGAGCCGTCGCTGGAAACTCGTTGGCGACTAGCGCTCTCGGCTCTGGTCTCTCATCCTCTTCGATTTCTACTCCGTTGAGTGAGAGGAGTAACACGCCGGCGCCTGCTGCGCCAGCCAAGAGGGGTAGGAAGCCTGGCCCCAAAAAGGCCGCTGCCGCGGAGCAACAGGAAGAGACGACGACGTATGCCCCACCTCCTCCTGTCGTCGCACAGGACTTCCCAATCACTTCGACATCGGGTCTTCCCGTCCTCCCCGCTCCCACCTCTCTTCCTACCACCTCCTCGACGCCTACGCACGCCCGTACCGCTTCAACGTCCAAGTCCACAGCGGCCAAGGCGGGTGGTGCAGGCCCTGGAGTCCCTCATTCCTCTTCAGGTCTAGGCATCGTCCCCCCGCCTCTGCCGAATGGTCAGAAACATTTGACGCCTGTTGATCTTGGACTCGGCAAGACGTTTGCGTTTGCGATCCCGATGGGCACGTTCAGCGGGGGTGTGAGTGGGGTTGTGCCTTCTGCTGGTGGTGCTCAGCCTGGTGCTCCTCCTGCTACCGGCACTTCCGCTACGGCTACCTCGACTTCGACTTCTGCTAGCAACGCATCGTCAACGAACAATGCACAGCAAACGCCCGCCTCACAAAGGGCCATGTCGGAATTTGGCGATGATTTGGATGAGGAGGGTAATGCTGGAGGAGCGTATCCGGCCGATTGGAGACCTAGCCCGGAAGTGTTTGCGAAAATGTCGAGCAAGGAAAAGAGGCAGTTGAGGAACAAGATTAGTGCGAGGAATTTTAGGGTCAGGCGAAAAGGTGCGTTCGTGTTTCGTTTTTCTTATGGTTCTTTCAATTATCTCGCTTTCTTTCTGGCCCTTGTGCCACCCTCTTACATCCCTGGCTCGTTCTCTGGTGTTTTCTCCCCATGCTTTTCGAGCGGACAGCAGGGCACCCTCCCGCGACACTCTTACGTCCCTGTGATCGATGGATTTCATTTCGTTTCGTTTGTGGGGGGTGGGGTGATGAGGTTATCTTATCGACATCGACCATCTTTTTTTCATCATTCATTTCGTCGATCTGCCTCGAGGCTCTTTTTTTTCTATGCCTCGAAGCTCCATCTTTTTTGAATCCGCCTCGAGGCAAAAGTTTCTTCTGACTTTTGCCTTGAGGCTTCTTTTTGAATCTGTCGCCTCGAGGCACGCACTTCATTGTGCCTCGATGTCCTCGTGCCTTTGGTTTCATGTGGAGAAGCATCTCGTGCTCTCCTCGTGCTTTCGGGACGCGACCTCTTATCCATCTTCATCTTTACTTCTCGCCCGACTCGAACGCGTGACTTACCCTACCCCCGATCACAGAATACATCTCGACCCTCGAAGGCGACATTGCAGAACGTGACCGTCTCCTCGAAGCCATCCGGAACGAGCTTGGTTCGTCTCGGAATGAGAACCTTGCGCTCAGGAGAGAGGTGGAGAATCTCAAGAGGGTTTTGATAGATGGACGAGGTCAGTATCTATTCCACCTTTCCTTACCTACCAGCTGCTGACAGTCATTCAATAGGCGTCGACGCATCAGCCGACGGCTCTCTGGACCACCTCCCCCCACCCGCTCCTCTCCCCGAGAAGAGCGCCGCAGAAGTCCTCGCTGCTCAAGCCGCCGCCGCCTCTTCCTCTTCCAACAATAACGCCCTCTTCAAACCCAACACCCAAAAAGACCTCCCGACCTCCCCACGCAACGGATCCAACTCGTTCTGGGGCGGCAACGCCGGTGGTATGAATGGGATGTTTGGAAGTAACGGTGTCACGGCGGTGCATACCACATTTGTGCCTGCGCCTGTGGTGGTTGGGCTGGGTGGCGCGAATATGGGAGGTCTGAGTCCGAATATGGGTGTGTATGGGGCGGCGTGGAACCAACCATCGCCGTTTGCGCCTGCGTTGCAGGAGAATATTTCGTCTCCTTTCACCCCGGCTTTGCAGGAGAATATGAACCCGTTGATGAGGGCGTCTGGAGAGAGCCAGAGAAAGGAGAGGGAGACGATGAAGAAGGGATCGCCTGCAGGGGAGCAAAAGGAGAATTCTTTCGAGGGTTTCGCGGATTCAAACATGTTTACGATGAAGAATATGGATGCGTATGTTGTTTTCTTTCTCCCTCATCTTGTAGATGCTAATGTGCGGACTGCGATTAGCTACCGTATGCACCTCTGGGGCAAGATGGCAGCGCAGTACCACGCACATCATCACCAACAACAGCAACAACCTCGTGCGATTGCGCCTTCCCCTCCGCCGCAACTCCCTCAGCAACAAACACAAGAGGCGACCGCGAACGTCTACCATCCCAATCTCTTGCAACTGCAACAGCTGGCGCATCAACAGCAGCAGTTGGTACAGCAGCAAGCGTTGTATCAGCAACAACTGCAGTACCAGCAGCAGCAGGGGTTGGCGGCGAAGATGGGGGTTGGGAGGACCTGGTTCTTGACTCCTTCGTCTGCTTCTACGCCTGGCTCGACACCCTCGGACACCCGCCTTCCTCTGGGATCGACGACCAATGTTCCATTGGGCACGACAAACAACCTCGTGGCGCTGCTCAGTGGCAAAGGAAGTGTGCTCGGCAGCGGAGGATACACGGGTGCGAGCTTCAAGCGACACCCGCCCAAGAGTGTTGGTGGCGACAAGGAGAACGGGGAGCAGCAGAAGAACCAGCTCGAACTCGCCAAGAAGCAACAAGAGCAAGCGCAAGCTGCGATGTTGGCTGTCGTCGCGAGCCAGACGATCCTCCGCAAGTTGGGCCAGGCGTTTTGGGATGCGTTTTCTGGGTCCACGTCTGCTTCAGCGTCATCGCAGGGTGGACTTGCGAAGCGGTTCGAGGCGCCTCGTTCTACTCCTGGTCCTGGACAACAATACCAGACGAGTTCGAACCAAGCTAGGCCAGATTGGGATGCAGACAAGGTTCGAAAGGTGTTGGATGGGACGGCTGTGCTGCGGATTGTGGATGTTGATCAGTTGCATAAACTCGAGGGACCGAGTGCGAGGCCTGTGGTTAGCAGGTCTGCGACGACTATTCCTGCCTCCTCCACCCTATCGAGGACAGCACCCTCCTCCACACCCTCCTCGACAATCATGTCCAAGGTCCCGAGCATCAAGGAAGAACCCTCGTCGTCGTCGTTGGCAAACTGCCCTTGGACACAGTGCTCTCGAGAATGGTGCTCGACGGATACGCTCAGGAATGTGAGCAAGGGCGGGAGTGTGAGCGTGCCTGGAAGTCCGGTTGTGCGTGCTGTTGGGCCTGCGACGGCTATGGGTGTTTCCACTAGCTGTGGAAGCTCAACCCTCGTTGGGGGGGTTGAGTGGAAAGGCGGATGCGGCCAAGGAGGAGCAGAATCGAAAGATGGCGAGTTTGTTGGAGGAGGGAATGAAGGGGTTGAGGTTGTGAGATGGTGTTGTTTTATAGGTGGCGGTGAGACGTCTAGGGAGGAGTGAAACGTCTAGGGCGAAGTCAGACTTGTCGAAGAAGTAAAATGTCTCGAATCGGACTCTTAGAAGGGGTTTTTAATCGTCGTTTCTTTCCTCCTTTTCCTTATCTTTGAAGATTGAATTCTCGTTCTTATTCTTGTTGTATACATAATTCCCTCCTTTTGTTTCCCCTTGGCTTGCTGTGTTCGTCGCGAAACCGTGAACCCCACTCCATTCGTCGCTCCTTTATTCTTACCTCGTTGGCGTTTGAAATCTAGTACAAGAACAGTCTTACTTGTAGCAAATTAGAAATCCAAAGTGACTCAAATAATAATTTTATTCTTCCTCTACCCTAAGAGTCACATCCTTATGGGTTCTAGCTTTGCGAAATCAAGGATACAAAGCATTTTGAACTGGTGGTACAGTGATACGGAAGTCTTCTACGTTTGATAACGCCAACCAGAGCAAGGACATTCGTCCCACAGCGATGCGTAGTCGCCCCGAATGCCCAAACGCCATAGGAGGCTCCTCCGTTACGAGTGGGCGCCGTGTTGCGTGGTTGAAATGTTCCAAGAAGAGAGAAAAGTGTGCCAGCCCAAGATTCGGCCAGCTCTCTCGTGCAGTCGACATCGTCCTCTCCCAATACTTTTCATGCCACGCCGTCGGGGACGCCGCTCTGGGATTCAGCAAAAACGCTCTGTTAAATTTGGCCCGTTTGAGACACGGAAGACATTCGCAGCCAAGGGCATGGCTGAAGAGAAGACTGATCTTGAGGCGTTGCATGAACTCGTGTGTTTCCCTCGGGTTGAGATGGTGGCAATCGAGTCGGAGAGCCATTGAAGGGTGCGTTTTAGGTAAGTGGTATCTGTCCTGATTCGAGGGCTTTGAGGGAGCGCAGCTCGCCCAATGGAATGGGGGTGTCTGGAACTCTGTATCCGACTGTGTTGGGGACGCGTTATATAATCTGAATACCCCCATGTGAAGACATTGCAAGGTGTTTGAACAGATTGAAAGAATGCGAGCATATGTCGCGTCAAAGTGGGGTAACCGCCCGACTTCACCGATTTGGAGGTGGTTTTCAATGAGTTGAGAGAGATAGGCAAGCCGTGTGAAGAGGATGGCGTTGAAAGTACCAGGCGCTGTGGGCTCGTGTTTGGGTGAACGTGTCCAGCTCGACGACGATGCTGCTGTTATTTGGTGGTCCTACGAGGGGACCAGGTAGAGCAGCATCAACGTGGGGCTCCCAGCTTGGATGAGGGGCGGCGATGTGTCCTGTGAGGTACTTCACTGTTGGAGGCAAGCATGCGAACAGGTGCAAGGGGATATCCACGACGCTCAGATCGAGAGATTCGAGCTTGTGTGAGCGTAGGTAGTAGTCCTATGATCGCTTCCCGTATCGATACAGGAACACTGTACCAGTTCAAGCTGAGTTTGAGAGACCCGAGCTTGGGTAGGTCATTGAGAGGACTTCAGTCGAGGAGTCCACTGTTGAGCTGTAGAGCCACCGTTTTTGACCTTGCGAACGGTGGACAGAGGTGGGGGCTCATCCGAAATGAAACGAGAGACTTTGTATCTGCTCGAGAACGTGAGGAGAGTGCCGGACGAGACGTAGGAAGCGGTCTGGTTTGCCCTGGCATGGGTATTCATAGGTTGATGGAACGGGACTGAACTGGGCTTGATGGCGTGTTCCAGGTGAATAGAACGGAAGGAAAGTGCTTGGCAATATGTCGCTAGTGCTCGACAAGTCAAAGCCAGCGTACTGAGGGTTCTGAGGTCCTTGGAAGGAGCAGCGTAGTCGTCGATGATTTTGTAGATGAGCTCGAAGGAATTCTAGGGCTCGGGCCATCTGCTACCTTGGCTGGCCTCGCCTTCCAGGGTAAGAAATACATGCTAGCGCCTTTGAACGCCATGAACGAGGCGAGGGAGGTGACGGGACATTCTTGGAAATCAGGTGGAAGAGGCAAGGATCGTCGTTACTTGCACCGCCTCGACAAGGCCTGCGGTGTGAACAAGATCTAGAATCCCGAGGATTATAGCTATTGCAAAGAACGTAGCAGATGGTTACATATCGTTATCGACATGTACAAGTTTGTTTACTGTATTCATTGCAATGATCCCATATACCATACCTACGGAAGCAGTAACGTCTTGGACCAGACACTTGCAAGTGTAAAGTTGGGCTTGAGTGTCGTTATTTCCCTTCTCTCTTTCCTGAAGCTTCCGTTGGTTTGAAGGAATCAAGACGTATCCCACTCCACTTCATCTATTTCTTCTTTGCCTTCGCTCTTTAAATCTTAGCGTTTGAAAGCGAGTCCAAGACCCGGAACAGTCATGCTGACAGTGAATTAGAAATCTTCCTCTACTGTACTACGTTTGATAACGCCAACCAGAGCAAGGACATTCATCCCACAGCGACACGTAGTCGTCGCCATGCTCAAACGCCATAGGAGGCTCATCCGTTATGAGTGGACACCGTGTTTCATGATTGAAATGCTCCAAGAAGAGAGAAAAAGTTGGCCAACCCTAGATTCGGCCAGCTCTCTTGCGCAGTTGACATTGCCCTCTCCCAATACTTCTGGTGCCACGCCGTCGGAGACATCGCTTTGAGACTCGGTAAAACCACGCTGCTCGAATCGCTCTGCAAATCTTCTCCGATTCTCCGAGACAACATTCGCAGGTACCAGCTGGGCGGGACGCCCGTCTTGCGGTCAGGGGATTGAAATATATCAAATTTGGCGCTTTTGAGGCATGGAAGACACCCGCAACAGAGAGTGTGGCCAAAGAGTATACTGATCTTGAGGCGTTGCATGGTGTCGTGGGTTTCTTCGGGTGGGATGGTGCAATCGAATTGGAGAGCCATTGAAGAGTGCGTTTCAATAAAGAGGCATCTGTCCTGATCTCGAGGACTTTTAGGGAACGCAGCTCGGCTAATGGAATGGGAGCGTCTGCGACAGGTCTGGTAAGGCTGCCGTTGTGCACCACATAATCCAGCACCCCAATGTGTAGGCACTGCAAGGTATTTGAGCAGAGCGAGACCAATACGAGCGCACGTTGCGTCGAAGCAGCGTTCAGAAGAACATTCTCCAATTTGGAGGTGTTTGAGAGAGCCGAGAGAGATGGGTGATTTATCAGAAAGGATGGTGCAGAGGTTGGGGAACCGCCAACTCTTGTCAAGGTCAGGGCGTCGAGCGTTTTTGAGTGTATTGATAGGGCGGTGCTGGGGAGGGCTGGATCCAAGACGAGTTCGCCGACTGTCGCCGAAGGGTGGATTGCGTGTTCTGTTAGATGCTTTACCGTTGAGGGTATGCACGCTAACACATGAAACGGAGTCTCGCAAAAGAGACCGATTTCGAGCGACTCGAGCCCATGCGAGAGTAGTAGCAGGTTAACGATCGCCCGTTTCACTGATACAGGAGTATGGTATCGCCAATCACCACCGATTTTGAGGGACCGAAGGTTTGGGTACCTTAATGAGAGGACATCAGTTACGATGTTCCACTGCCGAAGGGCAGCTTCATCGGCGGTGGCCTGTCGAAGGGCAGCGACCCTTCGGTCTGGATCGAAATGGAGGGAGAGACTTTGGATGTGCTCGAGAATGTGAGGAGAGCACTGGACGAGACGCAGAAACCGGTCTGGTTTGCCTTGGCAAGGAAACGTAGATTTTGAAAGAGCGGGGCCGAAGCACTCAGGGCGAGTGTATTCGAGGTGTATGACGCGGAATGAAAGGGCTCGGCAATAAGCTGCCAATATCTGACATGTCGCCGCTAGCGCCCTGATGGTCCTGAGGTCCTTGGAAGGGGCGATGTGGTCGTCGATGAGTTTGTAGATGAGCTCAAAGGGAAGTCTTGGGCCAAGGTCATTTGCGACAACGACTGGTCGCCTCTTCTGAGGTAGAAGAGACTTGCCTTTAAATGTCATGAACGAGATGGCGCGGCTCAGTGACATTCTGGAAAGGAAGATGCTAGAGGCAAGCTGGTGGATCGCAGTCAACTTCAAGTTAGATCCTGCACTGCCCCGAGAACTTTCACCAGTCATGCGCCCTGAAGACTGTCATCGAAAAGCTGTAACAATCACGGTGATTGGTCTTGATTGTTGGCTTCTATCTCCTCCTATATCCTTGAGTGTAAAAACACCCGGAGAGTCGCTCTCATGACCTTAAATGGCACCCAATCACCTCAGTCTGCTTCCAAGATGGGGATATTGCCTTTTCCGCAGGATTTGCGCCTAACAGCTGGGACCTCCAACGATTGTCATCCTCACACTCTCCTCCCTCCTTCACTTCAAGTTTGTAATGACAATTCTCCCCATGTATATGACACGAGATTCTGTGAAGTATCATGTCCAATAACGCCAACCAGAGCAAACACATCCATCCCATAACGATGCATATTCGTCACCGTGCTCAAACGCAGTAGGAGGATCGTCGGTGATGAGTGGGCAACGTGTTACGGGATTCATGTGTTCCAAGAATCGAGTAACGTTTGCCAGGCCAAGATTCGACCAACTCTCTCCCCACCTCGACATTATCCCCTCCCAATACCTTCGGTGCCATGCAGTGTCTGAACCAGCATTCGTACGCGGGTACACAATGAGGCTGAAATCTTCTCCTAACTGCGTAGACATTGCCGACAAGTATTGTCGATCTGGGAATACCGACCCTCCTTCGGGCGGTATGATCCTGGCTGCTTTTAGACACGGAAGACATCCGCAAAAGAGTGTGTGACTGAAGAGGATGCAGATCTTGAGGCGTTGCATGGTGTTGTGTCGCTCTTCGGGAGGGATGGTGGCGATCGAGTCGGATAGCCATTGAAGGGTGCGTTTTAGGAGAGATAAATCTGTCCTGATCTCGAGAACCCTTAGAGCCCCAAGTTCGCCCAGTGGGATGGGCGCTTGTGCGACGGTATAGGTAAGATTGCTACCGCTCGAGATGTAGAACGAAACCCCAATGTGGAGGCATTCGAGTGTTTTTGAGCAGAGGGAGAGGATGCGAACGCACGTCGCGTCAAATTGGAAGACACCGAGCTCTCCAATTTGAAGGTGTTTGAGAGAGTTGAGAGAGATGGGTAAGCGGTGGGAGAGGATAGCGAGGAGGATGTACGGACTGCCGATACGCGTCAGGGTTAGCGTGTCAAGCGTGACCACCCTCTTTTCGAGGGGGCTAGATTGACCGCCGGGAAGGGCAGGGTCAGTGGCTAGCTCTCCGCGCCGTGGTGGGAGGATGACGTGGTCTGTGAGGTGCTTTATCGTTGGAGGCAGACATGCGAAGAGGTTGAATGGGATTTGCCACATGATATTGAGTTCAAGGGAATCTAATTTGTCTGAGCATAGTAGAAGCCTCAGAATTGCTTCCTGCACCGATCGAGGCACCGTTCTCCATATAAGGCTGAGTTTAAGAGAGCGGAGATTGGCGTAGGTCATTGAGAGGACCTGAATTGAGACATTGCATTGTCGAGCAGTAGTGGCGCGGATTATAGCCTTGCGAAAGGCAGTCATTTGTATGGGAATGTCGAAATGGAATGAGAGATGTTGGGTGTACTCAAGGACGCCCGGGGAACGTCGGATGAGACGTAGGAAGCGGTCTGGTTTGCCTTGGCATGGAAATGCAGAGGTGGATGGGGGAGGGCTGTGCCATGCTTTGTGAGAGTATTCGAGGTGAATAGAGCTAAATAAAAGAGGCCGACAGTAGCTTGCGAGGGTTCGGCAGGTCGAAGCCAGTGCCCTGGTAGTTCTGAGGTCAGAGGAAGGAGCAACGTAGTCGTCAACGATTTGGAAGATGAGCTTGAAGGGCAGTCTGGGGATAGGGTCATATACTATATTTCCTGGTCTTTTCTGCCATGATAGTAGAGACTTTGCAGTGCTTTTGACGGTCGTGAACGAGAAGACGCGTCGATTTGACATCCTTGGAAAGAAGAGGTAAGAGGCAAGGATCGTTGTGATGCGCTCGAGTTACTTGCACCGCCTCAACGACGTTCACAAGAGTTCAAGTGGTGGGGTGAAATATGGATTCTGAGGATTATGCCCAGCGGCTTTTGGAGTTAATTGTAGGATATAGTCGCATAGTCTTATCAACATGAATTTCTCTGCCTTATTCATCGTAATAATCCCAAATGTTGTTGTCACACTCCCCTCTCACTCTGGATCTCTGTTGAAGATGAAGGGAGAAAAGGTCGACTGCGTTTCTTTGAGCCTCTACACTATTTAATTACACTGAACTTCATTGACATAAGATTTTTATTCTTTTGCCTCAAGGGAGCGCGAGTCTTCCATGTGGTAGGCCTGATAACGCCCCCACAATGACGCGTAGTCGTCGCCGCGTTCAAACGCTGTAAGAAGCTCCTCCGTGACAAGCGGGCACCCCGTTACAGGATCCATATATTCCAAGAACCGAGAAAAGTTTGCCAGGCTTAGATTCGGCCAGCTCTCACCCCATGTCGCCATCGTTTGCCACCAAAACGTGTGGTGCCATGCAGTGTCCGAGCTGGCATTCGTATTGGGGATCGGAACCATGCTCAGTTCCCCCTCCATCAGCGCAGACAAAGCCCGCAAATACTGTCGATCTGGGATTCCCGACACTCGCTCGGGAGGTACAACCTTGGCTGCTTTCAGACACGGGCAACACCCACAGAAGAGTGCGGCTGAAGAGGATGCAGATCTTGAGGCGCCGCATGGTATCACGCCTTGCCTCGGATGGGATGGTGCCGACGGATTCGGAGAGCCATTGCAGAATGCGCCATAGAAACGAGGTGTTCGTCCTGATTTCGAGCGTCTGAGCTCCCCAAGTGGAATCAGCGCTTCCGTGATGTTCTGGGTGAGATCGCCACCGCCTGAGACATAATACGGAATCCCAATGTGTTTTTGGACTGGGGGAGAGAACACGGACACATTTCGCATCGAAGGAGGGTAAGCGCCCGAATTCACCGACTCGGAGGTGTTGGAGTGAGTCGAGCGAGACAAGTGAGTACTTGAATGGCGAGAGAAGATGGCAAGGAGGAGGTAAGCGCCGCCAGATCGCGTCAGTGTTAGGGTGTCAAGCTTTCTGACTCTGACGCTCTTGGTGGACCCATGGCGCCAGGAGAGTGGAGTCGATGGAGAGTCGACCGCGAGGTGGAGGGAGGATGGCGTGTTTTGTGAGACCGTCGCGCCGCATGCGAAGACTGCATCCCTGCAGACGAGCGAAGTAACGAGGAGGCTGTTGTGTTGGTCTTAAAATTGACTTAAAATATGGTCCTCGATTGCCTTCAGTAATATCTCAGCCGGGATGTCAGGCCTTACGATGGTGTTCGAGACGCCCTTGCGCATGTGGTGATCAGGTGGCGATGCAGGCCCCTAACGCTCGACGCGTCGGAATAAAACGCGACATATGGTCGTCGTTTCTTCCTCCATGCACCACTGCTGCAAGGCCTTGAAAGGCGCCTCGATATTTCAAATATTCTCATATGATTTTTTGAAGTCAACCCACATTTTACAAGCAATAATCAGCAAGCATGGAGACCTAAGCATTGGTATCAAGCGCCTGCACCTGTCCTAGTCTCAAGCCACTGGCGTGACGACCCGAAGCTACCATTGAATTAACGGGTGGCACCATCTGAAATGCTTCTTTCCATTCAAATATCAATTACAGGTATACACACTCCACTGACGCCCTACTCTTATCCAAACCAAAATAAGTGCTGGCAATCGCATCAGGCTGAACACTACTATGACTTGACAGGGCTCAGAAACCTCTGAAGAATATCTTCTTACGACGGACACCGCCATACCAAGGCGTGTACCATAGAGCCCTTTCTTTAATGCTCAGGCGCAGCAGCACTCCGAATCTGAATGGCAGCTAAACTATTGCCAATGTCCGATATTTACCCTTGAGCTTGTGGCCGTCACAATCACTGGGCGCTCTCCAAATTTACAGGATGTTGGGTATCGGTGATAGGCGACCTTTAAAAGCCGCAACCAAGGGCGCTCACTGTCAGGCGGCTTCTCGCTGCCCTATTCTCGACCCCCTCGGCAGAAAATGCGTCAGGTCGTTTTTTCCCCATCCGTTTCTGCTAATAAGCCTTGAAATGCCCTTAAATATGACACATATACTCATCTGAATGTTTGAAGTCGACGCGCGTTGCATCAGCAATTACGAAGACCAAGTTAGCATGGTACTAGGCGCCCATGCTATTGCAGGTCTAAAGCCGCTGGCGCATCAAAAATGCTTCTTCTATTTCAATATCAATTCCAGATAGTTGCACTCCATTAACATGACCATGCTCTCTTCCGGACCAAGAATAGGTGCTTGAAATCGCAGGAGATTGAGCAGCTAGACATAGCTGCGACTCGACAGGACTCAAAGATCTCTGAAGAATATATTAGGATGAAAACTATCGCCATTTACAGACGGATATTCAAGTTAAAGAGCCCTTTTCTTTCATGCTCAGGCGCAGCAGAGATCTTGATTTATGTCCACAGCGCCGAAACTATTGCCAATGTTCGACATTCTCCGCGTCTTTGTGGGTGTCACAAACATTGGGCGCTCTCTACATTTACGAGTGCCACAGAGCCCCTCGTATTCAATGTCCGGCTGCAGAAGCACTGTAGATTTATGTCAATGGCGCCGAAACTATACTGAAACTATTGCCAACGTTCGACGATTCTCGTTGGGTTTGTGGGCGTCACAAACACTGGGCGCTCACATTTGCGTGGATCCCCCGTGGAATGCGTTACCCAGACTCCCAAGTACACCTTGAAGTTTGGGGTATATAAGGAGGCCCATGTAGACTATACTGTCCTCACCAGCCAACAAGCACAGTAACTTCTCAACAGAACAACTAACCAAACAACCCTCGTCTCTCCTCTCCAACAAGGAAATGAAGACCATCGCCTTCCTCACATCCATTATCGCCCTAGCAGGCCTCGCCGCGGCAAACTCCTGCGTCAAGAATGAAAACGCACTCTACACATACACCATCACCACCGACTCCACGGTCCCAGATATCTCAGGAGTCTGTGGTGGTCTCTGGGACAACCTCAAGCAGTTCTCCCAGTGCTCTGCGAGCGCCACCTTCTGTGGCGCAAATGGCCCCAAGAATGTCCTGAAGTGGCAGTTCAGCGTGCCAAACATCTGCAACTTGAAGAACACTACTGCGACTAGCGAGTAGATGTCTTACCGAGTAGCTTATAGGCTTAACTGGTAGGTTAAAGTGATAGAGATTGAGGTAGCTACGAGCGTCCTTATATACATATTGCGTGTACTAATAATAGAGCAGTGTAAGGACTGAGTAAGCAGTCACATGCATGACAAGTAATGGTATGAGTCAGTATGAGTCGGTAAGATGATAAAATGACGAATACTGTAGATATCGCATAGCCTCATAAGAATATATCTAGGAGAGTCGGAGTCGGAGATAGTCGCGAGAGTCGCGAGTCGAATCTAATCTACGTAAGATAAGATCAACACTCCCCCTCAATGAGTGCATCTCCTAACGAGTGTACCCATTGGACTAAGACGAGTAGAACTCAAGTCCTAGTAATCCCCTGAAGTGTTCAAACTTCACACGTCCCAACGGTTTGGTGAAGATGTCTGCGATATTGTCATTGGTGTCGACTCGCAAGACTTCGATGTCTCCATTCTCGATGAGTTCACGGATGTAGTGAAACTTGACATCGATGTGTTTCATGCGACGTTCCTGAATAGGATTGTTGCTGATGAAGATAGCACCATTGTTGTCGGAACAGATAGGGATTGGCACGATGATCGGCATGCCAAGCTCTTTGAACATGTGCTTAAACCACATCACCTGTCGACTACAGTCAGACACAGCCATGTATTCGGCTTCGGTGGAGGAATTAGCGACAGTCTTTTGAGCATGCGAAATCCAGCTAATGCTAGCGTTTGCCAACATCACCATGTTTCCAGTTGTAGATCGGCGTGCAACCAGATCTGTGGCGTGATCAGAGTCCGAGTAGGCGATCAATCCATTTTGAGATGCGCCATCAAGAACCAGAGCGTAGTCCATGGTTCCTCGGAGGTATCTGCAGATGTACTTGGCCTTGCTGATGTGTTCCTCGGAAGGATTAGCTGCGAATTGAGACAGCTTGACAACAGCGTAGGCGATATCTGGACGAGTGCCCAGCATCAAGTAGAGCAGAGATCCAATGATCGACTGGAAGTAGTGGCGTCGTTTCGTTTCGACAGGTCCAGTATGTTCGAGAGGCCTATAACCCTCGACCATAGGTGTAGGTGCCGGTCGGCAATCCTTCATGTCAAAACGTCCAGGACCGTGCCAAGGTAGGCAGATTGGTCCAGACGGATATTTTGTCCGTCACGTCTGATCCTCATTCGTAAGAACTCGGTTGGATTTTCGAAGTCTCGACATTCCCACTTGAGCTTGAACGCCTCTTTCTTGGCATTAACAAGTCTTTTGTTAGGACCCGCGAAGATGAGATCATCGACGTAGGCAATCATGATGACAAAGCCACCATGTCCATCCTGGAGGATGAAGATCCCGGTATCGGTCGATAGTCGTTTGAAGCCAAGAATCTTCATTGACTTTGCAAGTTCCATGTACCATGCACGGGATGCTTGCTTCAGACCATAGATAGCACGAAGGAGCCGGTACACCTTGTGCTCTTTGCCCTTCATAACAAAGCCTTCGGGTTGACGCATATAGATCTCCTCATCTAGTTTCCCATAGAGGAATGCAGTCTTAACATCGACTCCGGTGATGTGCCAATCCTTGAGAGCCGTGAGGGCTAACATGGTTCGGACTGATTCGAAACGAACCACCGGTGAGAAAATCTCGTTGTAGTCAATGCCTTCGATTTCTTGGAAACCCTTGGCAACAAGTCGGGCGCGTTTACGACCGTCAGATTTGACGTCGAATACCCAGCGATTGGTAATCGCTTTGCGACCTTTGGGAAGATCGACCATTTCGAATACATTGCGTTCAGAGAGTGCCTTTAACTCATCTTTGCAAGCATCGATCCATCCTTTCTTCTCCTGCGGTGGCATCCGCAAGATGTCTTTAAACGTCCACTCGCGTGGAGCGCTATCGACAGAAGGAACTGAAGGCAAAACCGCTTTAGAAAGCAGGAAATGCATAAAATTAACTCCCCCTTCACGCGTCAAGCGTTCTAAGTCCTCAGGTATGTCAAAAGTCGAATCAGATTCACTTTCGGACACGGGAGTAGCAGGTTTCGGCGCGGGACGGAACACCTTTTTCCTTGCTTGCAGCACCTTGATTAGATCCAGATGGCCGTCTGTCATCTTTATCAAGTGCTTTTCTCCGATCCGTCTGATGCTTTTCTGTCGGAGTTTTATTTCCGTAGACATCGCCAGGCTGTGACTTGGTTTGGGTCCGATTCCGCGCAGATCTCCTTGGTTCATCACCAGGAGCGTTTCCCGGCGCAGGGTTCGGCGGGTGCTGGTCAGCTGGTTGTTCACCAACGTTCCGATCGTCGTCACGATCAGGACCGCTACCTCTTTTAGGGGTTTGGGAGTTTGATGGACGAGGAAGGAAATCATCGTCGTCATCATCATCTTCAGATTCAGATGGAGGTCCATCATTGCCAAACGAGGAAGGTGGGTAGTCTTCAACTCGTGGTTGGTCTTGAGGTGTTTTGGCATCAGGACACCTTGGGAAGTGAAGTTCATCAAAGCGAGCAGTAGTCGCCTTGAATAGAACGTTCCTTGGCAATCTCATGAAGAGATACGCCTTCATGCCTTCGGGGAATCCTAGGAAGATCATATACTCCGACCGTGGAAGGAGCTTGTTAGATCGTTGTTCCTTGGGAATATACACCCAGGCACCACATCCGAAGACTCTTAATTTAGAGACGTCCGGAGCATCTCCTTCTACAGCCTCGTGTGGAGTAATCCAACCAAGACGCTTGAGAGGCGTGCGGTTATACACGTAAACGGCGTATAGAACGGAAAATTCCCACCATGATGGAGGTAGGCAAGCGTCGTGACGCATTGACTCAGCCTTTCCATGATAGTGCGATTGAAGCGCTCAGCGCGTCCGTTCTGCTGATGCATATACGGAGCGCTAATCGATAGTTTGATTCCTTTCGATTTGAAGAATGCTATGAGTTCTTCGTTGATGAATTCTCCACCACCATCCACCTGCCATTCTTCGATTTTCTCATGGTATATTGTCTCAACCATGGTAACGAAGTCTTTGATCGCTTGTATTGATCCACTCTTCTGACGAAGAAGGACACACGATCCACGACTCGTACAATCATCAAAGAAGGAGATGAAATGTTTGAATTTGTGGTATGACTCGACGGAGAATTCTTTCAGATCCGAATGGATCTTTTGGAATCGGCGCTTCGCACGCTTGCTTGAAGCCGGGAACGGCTCAAGCGTCATCTTCCCTTGCGCGCATCCGCGACACAAAGGTTCATGTTTGGGAATTTCCACCATAGGTGGGAAGTTCGTGGTATGCTTTTTGGCTCGTTTGAGCACTTCCCGCGATGGGTGACCAAAGCGCTTATGCATGACCTCGTAATCGACAGGTGGTCCAGAGACCTTCTGCACTTCTATCGGCGATCCGTTGGAGTTCTTTACAGAGACCCAATAGATCGTGTCGTCCGGATGAAGTGGATGACCCTTAATGAGATTTCTCCCATCAGAATCGTTGATACCCATGGATAGGGAATCACCCCAAAAGTGTAGTCTTGGGTTGACTCAAGAAAGTTCCCGTAGAGAACAATCGAGTCGATAGATTGGGTATGTGATATACTGGTTCGATGATAGATTCAACGTCTCGATCGTTACCATCAACACCTTTTATAGTGTGAATTACTCGAAGCTTTCCAATTCCTTTTATGGACAGGGTAGTACCCTTAGAAGCGGTGTTAACCGAAGGACTGTTCTTAACGACTTGTAGTCGAACAAGTCCTCTTTCGAGGGGGGTAACGTGCATTGATGCCCCAGAGTCCATCATCCAGTGGATGAATGTCTCAAATTTCTTACAGGAGGCGCATTGCGCATCTTTACACTTAGCAGCGTTCGATGAATCGTGAATCGAAACGATAGAATTGATTGCACAGCAAAATTCTAAGAAAACATCGTCGTCTAGCATATTCATATCTAATTGAACAGGCTGTAGAGGCAACGAGTTAGCCAAGTGATTCCTGAAAGGAATAGAGGGGACGTACTTATCGTCGTCATAGTGCCCAGTCCTCAGAGCGTCCCAGTCCGGTAGGTAGACGGATGGTTGCGCATCTGAAAGGCGATCTGATCCATTACGATCTGGATGTTCGCCTCCCATCCCGTCGTCGGAGCCCCAGTCGGAGACTTCGTCATCGGGGGTGGAGCGGGTCCTCCAGTTCTCCGTCTCGGATCCTCTCCCAGACTGTCTTGGGGGCGCCGAATAACGAGGGGTCCTCGCCTTCGTCGCCGAGGGAGACGCTTGTCGTCGTCTTCCCCCAAGGCATCGGTGTCAGAGAGTCCGTCCAGTGCTTGTGAGCCGTCCCCTTCCATAGGCAGTCCAGATTGACACACCATGGTTGGTTGGGGAACGTCGACCCCTTCTCCAGATCCACCGTGTGCCAGTGGGGGAGATGGGAGTCGGTGCAGAGGCGAGCTGGCCTCATGCACCTCAGGCTGTTCGATGGGCTCGAGCGATCTTTGTCGTTTGGGAGGCCTGGGAGAACTGATGCGGTCAATAAGGCTCGCTTCCGCTTGTCCGCCTCCTCGAATGCTTTGAGGTGACGGGCGGATTTTGGTAAATCGAGCTTACCACAGTTCGTCCTGGCGCGTTCCACGTCAGGATAGCACGAGGCGTTGGTGGACGGAGCGACCTTGGCTTTAGCAGCCGAGGCCGGAAGATGGGTAGATGGAGTTAGATCAACTGGGCGTTGAACGATAGAGGGTCCGGTCTTCACGAATGAAAGAACCGAGACCTTGGCCTGGGGAGGCACATGCTCCTGAGGAGCGGCAGAGACGAGATGGTCGCCTAAGAAGGCGGCCTGTACCATGTGGGAGTGACCTTGCGACTTCCTTTCCTTCTCCTTCTTCTTGTTACCACCCTTGGATCCGCGCTTCTTCCCCTTGGACTGGGAAGAACCCGAGTTTTGGTTACCCGAGTTGCTGGAATCCTTCTGCTGCCCCTGTTGCTGCTGGCGGAAGTTAGGGTTTCCCCCCTTTCCTTTTGATGCCAGTGAACTTGTTAAGGGTAGCCGGGTTGGCGACGCGATCGTACTCAGCCGTAATGGCTTTGACGACGGCGTTGAAGGTGAGATCCTCTTTTTTGTTGTTAAGGAGGATGGCGACAGTGTTGTCGTACTTGGAAGGGAGGCTGCTGATCAAGATCATGGCCTCTATGAACGAGTCAATGGAGACATCATTCTGGGCGAGCTGACCAAGGTGGTTCTGGAGCTCAGCGATCGCGGGGCGAGGATCTCCATTCCCGATACGGAACTGGATCGCAAGCTTGAAGTAAGCGAAGATCGCCGCGAGACCTGGAGCTCCATAAAGCTCCTTGAGGGCAATCCATAATTCCTTCGTCGTACCTTTGTCTGCGACCTGGGCGCAGACGTTTTGTTGATACGGAGGAGGAGAGCTCCCATGGCCTGGTCATCGTCTTGGTCCCATTTCAGGATTCTCTCATCCTGAGCTGCTTTCTCAGTAGCGGTGGCTTCTGAAGCGAGCTCGATGGGACGAGATCCATCGATGTAGGACGCGAGACGCTGCATTTGGAGATATTGCTCCGCACGCATGGCCCAATCCAGGTAGTTGGTTCCATCGAGCATGGGGATACTGTTGTGAGCGTTGTTGGAAGACATTCTGTTAATTGTTGAGATCTGTCAAAACAAGGTTCGTCAGCAACGTATATCACAAATCAAAGAAAGCAGCCATAACAGCGCGTTCTTTGCCCCATTCTGCAGCCATTACAGCGCAGATCTCTGCTGCCATAACAGCGCAGAGTAAAGGCATAGGTTCGGCCTATCAGCCACTTGGTTAGACGTGCATAGTCGCAGCGATTAAGCGCAGACTAGTAGTAGTCTATGGAGGCAGCCATTACAAGCGCCGACCAAGTTTGTAGCGCAGCCATTACAGCGCAACTACTGAGCTTCGGGGCTCATAACCTGAAGAACACTACTGCGACTAGCGAGTAGATGTCTTACCGAGTAGCTTATAGGCTTAACTGGTAGGTTAAAGTGATAGAGATTGAGGTAGCTACGAGCGTCCTTATATACATATTGCGTGTACTAATAATAGAGCAGTGTAAGGACTGAGTAAGCAGTCACATGCATGACAAGTAATGGTATGAGTCAGTATGAGGTCGGTAAGATGATAAAATGACGAATACTGTAGATATCGCATAGCCTCATAAGAATATATCTAGGAGAGTCGGAGTCGGAGATAGTCGCGAGAGTCGCGAGTCGAATCTAATCTACGTAAGATAAGATCAACACAACTCCGGAATGGTCCAGGCGACTTGGTGGGATGCCACTCAGAACAAGTACGGATCGATCACTTGCTAGAGCAGGCGATTCAATACAACCCATTCCCCCGCACCCCCACCGAGCTTCCTGGTACAACAGGTTGAGCGAGTCTCCCTGGTTTGTCGTTCTCATCACAAGCTAACCTCCCCCTGTCCGTATGGGGTCGAGCGAGCATCCACTTCCCCTGCATTTTTGATCGCGTAGTTTGAACCCTATCCTTGTTATACATCACATTTTAACCGTCCCTTCACTTGCAGTATTCTGAATTAAAGGGGCTTCACCGTCTGCAGTAAGGATATTAACGAGGGAAACAATAAGTCCCAGAGACTCGAGTTCATGCGCATTTAGCCGCTTGCCGAGCTGATATAACAACCAATCTGGAACACGGTGATTTTGAGGGACCAGAGGCTGGGTATGTCAACGAGAGGCTGTCAGGTGAGACGTTCGACTGCCGAGTGGCAGCGTCACCAGCAATCGCCTTGCCAAAGGCTGATACCGCTTCGTGTACATCGGGATGGAACGAACTTGAAGGACTTGAGTTCTGTGTCGGAAATTATGGTCGGGGCCGTTGGAACCCGTTGGATCAGTTTCCAACGGAGGGTAAGCCGACCATCGGTGCAACAAAAGGCAAACCCGGTGTAACGGCCGGACGCCCCGTTGGATTTGCGTTGGATGAGGCGCCGGAACAGGTCCCAACGCGGCGAGTATCCGGAAATTACGCGTTTCACCGGATGATAAACCGTTGACCCCCCTTGCCCACAGACTCCGCGGTGTTCGAACGGAGTTCCAACAGCGAGCCGTTGGATACTGGGTCCGATCAGGAACCGGGTCACACAAGGAAGAAGAAGGTGTATAGAGCGCATTTTCTATGTTAAATACCCCCAAAATTTATATGCGCATTGGCACCCATTTCGCGTCAAAGGATTTCGATTTTTATAGCTATTGGAGGTGTAGAAAGAGCTCCATAGCAATTCCGCCTGCGAGTGTCCATTTCCGCGCCGGACTGGCTTCCGGGTCACGCATGCTTTTACTCCTCTAGTCAGACCTTCTTCTACTCAAAACTCGTTGCATATGAAAGCCTCATTTTTCCCGAATCCATCGAACCAATTTTTGTGCCCAGCTTCACAATATTATGATCCTAGAAGTGGAGGGGAAGTTGGCTGACACACTTGATTAGGAAATCCACTGATCGGAGCCTTGCCGACCATTCAACACCCATTTCCACCCCACACATTGCACAAATGGCTTCAAAAGAGTTGTATTCTGAAAGGCAGCTCTGCCTTTCGTATATAAAACTCATTTTTATTCCCCTAAGAGGTCGTAGTTGAGCTCAGCCGCCCGAATGACCCACTTCCCAGGGTGACCCGTTCGGTGATCGGACCCAGTAGGCCGGGCCGTGATTTCCGACATGCTCGAGAGTACCCGGAGAGCGTAGGGTGAGACGCAAGAAGTGTCGGTCTGGTTTGCCCTGGCATGGTACACAGAGATTAATTGGACGTGGCTGAACCCAACTTTGTGGGCGCACGCCGTATTCAAGGCGGTTTGAGAAACGGTACGCAAGTACGCTGCAATTCGTCGACAGTCAAGGCCAGTGTCCTAAGGGTTCTTAGGTTGTTCAAGTTGTAGGGAGCAATGTGTAGCTATCAGTTTGTAGATGAGCTCAAAGGAAATTACGGGGCTCACGCCACAACGGCACAAAAGCTGGTCGACTCTTCCAGGGTAAGAGAGACTTGCTAGTGCCTTTGAATGTCGAGGAGCGGAGGAGTCCGTGATGGGACATTGGAAGGAAACTGGAGGATCGTCATGATGCGCTTAGGTTACCTCGGATTCTGGACTCTCTCAGCATGGTTCACGAGAGCGGCAAAAATTCACGAGCTCAAAAAGCCCACAAACATTGTTCAAGATACTGTTTATCAATCAGCCCTATCCATCGTAATTATCCCAAAAACTGCTGTTGTACCCCTTCCACTTCACATCAAGGAGGTCTTGAATTGGATCCATGGCCTCCCTGATGTTCCTCTCTTGCTTAGGACCTTCCCCAACGTCCGAGCCGAGAGGGAAAAGGCCCCGAGAGCCACTCTGATTGCCAACCCAGATTGCCCCAATTACTTCAACTTTCTTCAAACTTGGGAACCTCTTCGTGTCCCCCAACGCTTGCCCCAGACACCTGAGCTCTCCCATATCGCGTTCACCAATCTGCGACCAATCAACAAGGACCATGAGGATCTTCAAGATTGACAATGCTTGGAACGCCCCAACACCACCGCTTGGTCGATCGTCACATAGAGTGTAAACCCAATGCAGGGGCACAATTGCACCAGACACTAGGCCCCTTTCACCGACTGACTGGACAATGAACGTGACTTGACGTAGATTTGGGAGCTTGTAGAGCCCCAAGCGAGAACGGCTTCCGTCTGGGTCGTCCGACTGGTAACCTATGACTATAACAAGGTTTAGTTGTGCCGGAATTGATAATATGACAGAAACCCACAGTTACACTTCAAGACCAAGCTCTGGAGAGAAGAGCAACTTCGTTCCAGGATACCAACAAGAGCGTTGCGATCCCCCGAAAGAATTACTTCCCACAGGAGGTGCTTCAGATATCTAACATCCATGTACTTGTTCATGTCGCTGAGCAAGTAATCAACCGGTCCCATCCATTCCTCAAATGTATAGACGTCCGCAGAGGAAAGAAATAATCGTTCGATGGGAACTGGGCTGCTGGGTAACGGATCAAGGGAGGGTGCGAAGTCAGATGGCGAAAGCACCTGTAATCGATTTGCCGTGATTTGGCGTAAAGAAGAAGGGAAGGGTCTGTGAAGAAAAGTCGTCGGTAGTCTTGCCAGCTCCAGCGCCTTCAGCAGGGGCAAGGAGCAGAACTTGTGGATGTACTCCACCATTCGATTCCCATCTTCGGTGTCATTCAGCCAGCCTCTAAATATACTTTGAGACCACTCGATGGCGAAGACATCCCCTCCAGACCCCTTTTCAATCCTGAGATTTGTGATGCTGCTTTCGCGCAAGAGCCTGTCTAGGGCCCGGTGGAATAACTCTCTATTCGTCGCGAACCAGTGGAGACATTGCTCGGTGGTTGCGAACGCGATCTGGAGAGAGAAGCCCTTGATACACGAGATGAGTCGTTCAGGTCGGGCTAGAATCCCCTGGAGCGTCGCAGATGGCTCTGAAGTCCCATCCGTCACAGCGAGCCGGATACCGAGCCTCCGAAAGAGGCAGCGCTGGGATGTGAAGACTACATCCTTGCAGACGAGCGAGGTGACGAAGAGGGTATGGTAGTCGTCGTAAATATGGTCTTCGATTACTTTCAGTAGAATGTCAACTGGAATGTCAGGCATCCTTGTGGTGGGCGTTTGAATGCAAACTCGCCGATGACCCCGATTGCGCTCAGCGGCAGTTGCCGAATCGTTTAGGGCCCGTCAGTGCATATTAGCGTGAAATTTGGAAGGATCCATCCCGGGAGGAATAAGAAAAAGCTTTGAGCAAGAGCCTAAACTATTTTCTAGATCGCTACCTAATGATTCTCGAAAGCACTTGATGTCACGGATATATGCAATATGCTTATATATATAATCAAAGGTGTCGGTATTTCAAGACCCTATGATACTCATAGCATTGGATTGGGTGGTACAGCATGTCTTCAACACTTCCGGGAGGTAGTAAGACCAGCTCAATACCGAACTCTCCAAGGAGATCAGCAGTATCAGCCAGATCTCGTCCACCCGTGCTTGACAATCTCGGCGCATAGATCGTAAGCCTGAAGCCATGCTTTCGAACATGTCCTTGCGAGTCCATGTTCTTGGCCCATCGCCACAATTCCGCCGGATTAGGCTCATTGCGAGCGACAATCTGGCGTAGCGAACCTGCAAGCTGCGAGAATTGCCAGATTTCGATGGGTATTTCGTAAATCTTGGTGACGTAGAGGGTATGAACAGGGGGGACCCCCTTTCTCAAGCACGGACATATGGCTTGGTCTCCCAGACCGGACCAGACGACTGGGCTTGCGCTGATCGAGATCCAGGATAGAGGGCTTCGGGGACTGCTCTACGAGCTGTCGAAAAGCCCTCTGAAATAGTTCGTGGTGCATGTTATAGTAGTAATGAGGAGCGTCTTCAAGGCGAATGTATTCGAGGGACGGACAGATGAATTTGCAATAAAATTGCAGCATCAGGACGTCGAGGGCGTTAATGATGACGAGGCGTCTGAGGAGTGGCATGTCGACATCCTCGTCGGTTCCGCCAGAAGAAATCGCAACGTCCACGGAGACAAGGGCAAGCTCTGTGAGAGCGGGCAGGCCGCTTAGCGCTGTGTGGAGCTCCTGAATCGTGCCTTTGACACGATGCAAGCAGAGCGACGTCACACGGGGATGTGTGAAGTTGATAGGGCGAAGGGGTTTAGCATGATTCTCCCATAAGCAGTCCATGACGGCGAGGCATTCAAGATCAGGATAAGAGGTATCCAGATCAAGAACCGGGATATCCCCACTTCGAAGCGCCATAGAAAGGTTCCTCACATTCCTCGTGCCCTTTCTTGGTGGTTCATGGACGTACATGAGCCCATCGTCGAAGAGGCCGGGGTCAAGTGTCAAGGAGATGATGTTGTAGTCCGGATCGTCAACGATTCCCATGATCCAGTTCAGGGCCTCTTCGCAGTTACGCCGAACCCGTGTGTTGCCATTCAAAGCAACCAAAGCTCGAGGTGCACCTTTGCCGCCTCTGTCCAGCCATGAGTTCAGTTGGTCATTGAGGTCGATTCCACCATGCTCCCAAGAAACGGCGTCGAAGGGAAAGACAAGGTTACGCCAAAGGTTCTGTGTGGAAAATGCAATTTCTCTCCATGCAGAGGACACGCAGCGTAAGCGCTTGAACTCCTGTCGCTCGCTGCGGTCAAGAGGTTGTCCATGATCTGCCACCGTGAACTGGATGATCTTTGCAATTAGTTCTGGTGGAACACGTCTCGCTGGAGATTTGAGGGACAGATATTTAAACTGTTGGTCGTCCACTGCCTGTCTTTTGGCCTTGAGTTTCTTCAGAGCATCTTCTGCACGAGCGATCTCGTTGTCGAGGCTGCTTAAAGAGCGCGATAGATAGTCCAAGTAGACGTCAAGGAGTGGAGTGAGCGCTTCAGGAAACGGATCGTTGTTAGTCGTATATGGACCTAGTCGTGGGTCGGGCAGCATTGAGGTAATGTTACAAGTCAAATGGATGGTAACTGGCGGAACTTGCGCCACGAGTCGAAACTCCGCCTCAATAAGCGCGGTATCTGCCGAACACCGAAGCGCTGTGGGTTTTCCGTTTCACTCCACAATTTGCCCAAAAAGTTGTCGATACCACTAGCTCTTGTGTCTCCCATTTGGAACGGAAAGCCTTCGGCTAGGGGGATATCTTACATCAACAAGGATTGTGAGTTCTATTTGCACTCGAGGTCATCTGTCTAATATTACCCTTCGTTTTAACTTCTTCCATGCATATGAAACAGAGGTTTGTTCTTTTTCTGTCCTTTCTCTGCTTTGACTCTCTGGGGCTATAGAAGAAACTGGGTTCTCCTTCGTTTGTCAAGAGTCCTCATGCTAGACGACGATGGATTCCTCTCGATTGAACAATATCTGGTAACCGATTCTTTAATGAACCTCGAGCACAAGGTGAATCCTGAACATGGTGGTGGGTACCTGGGTACACGAATTCGTTCGCCGTGGTGGCCGAGAGTAGCTATTGGCGCGAAAAATACTTTTAACTTTCAGCAACAACGATGCTACCTCAACACCGATGTTGCTGCTCTGCCCAAATTTAAGGTCACCAACGGGCACCGGCAGTAGGATAACTCCCGTTGACTTGCAATCTTTTGATTCGGATTCCTCGCATCTTGAATCCGAACCATGATGCTGATGCTGATGCCTACCAGCTTTAACGAGCGCCAATTGGCCATTGCGGGCTCCAAGCGCCCATTGGCCCACCAGCGTACGGTAATGCATCTCTGTCGAACCCGCGCCTAAAATACAGGTTCAACGTTTCCTATCGCCGCCGTTGAATTGCTGCCGTTATCTTGGGAAGTGAAGAGGCCAGATAGCAACTCTAGGAGCCTGACGCAGACCGATCGACGTTGCCAAATGTGCTCTTCTACCCATCGACACGCTTCGACAAAGCACCTCGATCTCTGAATCGAGGCGCCCACAAAGCTCTTGTACATGGTAACGTACTCGATTTCATTCTTCGGCCTGATGATGTTTCGATAGTGGTGTACTCGCTTGCCAAAGCAGTCGCCTGGAACATCGCCTTCCTTGGAATGCAGTTCCAATCGACTGTGAAACCTGTTGCATATCACCGTTCTACTTTCCCAGAACAAAAACATCTGGCACGGCGGCACCGATGAACAACATCGGGTAACTCGTTGAATGAATGAACCGTTCGGCGCTGATACTTATGTCACGGCAAATCCCCCCTCGATCGTTCTGACCCAGGTAAGGGCCACACCCACTCCACCGATGGTTCCATAGCAATTCATTTTCTGGTTCAAGAAGGCCAGACCTCATCCTGGCCTACTTGGACTAGAGAGGGCTATGGATCCAGAGCCCACACCCGAGACTGCCATGTGTTTTTCAAGAGCAAACCATACGGAAGAGGCTCAAGTATTGATGAACCTGCGAGGTTCCAGAAATCTCTTTCCAAAGTGGAGAATTGGTGGAGATAGTCTGGGATTGCGTATCCTCAGAGTACATATGACACGGAGGCAAAAAGGTCATGTTGCCTTGGCTTGACGCTGCTCCTCGTCCGATGATCATCCTAACTCCTTCAAGTGTATCCAGGTAGCCAGGGCCCAACTGACCGGCATCTTCTAAAGCGGAAGCCTTTGGAAATAAGAAATGGGCGATCCCCACGGTGAGGGCGGCGGCTGCCCAGAGGCTTCGTTTATTACCACTGGTAAACGGTGTCTTGCACGTGCATATGCGGTAATGAAGCCAAAGCAAGCTAGAACGAGCCACGCTTAACAGATGCGTCAGGTTGTAGGGACGACGGAAGACCAACAGGGAAATACGAAGAGCATGGATGGTCTCTTCCCCAAAAGCATCCGCCAGGGGCAAGGCACGGAGGTACCGATCAAGGCACGCCAGACCACGTTACCATGCTAACACACTTTCATAAGGCGATTTACCCTCTTTGTCGATGCTTCATGCTTCGGTCGACGGGACGTGCCCTCACAAAGGGGAAGATGGAAGTCGACGACCTATCGCCATATTTGAAAGATGGTCGACTAACAAGTATTTGTTGCAGATTCAACGCACTCGGACAACAAGGACAGCATTTAGATCACCTTCATCAATGGCATCTCAGTGATCTCACACTAGGCCCTGACACAAATGTGTCCGCGACTCCCTGCGCTAAATTGGTCCTTTCAGCCGAATTTGGCTCCTCCTTTAAAACAGGGATGCTCCTTCTGTGACAGGCTTTGACATCCGCTCTCCCTTTCCGTGCCAATGCCTAGTATCGTTCCGTTCACCAACAGTCATCCGAGACCCAGCACGCACTCAAATGTCGATGCTCTGACTGCCACCTCAAAGTGGACCTGTTCCCAAGGAACGAGAGGGGACTATTCTGCTACCGCCTCACCGCACCCTAGCTGGACACAACCTCTGGGAAACTCCAAACGTGTGTAGCAGCTGCTTCATTCTCTTCCTAACGCGCCTTGACTACTTTTTAGATCCAGTGGCCCCTCTAGCAATGTTTGTGGGCCTAGCATGACCCTGAAAGACGCGTCCAGTGCACCTCAGGCACATAGGTTGTGGAAACCTTCACTCCGAGGGCCTGGTCACGTGAGCTCCTTCAACCTACCGAATTGATATCTCGTCTTATGCTACCTCAGCCAGCTCGCCGACGTGGGCGAACAATACAGTCCATGGTACTCCAAAGGCGATGTTTCCCAGTCATCCGTCTCACTCGATGCCCCCTACTTCACTTGCGATGGCATCTGGCTCACAAGGCGTTGGCTCCTCTTCCTTCAACGTCGACCTTCCTCCTCTACGATCTGTTTCCAGAGCTTCCGGTAGGCTGTATTCTGCGCCAACGATGGGGGTTTCCATTGATCTGTTATCACTCTTTAAGGTTCATTGCAGGCGAGCCAGCCGCTGCCTCGTGTTAACGACCCTGAGATGGCACATCCTTCGTGTACGGTTCATTCAAAACATACAGTTTGCTAGCGCTCACAAGATGATTTTCAGGGCATCCTCAGCAGCACACTGACCAACGCTCGTCAAACAAACGAAAAGCTGCAGAGATCCTGGGTGAGATGGCCTATCAATTCTAACTGTCAGCTGGTTTCTGATAGGATCTCATAGATGGCAGAGAGAACGTTCCGGGACCAACGCACCCTCTACCTCCGAGCGGTGTCAGAAATGGTAAGGCACACTAGGCGCATTTGGAAAGTTACTCATTGCGCAGTAGACATTCAGACTGGAAGCGAGCCGTCACCAAAACGTCAAGTTCGGCGAAGCACGGCCTCTAATCGAGGTATGCAATATTCATATCTTTCAATTACTTTTGTTGACCCACCTCGATTCAGCAATTACAGACACTCGGGACGGAGCATCTCCAGCGTCCTTTGACAGCGGTTCAAACCCAGAGATGGGTCTCACAAAAAAGTGGGCTATATTCTACTCCGACTTCAAAGACATGCTAACCCTTGGCTCAGAAAGGCTTGCCCGACATGGCTCGCTAAGGCGTTCCGAGGGTGCATCCACCCCAGCGGCCCCCTCCCGACTGGGATCTGGCGCATCGACACCATTGCCGCAAGGTCAGTGCCCGACAATCTCCGAGTGCGTTTCATTAATCGAGCGCCGAATAGCCACCTTTCATCCCAGCCCTCTACCGGCGCCCAGTACCGGCCAGGTTTCTAACCAGGAGCCTTCGCTGATCCGCTGGAGCAGCCGCCCCGAAAGCTTCCACTCTGAAGGGGTTGTCACCACAGCTCGATTGGGGCAGAGACGAGGCTCTGCTGACAGGGATGCCATCCAATCTGACCCCAGTGAGCAGCCTTTTCATATTCACCGCTCAAATCGCGACCTCAATGGGCCTTCGCTGGTTTTATTCAGCCTCAAACGCTCGAACTCCAACAGCAGCAGAGGATGAAATGGATACAGACGACACCAGCGATAGCACTCACCACAACGGTCAAGGAGTTCTGCATACACGCATTCGCACGAATCCAATACGGTTTCGTGAGCCTCTCACCTCAACGTCCAGACAAGACCGAAAGGTAGTGAAAGGAGGGGTCTCCATTGTTCAGGTCAAATGGGACTCGGACAGAAAACGCCGGCAGGGCTACTTCGCTCCTGACAACGGTTCAGAAAAATCGCCTTTTCGCCACTACAGCAAGGATGACTGCTGTTTCGACGACTAGAGTCTATCCTTTATGTCACATAATTATCCTATGTAATTTACACTAGTCATTTAATTTATACTCACAGTCATAGGCAGTCATCCACAAGCTGTTCGATTCTCGACTGCATATCCTTTCTCTGGCCACGTGCCTGCTGAGTCTCGTGTTGTTGCTCCGATAATGAAGGCCCCGTTTCCGCTTGGAGGCTGCACATTTTCAACAAACGCGCCCGTCATCGGCTGTCACTTTGTCGTCAAAGTTCTTGTTCGGGCATGAAGCCGAGATTCGAGAACCTCTCGTGATGACGTCTTGCGGGGAAAGGTTTTGATCGCCCTGGCTGATTTGATGGGAACGAGTTGCATCACGCGAGGGCAATGACATAGGCAACCAAGTGGTGGACGGATGCGGGACAGATCTTCACTCGAAACTGCGTTAACATCTTCGAGAGAATGGCGACAACGACGTCTCACTTCAAAGATCCTGAGCTCCAGGTCAAAGTCCAGAAGGTCATCAACTCTAATCTCGATGATCCCGCGCAATGGGATATCCTTTGGTGAGATGGGCTTGGAATGTTGTTGTTGTCCAAGGTCTAAGCCGAACATGCTTCTATAGGAAAGAAAGCCTGACTCCTTGGGATGCAGGCATAATTCAACCCTCGCTTATCGAGCTGATAAATGAATCTGGCATTGAATGGCCCCGCAGAGGCAAGGCCTTGGTACCCGGTTGTGGAACGGTAAGTGAATGAATGGTGTGACAGCACAAAGCCACTGATATGAGAGAAACATGAGGGCTATGACGTTTTTTACCTAGCAAGCGCCCTGGATGGTATACAGGCATACGGTATGGACGTCTCGGAGACAGCCATCGAGACTGCCACGAGGTGAGAGATGTCTCATTCCAGCTTTTCCCGATTCTTATTCGCTATATCTCCCCGGCGTGCAGATACCGGGACACCAACTCTCTGTCCAAGCCTACCTACAAAAATGCTCAGTTCTTACACAAGGACTTCTTCACCGTCGAATTGCCCGAGGAAGAGCGGTTCGAACTCGTCATGGACCACACGCAAGTCGCTGTTTATCAATCATCAGCTTCCCGAAGTTCACGAAGCTCTTTTTTGCCAGCTTCTTCTGTGCTATACCTCCTTCACGGCGTGGTGAATGGGGAAGGCGAATGGCAGAAATTATCAAACCAGGTGGTTACCTGATTACGAACTGCTATCCCATGCTTCCACAGATGGAGACAGGCCCACCTTTCTATCTTCGACCAGACCATTATGACGAGCCCCTCCAGGGTACGTTCGAAAAGATCTACGACAATCCCTACGAGATCGTCAGAAAGCCATGAAGGAAAGGAGAGAATGTTTGTCTGGAAGAGGCTGTAGGGACATGTATCAACCTAACGACATGCACGTTCGTCTGAGCGTTCAAGGAAAATCGTAACCCTACTATAGCCATATCTAGGATACTTTGAGCACGTCTCCGTAAGGACTCATGCAACTGATAAATTGAAAGAGCTTCTGACAGACGCTGTGCATCTGGCGGATAAGTCAATATTCTTCGGTCTGCATCTTTGCTCGGGTTCAGCTTATGTGCGGAGCATGTGTAAAAAAAAATCATCACAGGGATCGCCCCTCCCAACCATTCACACCCGAAAGTGCTGCGCTCGGCGGATGCAAACTTCAAAGCCACTAGAGCAAATTTGGTTTCCGGACAATGCTTGGACTGGGACTAGCTTGGACGATTGAATTGAAACTCGTTTGAGGTCAGGGATCCAAAAGGGTCCCCCCGAAGTTTCCGCAATTGAGAGCGGGTGTTATGTATCCTTCACCATCCAACCAATCACGGCAAGACATCAGTTCAAGGCTTGAAAGAGTCGAATCAAAGGAGGCAAGTGTGGGATATATATATTTGGGACAGGAAACAGCCATCGAAAGGCTTATGCCCACGTAGTGGGTATCTTAGGGAATCGGAAACCGGGAGATGGTGGACCGTCATTCCTCTCTCCAATCATTGGTTACCACTAAAATAAACGAGGGTTTCAACGGCTGAGAGGATCAAAAAGGTTGAACAGTTCAAATTTGCGCGGTTTCCTATCAAGAAATGTATCAGTCACTGTATAGTACACACGTCTATCCAATCAAGAAATTTATCACGAGGCTTCGTACTAGTCCCAGATGCCTATGCTTGTAAAATCACTGATGACGCGAACTAATCTGTTGGAGATTGCAGAAGGCTTCGAGTTCAGAGAGAAGAAGTAGTCGGGGTCAACATGTTAGGGACTTTTGAAAGTGGGGCCGTCTCGTGCCTGCTCCCAGTCGCGTCCCTTCGGAGGCCCCTATCTTCGCGCAACGATAAGGCACAGCCATCATGTGTCTGGCCTCTGACGAGGCACCCACTCCCAGCGTCGTATGTACCCGCCTCCAACATTGCTTCCTTCCACCACCTAGATTTCGACCGCAATGTCACAGCTACCCTTTGAACTGGTCTGCAAGATCCTAGTCCCAGTCGCAGAGCCCAAAACGCTCAAATCCGCCTCCCTCGTTTGTCGACAATTTCGCCACCCAAGTCAAGTCTGCTCTTCGAGCACGTTGTTGTAGGTTCATGTCTGCATGCAAAAGAGCTCAGACAGAGCTTCAAAGACTCTCCCCATCTGTCTGGCTATGTTCGGCGCCTAGACTTTGACCCAAAGATGCCGCTCAATAACCCAAGCGCTTCCGTGACGAGGACGCACGGCATCACAGGCTCTCAGGAAGACGCAGCAGTCATTCTGACCGCGATTGCGGAGCACGATCGTATTCAGCACTTCACCTTTGGTGTCCTTGCAATGGGCCAAACTTGAAGTGCGGTCTGGCAGAGGCAGTGGTGAGGGTCTGCGAAGCCTCGACCTTGCATACCCTTCATCTTCGACATGTCCCATTAGCCTTTGCCAAGGTGTGCGGACCAACGCTGAAACACCTCTCCCTTGACTGCGTCCATGCAGTGGGCCCATTCATTTCGATCGCGTCTCCGCACGAGGACGAGCCTACATTGCTTGCAGGAGCTATCGATCACCGTTTCCCCTCCATTTCGACGCGTTCACTTCACCAGGATGGCGGTCGATGAGTTGCTACTGCCTTCCAGTCGACTGGACATATCTCGTTTGAAATCCCTTGCGATATCGATGGCGACCATCGAGGACGAGTGGGCAACGCCAGACGAGGCAGAAGAGCTATTTGGCTTTGAGGAAGGAAGAAGGACCATTGACCTTTGCAAAACCTCACTTGAGCATATCGCTATTCATATGGAGAGTAAGTCCAGTCTTGCCTTTGCTTGAAACCTAAAACTAAACGGTTCTACTTCCAGAACCACCCGCTCGCTCGCAAGTTCTCCGTTGGCCAGAAGTGAAGCTTGGAATATCAAAACTCAAACGGCTGAAGAATCTAGATATCGTCACGAAATTGGGAGAGCCCGACGTTATCCCTGGCTTCAACAAGAACTGGCAGAACATCCTGGGCCCTCCTCGCTTGAGAATGTCACAGTAGAGCTGCGGAGAAGCACCCGTCAATTCTCAGAGGCTACCGGCATGCAGTGGGGAGAGTGGGGAGCTATGCTGAGCGACGAAGGTTTGTTTCCAAGGCTCAAGAGTGTCATGGTAAAGTTCTCGCAGAGCTCCGGCTCACACACGGAGAGACAAAGCACTTTTTTGAGTATCCGGCTCATACTTGGGGCTTTGCGAAGACGAGGGGTCCTCTTTCTCGAGGATTCTGGAGTTAGCAGGATAGGACACTTGTCAGCGTAGATACACATATCAGTAATTTCTTGGCTCTAAAGTCCTCCCCTATGCATTCGAATTGGCTATTTTCGCTTTCAACACTGTGCGACCTGCCTGTCATGACGAACGACCAAAACCACCCACCTGTTCCTCCTCGTACCTTTCGCGCGTCAGCCTCGGAACAATCGCACGGTCTCGTGATTACGTAAGCACTCTCGTTGGTCAGTGCGCACAGAAGGACGTCAGATTTGCCTACATTTGGAAGGCTGTGCGGGTCCGGGACGAAATGGGGCGTTCTAGTCATCGAGTCAACTGTGGAAGGGATGCCTGGGGAGGGAAGATTGAACTTTCCCACCCTTTCCAAAATCGCCCACTTGCGTGCTGGCACTGATATCTCTCAAAGTTCGTGGCACGGAGGTGTTTGAAAGTGTTTTTGGAGCATTATGATATGCAATTATACAGTTTCAATAGCCGAGTAGGCGTACATGTATATAGAGTTACAATTCAAAGTCGAAAGCAATGGATAAGGTGAGTGCGTGGTATGAAGAAGACGAAGCCTGGATAACCTGATGAGTACAAGGAAGCGACAATGGCTTCAGCAACGAACTCACCGGGAGACAAAGGGTGATGTGGCACTTAAGCACCGAAACCATAGAGAGTACGGCCGGATCGCTTAAGGGCATAGACGACGTCGAGAGCAGTAACGGTTTTTCTACGAGGTAGGATGAGTTTCTGCGTGCCTTTCCGCTGCTCGAGACGACTTACCGCTTAGCGTGCTCAGTGTAGGTGACGGAATCACGGATAACGTTCTCAAGGAAGATCTTGAGGACACCACGGGTCTCCTCGTAAATCAGACCAGAGATACGCTTGACACCACCACGACGAGCAGACGACGAATGGCGGGCTTGGTGATACCCTGGATGTTGTCGCGAAGAATCTTGCGGTGACGCTTAGCTCCACCCTTTCCGAGACCCTACAAGATATGACTCGCGTCAGTTCAAGTTCTTTCTCATTACTCGCCACGCCCTTAGCCCTGCGCAAGCTGCATGCGAACATACAGGTCGTACAATGCTAATGACGCGACCTGCAGTTGCTCACCTTGCCACCCTTTCCACGTCCAGACATGGTTAATAGAAGGTTAAGTTGAAGAGTGTTGGTGTTACTTGTGTCGTCGGCTAATGAGCGCTCGAGACTCGAAGCGGTGGTAGCTGGTGGTGGGGATGAGGAGACCTGGTTAGTGACGAGGTTGATCGCTTTAATTAGGGCGTTTGTTTGGTTATGTTTTGTCAGCGACGTTTTGAGCGATCAACGAACGCGTCGCGGTTGGCTGACACTTTAGGGGCTCGTGCGCATCCACTGGCCTCCGTCCACCTTTGTTGATTGTGGTCGGACTGTGAGGTGGCTTTCTCCTTGGGGAGAGTTCAAAGCATAGGTCATGTAAATTCCCTTTACTCTGAGACAGAGGCGTTCAACTAGATTATTTGGTTTTTGCCAGGTTCCTCAGGTTGCACACTTTCGGGAGGTGCTGGTCACTCCCGATCACGTCTAACTGAGACCTGAACGGCATGCGGGAGAAGGGCTCTCCAGTGTACATATGCAGAAGGACACAAGTCTTTGCCTTTGCGATTGTGCGGCGTATTCGAACATATAGGCAACCATGGCAGACCTTCGGGTTTAAAACCTCTCTGAACCGACGAGGTGCTGGGTTCATGAGGACTAGCCTTTGCGCTGGGATTTCTCTAGCACTCCTCGTTGCACTACCTTTCCCGGACCATTTCATACCAATTCCACTCTGCCTCCCTCACATGATTGGGCCAGCTATATTTATACGGCGAACAGTCGAGGCACGTGCCAGTCCGCAACGGGCGCTCGCAATGGAATACCCCTGTGCTTTGCGCCTTCGACCCATCTTGTCGCCAGTAATGCCTCAGAGCCAATTCCAGGCTCCAGACTCTGCGCTAGGTGTCAATGCACCACTGAAGACTTTGGATCGGAATCCGTTCAGGAATCCCACATTCCTGGAGTCGCATTTGCCTGCACAAGCCAATGGGGCGAACCCTTTCGCTGTGTTAGCCTCAAGTAGGTCTGGCCGTCTTCTATTGCTACGCAGAGCTTGACAGGGAGATCAACTAGCACAAGCAGACACGTCAGAACCAGCGAACACTTCGGCGGGTCAACAATACGAGGAGAACGGTAAGTTCCTGTCTCTATTGGGGACTATTGCCACACAAACTAACTGTACCCCAGTGGCCAACGAACAAGCTTATCGTCGGGCATATGGCCCAGGCACGACCACTGCGATGGCGGGGAACGTCTTCAAAGGGATAAACAACGGTAGGCTGAAGCCAGGCCTCTCAGATTGGTAGCAGTGAGCTAACACGCCCTCCATTAGGCCATGTTACTCAAATCGAGGAGCTCAACATGCTTCGTAACCTCCCCATCCACCCAGACATCAGCAGTCATTTGAGCGACTACTTCCCAGACAGCCGAGCCAACGACGAGGCGCATATCCTACAGTGGATCGACTCCCACGATCTACCAGAGATTGTGCTCTGTGTGCTTGGAAAGGTTGGGGTGGGGAAGTCGACATTAGCAAAGCACCTCGCCACGAGGCTTCGGGAGGACAAGCGTTGCGCGGCTGAAGTCTTCTTCGGCTTCGCTCTTCCCGACTGGACTGTCGAGTCGATTATCAGGATGATCGCAGGGCAGCTGTGCGGAACTTACCCAACGCTCACGCGAGCCGTCTGCGAAGCTATCCGCCTCGATGTCAACCCTTCCGTCTCTCTTGAGACCAGGATCCGCAAGCTCATTCTGGAACCCGTCCGGTCGCTTGGTCGTCCTCGCCCCCTTGTAATACTACTGGATGCCCTCGATCAATGGGCACCTAACCCTGTCCTCACCAAGGCTCTCGCCTGTCTTGCCACCGAGACACACCTTGTTCGATTCGTTGTTTTCGGACGACCGGGATCGGAAGATCTCTTCCAGAATGTCCCCGTGAAGAAATATGACCTTCCAGACGTTGTGGGAAGCATCATGGAGAAGTATTTCATGGAAAGGTTCAGCCAAGTACACTGGGAGTACGGCGCAAGCCTAGTGCCCAAACCATCCACCAGCTGGTGGACAAGGCCAGTGGCCTGTTCATCTGGAGTTCAACACTTTGCTCTCTTCTGGAAGACGAGCTGAGCTGCCCCCATCCGTATGTCACCCTTATGGCCATCCTACGATCACAACAAGGCATAGGCGACAGCGACATCCTGGCCAACCTTTACCACAACGCCATCTACTTGCGGTTTACTAAACCAGACCACAGAGCGAAGCTCAGAGTGTTCTTGGGAGCGGCGCTGGCCCTACAAGAACCTCTCCCCGTTGCTGCATTCGCCTCCTTGGTGTCGATGGCGGCCATAACGGTCCGCAAGATACTCACTGATCTCCTCCCTTTGCAGACTGGGCAGATGAAGCACGACCAGGAAATGATATACCCAGCCTCGATGAAGTTCCACTTGTCCATATTGGAATATCTTCAGAGCACAGATACTCCTTCTCATCTTGCATTCCCAATCGATGTCCCTATGTCACACTATCGGCTTGGCATATATTGCCTTGAAGAAATGCGTCGGCTCTTAACTTCTCCCCGGTCCACCTTCACGACCCCTCTCCAAAAGTATGCCTTGAGGTACTGGCCAACCCACACTGCCCATGGCACCCCAACCGTGAGCCCAACTTCGGATGTCGAATGGAAGGCTACACCACACTTCGAAATTTTGCAGAGCCTGACCATCCATCAGTGGGGGCATTGGGCCACATCGTATCTTCAAGTTGTCCTCCCTGGTGCGGCCCTGGCATCAAGCGATAAGCCTGCTTACGCGGCCACGGGAACGCCGAGCCACGACTCTCCTCAACAGCTAATCTCTCGCGTCTTCCATTCGGTGGTTCGACCACCGCTTAATGCAGGCATCCAGGATGCAATCGCTCTGCTAGAAGTGACCGTTCGACTGGAACACCAGAACTCAGAGGCTTGGCTTGAGCTTGGGAGAGCCTACTATGATGCCGCGCAAATGGATGTGTCGAACAGTCTCATAGAAAGTGCTGTGCGGGCCTGCCGTTGTGTAGATGATATCGGGGACGACGGAGGGCATAAAGTCCCTGCAATATTAGCCATGTGTCTCCACGAGAGATTTGGCCGTTTTGGCGCTCGGGAAGACCTCACAGAAGCTGTCTCGCTCAACAGAATGGTGCTTTCATCCACATCGCCAGATCATCCAGATCGTGCATCCTTTTTCAACAGCCTCGCCATCTGCCTATGGTCTCATTTCGATCTAACAGGTGATGTTGTGAGCCTGAACGAGGCAATCAGGCTTCTTCGCCAAGCGCTGTCACTATGCCCATCAGATCACCCAGAACGCGCATTATCTCTCAACAACCTGGCTAGCACCCTTCAGTCTCATCTTGAGCTAACAGGCGCTAGAGAGAGCCTTGACGAGGCAATAGTACTCCATCGAGAGGCATTGATCCTACGGCCGCGAGGTCATCCAGGCCGCGCGTCATCTCTCAATAACCTGGCCAACACCCTTCAAACTCATTTCGAGTCGACAGGTGCTACTGAGAGCCAGGACGAGGCGATAACCCTTCACCGAGAAGCACTGTTTCTACGGCCGTCAGGTCACCCTCAGCGTGCATGGTCTCTCAGTAACCTGGCCTATCCCCTTCGGTCTCACTTCCAGCGGACGGGTACCACAAAGAGCCTGGACGAGGCCATTGTGCTTCTTCAAGAAGCATTGCTACTACCGTCCACCAGGTCATCCTGACCGTGGATCGTCTCTTAGTAATCTGGCCCGCACCCTTCAGTCTCACTCCAAACTGACCGGTGCTGTCGAGAGCTTGGACATGGCGATCGAGCTTCATCGAGAAGCATTGTCCCTACGGTCGCCGGGCGGCCCATACCGTGCCTTTTGCCTTAACAATTTGGCATACTCCCTTGAGGCTCATTTCAAGCAGACAAGTGGTGCCGAGAGCCTGATTGAGGCGATCACGCTTCACCGGGAGGCATTGTCACTTAGACCGTCAGGTCATCCAGACCGCGTGTGTGGTCTCTCAACCCTAGCCCACTCCCTTCGATCTCATTTTGAGCTGACAGGTACTATCAAGAGCCTGGATGAGGCAATAGTGCTGCTTCGAGAAGCATTGTCGCTGTGACCTTCAGGTCATCCTGACCGGTCAGCGCCGCTCAACAATCTGATCAGCACCTTGCAGGCTTCGTACAAATTGACGGGCAACATCCAGACTCTGAAAGAGGCAATGTCGCTACTGCCATCAGCTCCAGAAAACGCACGATAGCTTCATGGTCGACGAAGCCCTCGCAAGATCCGAGTCAGGAAGATGAACATACCATTCATCGCGTGGAGAAGACTTGACAGTCACTCAGGTAGTCGCAGGAAGGTTTTTTGTAATGGACGTTATCATTTAAAGTTCATTAGATGCTCTACTATTGATACATTGGGTTGGAAAAAAAGAGAGACTATGCATGTCGTACAATGAGTGTCTATGGTAAAATGCGTATGAGGCGCGGAAAGAACAAAAGTAGGAATAAAAATATGAAAAGATTGATGAGCGAGATAGCGATGGATGTATGATGATGATGATGATGTGAGATATGTTAATGATGAGAGTTTGGAAAGCTCGATGATATGTAGAACAAGAAGAAAAAAGAAACATTAGGCGATTTACGCCCTCAAGAACAACTCGATGGGAATGGGCTTCCTCCTAAGCCCGTTGGAGGCAGTGGAAGAAGTAGTTTCGATGCTCCCTGCATCGCTCATAGTGCTCGAGCTTCCCATCCTCCTCACTCCTTGAGTGGGAGAAGTGAAAGCCGAGATAGGAGGGAACTGGACCTCCTCCGTCTTCCTGCTCATCGACGAGCGCTTCTTCATAACGACATCGGCGAAAGCGGTGTAGCAGGAATCTTCTTGGAGGGAGACGAAGGGGAGTGACAGCGCCAGAAGTAGACGAACGCTTCTTGGAAGGAGAGGCACCAAGGAAGCTAAGCTTCAACCTCGATGAAGCCCTCTTCTCGTGGTCTTCCCTAACCGAAGCGAGGGTCGACGAGCTCCATTTGGATTTGAGGACGCGCCTTCGTCAAAGGTGTTGGCGGTTGGCTTGCCGAGTTCTGGAGAGTGGGAGAAGGAGATGCTGGGACGAGGACCGTGGCCGTGGTTGAAGCTCCTCGCAGGGGAAGCGTGCCGAAACTCCATCGACTCGAACGGGAGACGAGACTGGTGGGGCGTTCGAAGGGTTGCTCAGCGGGGATTTCGATGATTTGTTCATCTTCCTCGGAGTCTTCGAGGACGGGAGGGAGAGGAGAGGTGGGGACAGGAACGCGGCGGAGTTCTTCGAGTCCGTGAGCAATGTCGGCTTCGAGGTCGATGGGTGTTCCAGGGAGGGAGAGGGGAAGCATCATGCGGTGCTCAGAGTCCAGGTCGAATTCGGCGACGTCGAGAGGCGAGCCGTAGTCTTCCTCGTTGTCTCCGTAGACGGCCTCTGAGCCGTAGAAGGAGCTCTGGGAGAAGGTGGTGCTAGCAGGGAGACAGCTCTGGCAGCGTCGCGCTCGTCAATCTCGACTTGGTACATCGCGAAGGAGAAGACTGAGGAGGCCTCATCGTCGAATTCAAAGTCGGCCGGGACGCTGTTGCGGGGAGGAGGACGATGAGACGAAGCAGGCGACGATGGGAAGGGCGAGAGGAGCTGAGGAGATGTCCCTGGGAATTCCAAGAACGAGGAAGGGGCTTGAAGGAAACAGCCGAGACAGGGCGCTTGAATGCTGGCGAACGAGCAGGTTGGTGGAGGTGGCGGGTAGTTTGGGATGATCGCTTGCTGGCACGCTTTGGGGCAGGACGGTGGATTCGCGCTTGGAGGAGCCCAAGAACATGCTTTTCCTGGGCGGGAGTTTTGGGTGGGTGTGCGAGCTGGAGGGGCGCTGAACGGTGACGACCTTGCGAGAGTTCGCGAGTGGTACCACTCGGAATCGGATTCGTTGTCAGACTCCGAGTCGGAGGAGCTGCTGCTGCGATGAAGGAGGTGGTGTATGGAGAGAGGGAGAAGGAGACTGGTTTGTCGTCCATCTCGATCTTGTCTTCCCAGGATTCGTAGACCTCGGGTACGGATGCTTCGATTTTCGATAACCGGTGTGGAAGTGGGGCTGGATCACGAGAGGCTGGATGGCTGCTCCTCGCCTGGAGTTCCATCGTGGTGAAGGGAGGCGGAGGAGGTCTTCGTCAGACGAAGAAGGGGTTAGAGGCATCGCGCTGCCTGAAGGGCTTGATTCGCCTGACGAAGTGAAGTTTGGAGACCCGCAGAAGACGTTGAGGTTGTTCGAACTCGGTGTTGGGATAGGTGGGTGAGGGAAGGTGTACGACTTGTCAGTGAAAGTCAACCTAAATGAGTCCGGCGATGGTCGGGTGAAGGAGTCTTGGGGAGTCGGGCTGATGAAGGAGGGACGAGTAGGAGTCGGTCTTCACTATCTGAAGTGTTTCCTTCATCCCCGATCCCGACAAAGTCTCGAGCAATCTGGATGTCTGAAGGGAGAGATTGCAGTGGCGTCTCCTGTTCTTGAGGCTGGGAGTCGTGCGGGTGCTGGAGGTAGAGGCGTAGCCAGACATGGGAGAAGGTGATCGCGAGCGGAGGTATTCCTCTTCTTCAGAGATAATGTGCAGAGGTGGAGGTGTGAGGATAGAAGGCCTGCGGCGACGAGGAGAGCAGGCTCTGCGTTGAAGAATGGCTTCTCGGGAAATGACAAATGCTTTTCCAAAGTCAGCCCCAGAATCAACCGAGGCCAGGAAACCGAACTTACAAGTCGAAGACATGGCAAATCGTTTGCGTATATATCAAGTCGTTAAAATAAGTCGTGGGATGTGATGGAATATGAGAACGAAAGAAGAAAGTCAGAGTCGACGAAGGACCGAAGCGATGACGGGCAGCCTTGTATATAAGTACAACGATTTCTGCATTGTGCGGGGCAGGCCATTGTGCATCGGAGGAAGTGTGGAAACCAAACTGGGACCCCGCGTGGCAGCGGAGTTTGAATTTGGCCTTTGTGCGCCAGGGCTATTGATTTTTGGCTTTTGTGATGGGAATGTCTGTTCAATAGCTATGTGGAAGTATAGAAGCTATTGGATATGGTGCTTAGATACATACTCAAGGTGCATCGGACATTGCTCACTCAGCAGGAGGTATCTAGAGCCTTCGGGAGGGCGATGATTTGAGCTGTAGGCTGGGTAATGGTATTATAAACGAGTATTGTGACGTCTGAAGCTACCACAAACCTATATGGATGACATTTTAGATAAATAGGCTGGTCGTCTACTTCATCGCATGGTTTTTGTGCGTCAATTGGCATCTTTCGACGTTCGACGTCGTCCAAGAAGCGAATTCCTTCTTCCAAATGGGATTGGGTGTACAAATAGTGCCAAACAATTGTTGTTTTCCTGTTTCGTCATCGGCAGGCGTCTGTGGAACTTCGGATCCCTCGATGAAGATATGTGTGGAGGTAGTGAGGACTTTATCAACGGGCCTATGTCAGCAGGATGGTAGTGAACAGTACTTCGGCTCAACATAAATCGAAGCAGGGCGGTCAGTGGAGGGAATCCGGAGTATCCTGAATTGAGTACCTTTGATTGATGACCCGGGAGAGAAAGGCCCTATATATCTATCTGGTAACCTTCAGAATGCCTTGAACACTTTTCGAAATCCAGGAATGAGCGCAACAAAGGTTAATTGCTTCGCGAGCGCCTAATGACGGCATTTGCCGCCGGCTTCAACACCCCCACGTGATGCAGGGGACGCGTTGTGCTCGTGACCGTGGCGTGTTGGAGGTTTGTCACTTTTGGCAGCAGACTTTGTTCAGGCCATTCCTCAGAGACTCTGCCCGCCGCCCGACGTTCACCACCAACCACCATGGCCTCCTCCAGCATCCGTTCCATTCGTTCTCAGTCCCGTCGTCGCCAGCAACAACCGCAAGACCAGCACCAGCGTCCCCGGCGGTCAGCCAGTCACGCCCCAGCGCCTTCCACCACGACAGCCGCAACACCGGTATTCGCGCAGTCGGCCTATTACCGGTCGCCGTTTACCACGTCGTCCGAGTCGACCGCCTCGACTCTGAACACGCCAGAGACCAGTATGTCGATGAAGAAACGCCATGTCGATGTCCGCCACAGCAGCATCTCAGATATCAGTATCGATGGCAAGGACAAGAGCCTCGCTGACCTCGCCCAGAATTGGCGAGCTCGAGCAAGTCAGCATGGCATCAAGGTATCACCCTCCAAGGCGGGCAATGATTCCCACTACGGCGATGACGAGGGTAAGTGAAATCGCCTTGAGCGGTTGACAGGTGCTGATAATACGGCGCATACAGTTAGCGACAAGACTTCTTCGGATATTGGAAATGACTCTAGTATACTCTTGACTGACGAATGTAAGGGTTTTGTTCATGGCGAGGTCGACGTTGTCTGACGGTTGCCCAGCACTTCTTCCCCCAGCCTTTATGTCCTACCAACGGCGGTCAGCCCACACGCGTCCAAGGTCTCTCTCGCACGCCTCTCTCCAGGAGAACAAGGGCGAGTCAGCTATGAGCGCCAACTGCTCGCTTCCTCTGCCTGCATCGCCTGTGAGGCCTCGCAGGGCCCTCGTTACGCGGGCGGACAATCTTCTCTGCACACCGCCTCCCAACAGGGCACTATCTTCCCAAATGAAAATGAAGGGCAGTTTGACTGACCCTCCTCAACCTCGCAAGCGGGAGTCGCTTGGAAATGTGAGTTGCTTCGGTTTCGTCGCCTTGACCAGAGCTAATTCGTCCATCAGGCGATTCCTTCCGCGAGTGCAACACGCGCCAACGCGACCATGAACATGCTTGGCGACAAGAGCCTGGATCTGTTCGACATCAATGAGCATGATTTGGAGTATGAAGGGGAACATCAACCTACCGACGAAACCTTTGACGAATCGTTCTCCCTCGACCTGCAAAACCATACCGCCAACATCTTTGGGTACCAACAGCATCAAGAAACGCAGTTCAGGTCGAACCCTTTCGCAGACCCTTTCCACATCTTTGACTCGAACAATGGCAACAACCATGTTCTAAGCAGCATCGCGGAAAGCGTTGAGCATCACTTCCATACGCTTCAGCACCCTGTGAATCTGCGTTACTCTCCTGCCTCCAACTTCTTCCCTCCAGGGGAAGCGCTCTTCCACCAGACCGCACCTCCCGTCTTCCCTGAGCCAAGCTATGCTCCCATCCCTCAGACTCTGATGCCTGTCCCTGTCCATGCACCGCACATGGGTGGCCTCCCTCGTCCCTCGTTCAATCCTGTGTACACTCCCATTCCCGTCGCTCACCACGAGAGCCTGGCTCCTCCCAAGGTTGAACTGACCGAACCTCCCACCGACTGTTCGGTCTGCCTTGCTTCTTATCCTCCCAGCCTCGCCGTCCTCCAACCTTGCCGCCACCCTCTATGCTCTGGCTGCCTCACGAGCGCCCTCAACATCGTCGGCGAGAAGGATATGGAATGCGCCGTCTGCAAGACGGCTGTAGCCGACTTTAAGCTGGTGACCATCAAGAAGGCAGCTGGCAAGACGTCCACCGCGGGCGAGAAGCACAACGCGCCTTCTCCCCTTCAAGATAGCCCCATGATTGGCGTGGAACCCAAAGAGTTGGAGGGTGCGTTCGAGTTTGGGTTTGATGATTTTGCGAGTGGGATTAGGGCGAGCACGCCCAAGATGGAGCAGCAGGTTCAGGGTGGGAGGAGTGTGTTGGAGGTTTCTGCTTCGTCGGCGAGGTCGAACAAGAGCACTGGAAAGGTCATCTTGAGGATTGATAACGTTCCTTGGGTATGTCCATCGCTCCTTTCTTGCTAAACCATCGACTGATCGTCATCGGGTTACAGGATATCACCCCTAAGCAGATCACCAACTGGCTGAAGCAGCCTGTGGATCGCGTTCACGTTCTGCTGGATCCCAAAGGCAAGACGCTCAGCCATGCCTATGTCGAGGTTCGGGATGGAACCGTCGCTGGCGCTATCTTGCGTGGTGAGACGGCTCAGCCCAACGCTGCTGGTCGTCGTGAGCGAGGCAGTGTGCTTGGTCGGGGCAAGAGGGCGAGGGGTGTTACTATCACAAGGAGCAGCGAAGCGGAGTTGATGTCCAACGTATTGCTTTCCTTCGCGCTTTTATTGATATCGTTGACTGAGCGATGTTCTGTATAGTTGTTCCCAAGCTGGCGCGGTCGCTTCGAGGGATCACGTCCTTCGCTCGCTGGTCTTGAAGGCGATGCGATCATTCGTGCCCTTGAGGGCGGACTCTTGACGGATGCTGACCTCAACTCGTTGAGACGCCTCATCCAAGAGCCTGATGTACGTACCAAGTTCCTATACGCTGAGGCCAATGCTGACTCGACGATGGTAGTCCCACTTCTTGAAAGTTCCTGTGCTCCCTTTCCACTCGGTTTTGAGCATCCTCACGAGGTTCCCTATCGATGCGGACAGCAAGGTGTTCTGGTCGACCGGGACGCGTGACAAACTCTTCGACCTCGTTATGATCGCCATTCAGTCCTTGATCCCTCGTGTTGACAAGACTGGCCGCAACGAAGAGTATAGCGTGGACCTTGTGTTGGATCTCGCCAAGACCGCTATGAGCTGTCCAGGTTTGTCGCTGTCGCAGGTCATCGTCGAACATGAGCTAACATTCCATTCATAGCCTTCCTCCCTCAGCAAGCTCATCGGGTCGCCCAGCTTCTCCAGTCTCACTCGATCCCCGTTCCGTCCTTGGACCAACCTTCCCTCGTCGCTGACTCGAGCACCGAGTTGAGCTCCCAGTCCGAGGGAGGATCCTTTGTCAGCCTCTTGAAGACTCCCGAGAACAAGCCTCAGATGCTGCGAACTGCCAAGGATATGGAGAACCCTTTTGCTCCCGTTCCCCAGTTTGGTGGCAACAAGTTTGCTCAGAACCTACCTCCAATGTTCGCCCACGGTCATCCTGTTCAGAATGGCAATGGTCAGGAACGACCTGCTTTTGCGGACCTTGCGCGAGAGTTTGGTGTTGAAGCTGGGTTGATCCAGGCTCTTGCGCAGAGGTTGGCTTCTCTTCATTAGATTCTTCATTGTTCGTTTCTCCCTCTTTATTCGCTTCACAACTCCCAGACTCTCTTCTTTCGTGCCGCTTGCAAGATTCCCTTCGTCATGCTCTCCCATTGGACCCCGCATTTTCGTGATACCATTCACTCCACGCTGTGCACCCCTTCGACATTCTTGCATTGTGCATGCCGTGGGTTTCTTCAGCTCTCAATGTTTTCTTGGAACAATCGTCAATTCAGCACAAATCAAAGTATTCTCTCATCATCGTAAATTACATTCGCCTTCCCTTTCATCTCTTTCGTCTGTTCTTTCCCTATGTCGCATGCCATCCCGTCCTCCCCCTCGTTCCTCAATCATCGTTGTACATATGCCCTCCGTTCAGCATGCTGTCACCCGCGCTCCTCCCTTCCTCCTGCCGCTCCCGTTCATCTCGCTTTCCTGCGCTGTCCTCCATCCATCCTCGCTGTCGTTGTTTTCGTCGTTGAATCGTTCAAGTGTATCATCCCGTCCGTTTTTATTTCTTAGAGCTTGCCCTTCGTCTTCGTATTTCCCTCTCCCTTGTAGATTTTTCTAAGTATTCAAGTCCCTCGTCATGGACCTTTTTATTCGAGCAATTATACGTTTCGGCTTTGTGTCTCGCATTTCTCTTTGAACGTAAAGTATATTGGTGGTGTGGATGAAAACAATGACCCATATTTGGATCCTTCTTTTTCTTGCTAGTGGGAGCTGTCTGCCTTCGAAGCTCTTGCAGATTGACGCACACTTCGCTCTGCCATTGTCAGAGTACACTGTCAACTGCCTGGCTTTCCTTGACATTGGGCGCTTAGCGCTCAGCGCCCACCCCGAGCCGAGCCAGAGCTCAGGCTTGTCAATCGTCAAGTGACTGATAGACGCGCGGGTAGCCGAAGCAGTAGATGAGAGCCCTCACCACCTAGTCTACGACGTAATCAGAAGTAGGTTTGCCTCTTCTCTGCCTGCCCTCAAGCTGAGTACAAACGAGCGTATATGTATTTGTGCGTGTGTGTGCAAGAGTCGCATCTACAACAGCTTCCCAACCTCGACCGAGCGTGTGCACTGCACCTTTCTTATCGGGCCATGAACAACTCGACCGACGCAAGGCTGACCCTCTCGGAGATCACGACTGGTGTTGCTGCCGATGATCACCCTGAGCTTTGGGCAAAATGCAAGAGTCTAACCTTGGAAATCGGACGCGCAAGCACCGACGCTTTGGCTTCCGAGGTCGATTTCGCTCCTTTCACAGCACTGGAAAGCTTGCACGTCAATTATAGGGGAGGGGTGAATTTCCTCCCTTCGCTCACATTGCGCGGCCAATCCATCACCTTCCTCCACCTCTCTGGATCCATCAAAAAGCCTTCGGACTTTGCATCCATCCTCTCTGACCAGCAGCTCCCAACACTCGAGGAAGTCGTACTCGAGAGCCTGGATCCAAGTCACGAAAAGGAGGGGGGCATGGTTAGGAACAACACTGTGCAACGACTGGTGCTGATCGGAAACAATTCTCCACTCGCCCTCACCCAGGTGACCATGGGTTCCCTTCAGTTCCTGCGTCTCGCTGGAGTTCGCTATTTCGACAAGAAGCACCGCCAGAACGCTCTGGAAGACTTTGTTCAGCGCTCAAGCTCAAACTTGCAAGTCATATCTATGGAAGACTCGAAGCTCAACAGCCCCGAAATCGCCAAGCTCATGGGGAAAGCACCGTCTGTTCAGACGCTATACGTCCCAAACTGCTCGTTCTTCCACCAGGTCGGGAGTGCCCGCAGAGTTCCCCTGGCATCATTGTCCACCATCAACTGCATGCAGCCCATGTTTCCTTATGACAAGCAGGATGGCCTTTGCAGAGTCATGACGACTTTCTTCCGAACCAGAGGGTCATACTACGGCAATGTCTCCATCAAAACGCCAGCGCCACACAGATGCAACACTGAGGCCGAGATGAAGATATATGCGGAGCACGTGGAGAACCTATCCACTGTTGGTGCAAAGGTTCAGGAGGTTTCCTCTTCCGAGTTAACACCGTCCTATACCGTTCATGTTCATTCCTATGATCCCACTTCCTTTACAAGACTGTCCGCATGGGGCGAATATCTAGACCGCGATGACGACTACTACTATGACTCAGACGACTGTGGCTTTGGAGATAGGTGCTATTACTCAGACTGATATGTAGCTACCAAGGGACTACTTTGTCACCAGTTGGTCGTCGTGTACCGTGATTCTACAACAGTGCATGTCTTTTCTTGTAACTGTTCAAGCCTTCCCTGAATAACTTTTTTGATCTGACGCCTGAGACCCCCCTCTTTTCAGACCGTTGAAGGAGCCAGCGGTTTCCACGTCGCTGCCTTCATTCGACCACGATTCTTCTACTAGGCTCTTAGTTGCTTGCCCAGCCCCCTTCCTCGGCGAATACCCCTAGGGCCAATCGCTTTCCCTCTTCGCCTCAGATTCATCAGTGCACATATCGCCTTCAGACTCTGCGCTGGAAAAATCCGAGTCTTCCGGACTGTTGGAGGGACTAGCGGCCTGTTCGTCGTCGCCTTCTTCCTCTGATTGCAGTTCGGCCAAGTTGCTGCGCGCCTGTCCTACCGGCGAATGCCCAAACCAAGTAAAGCCCGATCATTCGGAATGGCACAAGTCCATATCAATTTGAATTTCGGCAGGGCAACGCGATGTCTGAAAAAAGACCACCAACTGCAAACGCGACCACCATGGCAGATATTTCGTCAGCTCAAGTACGCTCTCAGATTCGACGTGACGATTCAGCACATGTGCAGTAGAGCGCCGTCGACTCGGAGGCATCGGCCAATGAGTCTTCATCACCTGTGCCAATGTGGGTTGTGCGTGATTCTTTGTTTTGCGCCTCTACCATCGCTGATGCTGCCCCAGGGGCGAAAGAAGAGTCGCACACTGTACCCCTTGGACGAGTCGGGTCTTCTGCCTCTCCCGAAGTTGCCACCAGACTGGTCCCAGCCTGGGGCCCGCCTGGGCGCAACTATTGGGTGTTGGGATGGGCTCTTCACCCTTCCAAATACCCAGAAGCGTTGTGGAGAGGCTGGGGTATCAAAGCTGGTCCGACCATATACACTACCGCTTCGGTTCACACTAAACTGAAATACGCGACGGGTTACGAGCACTTCATTGTGATCTGCGGTAAACCCGACGGCCGACGGCATTGTGATGCATGTTCCTAACAACCGCACGGTGCCCAGCAGCCCAAAGACTGCCATGGTTCACATCCTTGGTTTAGTGTCCACAGGATCAGCTAGGCTTTACACTCGGCGACTGAGCCAGGAGCAGTACGACGTGATGCATCACCAAAAGGTGGGCGACATTTTTGTACATTTTGACACATTGGGAGCCTATCTTTGGCTTGAAATGCGGAGGTTAAATTAAAATGGCGATTTTACGTCTACAATGCTCGTTGGTGCCTGACATTGAGGCGTTGGGATGACGCGCGAGTCGTGAGCCCTTTGGTAGCCATTGGTGGGAGATGTTAGCATGCTGTTGAATGTGTTTCCATAAGTATGACAAAAGAGCAGCGAGCTGTAGAAATATTAATGGTCTGGCAGTGAGCCGAGCTCTCAGTGCATTCAATTTGCAGGGCACCCTGGGGCCAGCAAGAACCAAGAGATTGCTTGCTTTTCGTTCAAGCTCCATGCATGGGCTTAGAAGAGGCGAACTGGCATGGTCTATCTGACTGAAAGCATCCCATTGGACAAACATCCTCGATGACAAGGCTGGAGTCAACTATCACACTGCCAAACAACAAATCAATTGAACAGTGTGGAGTAAAAAGTCTGGCTTCAATCCAAATTATAATTGCCTTGGGATGCACGAAATGTAGAAAAAACATTCAATACCTAGGCTCAGGACATCAAGGCCCAAGAGGGAATCAGAAAAAATAGGAATTTGCCACATGCTGGATTTAATGCCATCAACCACTGGTGCTGGTCATGGAAGAAGCCAGTTCTGATTCGACACCTACATAGTCGATCTCTTGCCTCCGAGTCCAAGACGAGCAAGGAGCTCAACGGCAGTGTTGACAACACGTGAAGGGACACCCAAGGCTGCTGGGAGGTGTCTCTTGTCTGCTGGCTTGGCATCAGTGCTGTGACTGATCAAATAGGAAATTTCGTCAAGGCGATGCTTCCACGCTAGCATCCCTGCTGTGGAACCCAAGTTGTTTTCGACATTGATGTTGATACCGGGATGAGCGAGAAGGAGCTTGACAGTCTCTGCACGGCCGAACCAGCAGGCAAGCATCAAAGCTGTGTCTCCATTTTGGTTTGCAAGATTGACTTGGATGTCAGGATAGTTAAGAAGGAGCTTAACAATGTTGTGATGCCCATTTGAGGAAGCAAGCCCTAAGGCTGTGGACCCCCTGCTGTTCACTAGATTGATGTTGATGCTGGAGGCAAGGAGGAGCTTGATGGTATTTTCACAGCCCCGCCAGGCTGCATACATCAGAGCTGTGAACCCATCCCTGTCTGATGTGTTGATGAAGAGGTTTGGGAAGTCAAGGAAGCTTTGAACTGCAGTGTAATGCCCTTGGAGGCTGGCCAAGGACAAGGGTGTGCTCCTCTGGATTGTGGTTGGGGCATTTATGTTGGGCCCATGCATATGGTGTTGTCCGGCGAGAGCCACAGGAAGGTTATAGAAGGCAACAATATGGAGAGGACCCAAGAAATCGAGGTGGAGTCTTCGCAGATTATGATTTGGAACCCTGGCAGGGAAAGCATGACATCCTTCAATGAATGCCAAGATTTTGGCTGTGCTGTGGTAGTCGTGAAGTGATTCTTGACTATGAAAGGGCCAGAAGTCATATGCATAGTGGAGAAGTGGCTCGGATTCCAACGTCCTGTTCAGCTCTTCTTCTGAGGCGATGGTTGTGTCTTGAAACCCGTGGGATGTAAGGTGGGTCGTTAAGACAGTAGCAAGAAGAGTGTGAGGACTCGGATGAAGGCTGCTGAGAAGTTGCTGCACAGGTTGCTTTGCAGTATAGTCTAGCCCAAAGGTTATTAGAGATGGGTGGAGAAGTTTGGCAACAATACTCACGGACAAGCCGGACAAGCCGACTCTCTTCGTCCATGGTCAACAGACCATGACATAGGTCTACGATGGTAGACGGTGGAATTAGGCGATCCTCTTCGAATTCATGTGTGACAGGATCAGTTGCAGTCGCACAACACAGCTCTTCAATGGTCAAAGAGCGCTTTGCATAGACCACCCAAACCAATGCAGCTGCTGCGAGGGTTGCTTGTTCTGTGCCTTGGTTCAAAACCCGCTCCCAAGTTTGGTGGTACACAGCTTCAATATCGACTGGGAAGCGTTCGAGGGTCTGCATGACACTATTGATGCTTGTGCACTTCTGAAGTGCATCTAACTGGAGCGAGGCATGCAAGAACCTGAGATTGTTAATACAAAGGGTTGATACATTCGGAAAGGCAGCTTACATTCCGCCACATTTCAATTTGATGACAGAGATCACCTCTTCCCTAAAGGATGCGTCCCGCCGAGCCAAAAGAGCTCGAAGTCGTGGGCTGCCCAGCTTCTTGGTAATATGGAGGTTGAGATCCTGCTCCTGAGCAACAATGTCGAAACAGAGAGCATCTGGAAACAAGGGTTGCACTTCCTTCATGGGACGTGAAGTGATAAATAGCTGGGCATTCAATGAGGCCAGTTTCTCAACGAGATCGTGTCGAATTTCGACAGGTGCCTCATCGAGGGCATCGAGGAAGTAGAAGGTAGCCATATGTTCAGTGAATTCTTTCAAAAGTCCAAGGAGCTGCTGCTCCGAAGGCCGAGTGTCCTCACAGACGTGAGGATTCGTGACAGATTTATAGATGGAGACTAAGGTCTCATGGCGCTCTAGGCTTTGCTTGACGAGGGCTTCTAGGACACCCCTGACCGTCAGCTTGGCATGTTCACTGTAGCGGATATAGAAGTAGGCGATGCAGATCGAGTGTGGGGATTCTGCGGCACGACGTTCAACCTCGTTGATGACAATGGACCTGAAGGAGGGTTGGTATCCTAGGCTCGAAAAGAGCTTAATTAACTCACGTAAGAATCGTCTTTCCAGCACCCGCTGCAGGTGATGGTAAGATCGCGTCGCCAGATAATTCATTCAATGTACTCACGGATGCCCGATCCCCATAAAATCTTGAATTTGCCGCTGTTGTTCCACCATATGCTGAAGTACTGACTCTTGAAAATCCATTCGATTGTTCCGAAAGTAGACATTTCCAATGTCTCTTGCTGGATCCTCCGGAAATTATCTATACCGTCCAGGATGGCCTTTGGATAGACACTACCCCCATGGTAGTGCACGTGGGTCTGACTATAGTTGTCACGGCCAACGACGTTGATGCTTGCGTTGACAAGCTGAACATCGCGAGCACCCTGAATCCCTACCACCGCTTTGCAACTCATCAGTCAGGTACTTGTCAGTGCACGTTCAAACACCAGAACAGACCTTGACCACGCCCACCAAAGATAGTTGTGTTGACGAGCTGAGCGTCGCGAGCACCTTGCACCCATCCCACCACTTCGGAGATCATTAGTAGACCGAATATCAGTAAGTACTAGAGCATTACACACCTCGACCTAGTCCTCTGGTATTTGTGTTGGTGAGCAGATGGTCACGAGCAGCGTCCATAATTGCCACCTCCTCGATCCATCGACTGGTGTTGGAAAAATCTCGCTGTTCCACGATTGACTACGGTGGTCCTATACACTTCCCTTAGTGCTTACCATTTTGGGCTGCTGGCAAGCGGTCGGTTGCTCAGCGTATCCAAGATCAGGGGAGAGGACGACGGTTGGCGTCAGTGGTGGTATGAGGGAAACCAGTATCATGGTTCCATCGATTGCGGTGGATGCCAGTGCATTGAACATGTGACCGCGGGACATGGTTTAAATATACCATCCGAAATTTGAAAGCCATAGCGCTGGCAAACAAATCGCAGAAGTGAGATGGTGAAGTTGTCATTGTCCACAAGGAGAGTTGGGTGCCTTGGCAGATTGCTCGCTGAGCCCTGATCATTTGGTGGACAAGAACGGCTGGTCTCACCACTCAGGCGATTCAGGAATTCGAGTGAAGAAGATATTGGTTATATTCAAGAGGCCTATTTCCTATTAACACCTTGGTCTTCTACCTGTGATATGGAGACCTATTAGCATTGTTTGTGAATGAAACGAGCCAGAAAAAGATCAAGATAACTAGGATTTACAATACAGTCGTTTGCATAATCTCGTGCCCCTCGGACTGAAAGTTTTTTCTTTTCCCGTGCGAGAATACTAGTTGATGTGATGGCATTGAGTGGATTCGGTCTAGTCTCAAGCCTTCGCTCAGGTGAGGACCAGCGAAATTCTTTTCATTCGACAACGGCATGGCAAACTCGATACTCAATCTGTCCATTGAGCCCGAAAATATCGCCGTAACACTGCCCCTTGGTGAATTCTCTCAGGATTGCATTCAAAAAAATCTTGAAGCAAGGGGCACGAGATTATGCAAACGACTGTAATGCCACACATTGGAGCTTTTCGCTCATTCAGGAATTTGACAGAGGAAAAGCAGACGGCCACCTGGGAATCTAACAAAGACAAACATTCATGTCGGGCCAGCGCAGCCAAATGATGTCGTTGCCGTACCGAACGACAACCTTCGTGACAATGGCTGTACCGCCGGAAGCGTTGTTCAAGGAAATACCAGAACTAATAGAGGTCAGCTTGGATCTAACCACTTTGAACTGAAAGTAACTTTTGCCTTGCAGATCGACCTAGGGGAAGCAATCACAGCACGAACCGAGGCATTGAGTGCGTGGATGGTCGCGTTTCTGCAGGGCGCAAAGTTAATCAGGATGTGCAGCGACATTTCGTGAACTTGGACCTCCAGATCTCTGCCATGTTGTGAAGAGCACTGGGAGGAGCGGTCAACGAGATGTATGGTCACTCCGCGCTCATCAATGTACTGGAAATGCTAAACGGCCCTACAGTTTGGATCATACCACTACATTTCGGGTGTAGACGCATCGTCTTCAGCTTCTCTGGCGGCCTACATCAACTCTTTGACCTATGTGGTCGAAGATACTTCAGCCTGGTTCTCGAAAACAGCCCAGTGGAAAGTGCGGAGCGGATGTTTCTGGTGCGTATTCTCCGACGCGTACATCTTGGCGGCGAATCCAACCATTTCTATAGCTGCTTCAATGCTTTCTCTCGCGTGGATATGAGATTCGATGTCAAGATTCCTGGAGGCGTGAATGCATACGTGATCGATCTGAGGGGTGAAAGGTGCGTGATTTTGCAACGGGCGCCTATCGTGTTCTGACCTGTTTGGCAGGCACGAAGTGACTGCGGAGATCTGGCAAGAGACATATGTTTCGGCGCTGCTTCGATCTATCCTGTACTCAGACGACCCCACCTATGCGTTGGAGGCGTACAGGAAGCTAGACCCCATCACGAACGCCGAGAGCGAGCTCAGGTTCCTGCAGGCTGCAGAAGCCTTGTTCAGCGAGGGTAAGGCCGAACTGCTACTGGAAGCAAATCTGCTCTAACATTTCTCTTAGGATGGCAAGTGGGGTCTGACCCTACCGTGGTCTCAAATCACCTCACAGCCGGAATCATGAACCACTTTGGAGACAGCGGTCGCTGTCAGCAGGCGGCGAACCTCTTCGAGAAGTTGATGGTCAAAGAACCAGAAGTGGATTCGTTGCTTGCAAGGAGCTACATTGGAATGAGTACGCCCTCTTTCCTAGGTCCTCGAATCACAACTGACGCATGTTGTAGATGAGGAAGTCAAAGGGGTACAAATCATTGCCGCAGCCATGAAAGACACGTCTCAGCCCTACACTCTCCTCCACGCCCAATGTGATTTCCTGCGGTCCAAGGGCAAGTTTGACTGGGCGTTGGAAATTGGCAAGCCAAGCAGTTAACTGTGCCCCAAGCAAATTCATCGCTTTGGAGAAGCTGACCGACATCTGCCTCGAACTTGGACAGTTCAAATCTGTGCGTATCGCTTGCTCCGCGCTCCGATGTCGGACCGACTCCTGCTCTTAGGTTCTCGTATAAAACTCGTGCCCCATGTTCGCTTTCAGCAACAGAGATGCCCATCGCACGCTACCTGGGTCGAAGATTCGCCTCTCATGACGAGTGATAATCAAGGATGGCATGTATGTTCCCTGTCTCCCGTCTCCTTGACGTAGGCTGAAAAGTGCATGATCTCAGGCTGCTCCCGCTCTTCAGCGTCCACTGCATCAATCAAGCATTATAAGAGGCAGCCCAATTCCGAGCAGATGGAAATCCTTGCTGACCTACTTGGTCAGTCTAGGTGGTTTGAGTGCGCAGAGCCAAAGGAAGGATTTGACACGAGTACACAGGACGAGTATTGATTGAGGTGTATTGTGGGTCAGTTGCACTTCCGATCGAATGTGCAAATCTATATATCGTGATGCTTCTATTCGATGTGTTCCTTTCTACTAATTCTCTTCTCTTCTCTTCTATGCAATTTTTAAGCAACCCTGCTGGTTGAATACACAATGGCTAAATGATGGCAAGGGATGGCTTCAGTTCAGCTGGCTCGGCCAATACTGGCGTCTCTTGCGGCGTTGGGATGATTGATGATCCTGGATGACGGTGCTTACTGACAGTACTATCAGGGCACGGACCCATTCAGAGGCCAATTCGAACGTTTAGGAGACAGCTTGGCCTGATGGTTGAACTGCTTGGAGAACTTTGAATGTGCAGAATCGAAGAAGCGATTCGAGTTCAGTGACTTCAGCGAATCGACACACACATGCGACTATTACGCCATGCAATCCTTGCTATGCACGCCTTAAGGATCCTGCCGCGTCAAAATGGAAGCCTCGTGCCTCTGTCACCGTTGCTTTCCCTCCGTATGCGGAAGGCAAGTAAAAAAGAAGCGCTCATGCGTCGTTGGGAAGAGGGTGTCTGACAGCGACAGGGACGCAACTTAGAACGTGTAGGTCGGTATTTAGGTCGATCACCAAAAGCTCGCTCATGACCACCCCATCATCCTCCCACAACTACTGGCGTCCTTTGCGCAAAGACATGAAAAATCTGGCAGGCGAAACGATTGTCGAGATCATGGAGAATGTCCGGGATGAGAAGACGCTCGTGGCTGCTGCTCTCACCTGCAGAAGGCTTCGAGATCCAAGCCAGGGAGCCCTGTTCCAGTTCATCGTCATTTGGATCAGGCCTGGTGACCTCGCGTCTCCTTGCCAGTGACACTCTCAAGAGCTCGCCGAATCTGGTCGCATACGCCAAGCGGGTTCACTATAGGACGACGGGCCTACTATCTCAAAACCCGTTCATTGGACTGCTGGCCGACTGGAAACAGGGAATCGAAGTATGCGAGCTTCTTCACCTTCTCAACACTCTTGGACGCGTTGAAGAGCTTACCATCGAGATGCCTCAGGGAGCACGCCCTATTAACCCTCGCATTAGAAAGGCTCTAAAGGAGATTTGTCAATCCACGCATCTGCGCGCTCTCCAACTGAGCCGTGCGCCCCTTTCGTACATCAAAGGATGCTCGTCTTCCCTGAAGCACCTCGATATTGCGATCTCTGATCCAAGCCCTCGATCCATATTCACGAACTCCTTGTTATCTATTGGGCTCCGGAGTCTCTCGATCACAACAGCCCGGATTTCGAGGCTTTTTGGCACAGACGTCAACTTACAAAATATAATTTTTTTAGTCGAGGGCTTGGTCAAGGATATTTTCATGGGTCCTTGCACTCCATTCGACCTCTCAAGGCTCACATCCCTGGCCTTCTCGACTTCCATGGACAACTCACGAGACAACAACTTCCAACTTCGTCTCGTAAACACAATACTCGGACAGTGCCATCAGATCCTCCAAACGTTAACGCTTCACTTGAGTGAGTACAGTCGGGTCTTGCGAGGCGTTTCTCGATACTTACTTTGACACCCAGGTCAAATGCCATTCCGCCGTAACGGTCATGTCGATCCCGCCAGGTTTCAGAGGCTTTCAAATCTCACCGCCGTGGTGAATATAGACGTCTTTATGGGAGATCCATTGCAATGGTTGGCCTACGAGCTGCAACGAATCGAGGAGCCATTTGGTTTGGAAAGTCTCACCATCCAACTCATTTGCAACGATGAGGGTATGTTCGGGAATTACATCAGAGTGAACCGGAAACACTGGTCTGGCCTGGACAAACTCTTGACCACCAAGGGTACTTTCACGAGGTTAAAATCTGTCACCATCACGTTGAAGCAGCAATGTCCCTTCAACGCAACGAGATACCATAAGGCGGTAGAAGAAATCGGGTTTCTCTTCGTGGGTATGCCCGAGCTCGAAAGTTACGTCCAGTGGTTCATGATTTGTGTTCATTTGGGCCTGAGTACCCTGGCAGGGACAAGGATCCTAAACATTGAATGGGAGCATTGGGAAGGTTGATTTCTGGTGAACCCAGCGACAGCGTTGTAGACAGTTTCTTGGCATATATCTGCATAGCGGCTCTCCTTCTAACACGTCTTGCTGCTCTGAATTTATCCTTCGCTGCCGAGTCTGAAAAGCCGCGTATACACTATGGCGCTATATGTCAGGGGCTGCGAGCAAGGGAAATGGCGGGTGAGACCTCTGCCGGTAGCAGTTGGTAAGAGAGGCTATCACGCTGTCGACGTCACAAGTGCTGGAGATAATTGGAGACACAAAAGTCCGACCACCCATCATGGTCCGGCTGTAGATACGCTCCTCACAGTGAGCAGAGTTTTACGCGTGCTTGATTCGCAGAGGACCCCAAAGGCAACGGGAAATGACGAGCCGCTTGAGTGGGGCTCAAGCCATCCATACCTCCTCACTTCTTACCTGCCTTGTTTCTGGAAAGAGTTCAGAAGAGAGCAACTGGCATGGCGTGTCGACCGAAAGCATTGCATTGTCCAAATATCCTCCATGCTAATTACCAGTAGCCTGGCTCGACATCCCAGTCAGCTATCATGATGCCAAACAAAGAATAGCCATGGTATCTACATGACGCCAAAGGACTGACTGAATCCCAACGACCACTTCCCTCGGCATCGACGAAGGGTAGAAGAAAGACTATAAACTTGGATGTGACGTGCTGCCCAGAAATTCAAAGGAATCGCGATAGCGAGGATGTCCATATACTGGACCCGGCAGCTGGTTTTATCAGAGGGTAGTTCCAACCGCATCTTTGTCTACACGGTCGGGTTTGAACCCCCGAGACGAGCAGGAGGCTGAAGGTTGGAAGACGGCGTCTCACGATGCATGCACCAGCGCAGCAAAGCCCTCATTATCTAGCAGGTTGACGACAATGTTGGAGGGTACGGGGGCGTTGCGCAATGTCTTCAATGCAGCGTCGACATGCATACGCCAGGGCTGTGAGCCCTGTGTTGTCTGTCAAATTCCTATCGATGTCGGGATGGGCAAGGAGGAGCTTAACGATGGTATCACAGCGATTGTCGCAGGCAGCCATCAACGCTGTGAACCCTCGGCCATTCGCCAAATTGACTGCAATGTCGGGATGAGCAAGGAGAAGTTTGGCGGTGCTTTCACGGCCATTTTTTGATGCAACCATCAAAGGCGTGTCTCCATCGTTGTTTGCGAGATTGACCTGGGTGCTAGGATGGGCGAGCATGAGCTTGATGATGTCTGTGTGACCCTTCTTCGATGCAAGTAGCAAAGCCGTGTCTCCGTCTTCGTTTGCGAGATTGAGGTCGATGTGGGCATGGTTGAGGAGGAGATCAACAAAGAGTTGATTGGGATTGGATTCCTGCGAGAGGAGCATCAAAGCTGTCTGCCCATGACTGTTTCTGAGGTTGACCCTAGTGCTGGGGTGGTCAAGGAGGAGCTTGAAGGCACCAAAGTATGCAGCAAGCATCAGAGCTGTGTCTCCGTTATTGTTCGCAAGATTGACATCAATGCCAGGATGAGCAAGGAGAAGCTCAAAGATGCCACCAAGGGCATGCATGTCTGTGGAGGCAAGGATCAAAGCTGTATCTCTGTTGTTGATTGTGAGATTAACGTTGATGCCCCGGTGGGTAAGAAGGAGCTTGATAATGCTTTGGAATTGAAGTCCATATTTCTGGTGTTTGAATCGAAGGGCTCCCTTGAATGCAAGTATCAAAGCTGTGTTTCCGTCTTCGTCTGCAAGATTGATCTCGATGTTATGATAGGTGACAAGCAGCTCGACGGTGTTGGTCATACCCTGCTCCGATGCAATCATCAAAGCTGTATGCCCGCTGTTATTTGCCAGATTGACGTTGATGCTGGGATAGGCGATGAGCATCTTGATGGTAGTTGTACGACCCCACTTGGATGCAAGCATAAAAGCAGTGTCCCCGTCTTTGTTTGACAGGTTGACCTCAATGTCAGGATGGGCAAGGAGGAGTTTGACTATGCTTTCACGGCCGTTTTTGGATGCAACCATCAAAGCTGTGAGCCCATTGTCGTTTGCCCAATTGATGTCGATGTCGCGGTGAGCGAGGAGGAGATTGACGGTTCTTTCACAGCCCCGCCAAGCTGCGTACATCAAGGCGGTCAGCCCATCGCTGTCCATCGCATTGACAAGGAGGTCTGGGAGGTAAATGAAGTCTTGAACTGCAGCGTAATGCCCCTGGACACTGGCCAAGGCCAGGGGTGTGCTCTTCTGGATTTTGGTTGGAACGTTCATGTTGTGACCATGGTGGGGCCCAACAAGGGGTATAGGAAGGTCATAGAACGCAACAATGTGGAAAGGGCCCAAGAGCTCAAGGTAGAGCTTCTGTGAATTAAAACTTGGGACCTTGACAGGGAAAGCGCGACACCCTGCAATGAACGCCGAGATTCCGGCGTCGGTGTTGGTGAGGTGGGTGGCAAGTGAGTCTTGAACGTGGTAGGGCCAGAATTCGTAAGCATAGATGAGAAGAGGATCGGATGCCAACACTCTGTCTAGCTCTACTATCCAGCGGATGGTCATATCCTGGAAGCCGCGGGACATAAGGCGGGTTGTGCAGACAGTGGCAAGAAGCAATTGGGGGCGCGGGAGGAAATTAGTGAGAAGTTGCTCCAGAGGCTGCTTCGCGGTATAATCTATCCCAGAAAACATGAGGAGTTGGTGGAACTATGCATCGAGGCACTTACGGACGAGCCGAACAAGCTGACTCTGTTCATCGACTGTCACCAAACCATGACATAGGTCCATGATGGTAGATGGTGGAATTAGACGGTCTTCTTCAAATTCATGCGTAACAGGATGGATTGCAGTTGCATGACAAAGCTCTTCAACACTCAAAGAGCGCTTTGCATATACCACCCAAGCCAAGGTGGCTCTTGCAAGAGTCGATTGTTCCGGACCTTGGTTCATGATCCGCTCCCAGGTTTGGTGGTACACGTCCTCGATCTTGACTGGCAAGCGTTCAAGGGTCTGCATGATGCTATTAACGTTCGCGCACTTTTGAAGCGCGGCTAACTGGAGAGACGCGTGCAGAAACCTAAGAGACGCGGCGTAAGAGAGAAGGTTTGATGCATGGGGGAAACGACTTACATTCCGCCACACTTCGACTTGATAGCAGAAATCACGCTTTCTCTGAATGATATATCCCGCTGAGCCAATAGAGTTCGAAGCCGCGGGCTTCCAAGCCCCTTAGCGATATGAAGGTCGAGATCTTGCTCCTGAGCAACAATGTCGAAATAACGGGCTTCTGGGAACAGAGGTTGCACTTCCTTCATGGGCCGCGAAGTAATAAATAGCTGGGCATTCAACGAGGCCAGCTTCTCGACGAGGTCATGTTGAATATCAACGGGTGCTTCGTCGAGGGCATCGAGGAAGTAAAAAGTGATGGACATATGGTTGGTGAATTTTTGTAAGAGTCCGAGAAGCTCCTCCTCCGTGGGCCGAGTTCCCTCGCGAATGTGTTGTTGGTAGACCTCTTTGAACAAAGGGAGCAAGCCCCTATGGCGCTCTACGCTTTGCTTGACAAGAACTTCGAGGACAGTGCGGACCGTCAGGTTTCCATGATCGCTGTATCGCAGATAAAAGTAGGCGACGCAGATTGAGTCCGGAGATTTTGCAGCGCGACGTTCGATCTCGTTGATTGCGATGGACCTGGACAGAAGAGTAAGCATCTTAGGCTCCCGGGGGGGAACCACTACAACTGACGAGAGAATGGTCTTGCCAGCACCCGCTACCAGCAGCAGTTAGACAGAAGCCGATAGAAGAGGCCAGCCAATGAACTCACGCATTCCCGATCCCCATAAAATTTTGAAACCGCCAGTCTTATCCCACCATATGCTGAAATACTGGCTTTCGAAAAGCCATTCGACCGTTCCGGCAGTAGCCTTAGCCAACGTCTCCTGCTGGATTTTCCGAAAATTGTCTATATCGTCCAGAACGGACTTTAGATCGGCACCAGCCTCTTGATGGTGCACGTGGGTGTGAATATGGCTGTCACGGCCGGCGACGCTGACATTTGCGTTGACGAGCTGAACATTAGCAGCACCCTGAATCCCTACTGCTTTACTGATCATCAATAAACTACCCATCAGGGAAGACTTAGACACTAGAACACACCTTGACCCAAAATGCTGTTATTGGCGTCGGCAACTTGAATGTCGCAGGCACCCTGCATCCCTCCCGCCGCTTTGCAGATCATCAGCAGGCTACTTGTTGGCGAGCTTCCTAGTATTAAAATGTACCTTGACTCTGAATCAGGTTGCTCGTATGTACATCGTCCAACTGAGCACCCCGGATCCATCCTACCACTGTGCAGGTGATTAGCCGCTTTGTTATCACCGAGCACCCGAGGCTCAGACACACCTCGAGCCGGCCGGGTGATTCCTGTACTCCTGAGGAGTTTGTCACGAGTGGCGTCCATCCGTTTCACCCATGTCGGCCATGTAGCACCAGGGCGTACGGCCTGTTCCATAGCTTAATCATAATGCAGTGACTATGATGAGCACATCTCCACTGACCATTTTAAGTTGCTGGCCAAAGGAGAGTCGCTGGGCGAGCCGACGAGAAGGAGATGACGAGGACGACGAGAAGTACTAGTGGTGGTGTGGGGGAAACCAGTATCATGATCGATTGCGGTAGACACCAGGATGAGGCAATGCATTCAACATGTGGCCATAGGAAATGATACAAATATAGCCCTCCAGGCCCTCGGGTGCTGTGAACAAACCGCAAAGCCTCGTGGACCGCCTGCATAAGAAGCAAGCGATGAGAGGGGTGAAGGTGGCGTTGCCCATTCTAACATGAGTAAATCACTCGACAGTGGGTGAATGAGCGCGATAGAGGGGGGCATCGAACTGACCGGGGACTCAACCTTACCGCTAGCCAGGCCCCCGAAAATTTAGGAGAACAGGCGGGCAAGTCGTGACAGGCGCATGTCAGAGAACCTCGTGAGCTCAAGCTATCTGGTAGATTGCCCTTGACACAGAAGTCATGCTATGGGAAAGTCATGCATCTCGTGGGCTCGAGATCTGGGTAATGCAGTCTGGCAGCCATTGGCCTTTGAATGAAGGTAATCATATTCACGATATGTATTTCCTAGGAGTACACCAGCCTTCTCCCTGCGAAATGAAGAATCATTAGCACTAATTTCTGAAGAAACGAGGCAGGGGAGAGATCAGGATAACTAGGATTTACAATAATGCCACACATTGAAGCTTTTCGCCCCTTCAGCGATTAGACAGGTTGTATTTTCTCATCATGAGAGACAGAGATAGAACCATATTGCTCACCTGAATGCAAAACACTGGTCGGTTATGGAGGACGGGCTGGTCGAAGAGGAAAAAGCGTTTGGGGGACGATTAGTACAGGCGGCCACTTTGGAATCTAACAAAGACAAACATTCATGTCGGGCCAGCGCAGCCAAATGATGTCGTTGCCGTACGCTGCGCCCAACAACAACTACGCTGCAATGGCTGTACCGCCGGAAGCGTTGTTCAAGGAAATACCAGAACTAATAGAGGTCAGTTTGGATCTAACCACTTTGAACTGAGAGTAACATATGCCTTTCAGATCGACCTAGGGGAAGCAATCACAGCACGAACCGAGGCATTGAGTGCGTGGATGGTCGCGTTTCTACAGGGCTCAAGGCTAATCAGGATGCACAGCGACATTTCGTGAACTTGGGCCTCCAGATCTCTGCCATGTCGTGAAGAGCACTGGGAGGAGCGGTCAACGAGATGTATGGCCATTCCCCGCTCATCAATGCACTGTGAATGCTAAACGGCTCTATAGTTTGGATCATACCACTACATTTCGGGTGTAGACGCTTCGTCCTCAGCTTCCCTGGCGGCCTATATCAACTCTTTGACCTATGCTGTCGAAGATACTTCAGCCTGGTTCTCGAAAACAGCCCAGTGGAAAGTGCGGAGCGGATGTTTCTGGTGCGTCTCCTCGACGCGTGCATCTTGGCGGCGAATTGAGATCTTTCCCTAGCTGCTTCAATGCTTTCTCTCGCGTGGATATGAGAGTCGATGTCAAGATCCCAGGAGGCGTGAATGCATACGTGATCGATCTGAGGGGTGAAAGGTGCGCGGTGTTGCAACGGGCGCCTATCGTTTTCTGACCACTTTGGCAGACACGAAGCTACTGCCGAAATCTGGCAAGAAACATATGTATCAGCGCTGCTTCGCTCCATCCTGTACTCAGACGACCCCACCTACGCATTGGAGGCCTACAGGAAGCTGGACCCCATTACCAACGCTGAGAGCGAACTCAGGTTCCTGCAAGCCGCAGAGGCCTTGTTCAGCAAAGGTGCGGTCGACCTGGTATAATGGGAATAACACTTCGCTGACGGTACTCCTAGGATGGCAAGTGGGATCTGACCCTGAGATACAAGTTGCTACCGTGGTCTCAAATCACCTCACAGCTGGGATCATGAAGTACTTTGGAGACAGCGGCCGCTGTCAACAGGCAGCGAACCTGTTCGAGAAGCTGATGGTCAAAGAGCCGGAAGTGGCTTCCCTGCTCGCAAGAAGCTATATTGGAATGAGTACGCCCACTTTTCTAAGTTCCTGAAATCGTAACTCATACGGATTGCAGACGAGGAAGTCAAAGGGGTACAAATCATCGCTGCGGCCATGAAAGACACGCCGCAGTCCTACACTCTCCTCCATGCCCAATGCGACTTTCTGCGCTCCAAGGGCAAATTTGACTGGGCGTTGAAGTTGGCACGCCAAGCCGTTAATTGCGCTCCGAGCGAATTCGTGACTTGGGAGAAGCTGACGGACATCTACCTCGAGCTTGGGCAGTTTGAATCTGTACGTATTCTCGCTTTACGCCTTGAACGCCGGGCTCACTTTGCTCTTAGGCTCTCCTCACCCTTAACTCGTGTCCTATGTTCACGTTCAATGGCCGAGACGCCCATCGCACGCTTCCCGTCTCAAAGATCCACCTTCCCTTCCACAAATCGATTGGCGAGATCCTTCCTGAGCGAGTAAAAACTGAAGACGACGATGTATGTCACCCTCTCCCAATCGCCTTGATCTGTACTAACAAGTAGACTCTTTCAGGCTGATCCCGCACTTCAACGTCTTCCAGCACCTGGTCTGCGTGGAACCTGGTCCAGAGCCTACGCTCTCCTTACCCGCCTCGTCTCCCAGATCGGTTGGGATGAGCTTCTCAAGACACGGAGCAGCGTCTTCGTCATGGAGGAAGAGTACCGTATGCAAAAGGCTCAAACTGACGTCGTCAAGAGTGCAGGTGTAAAGCCCAACGGATATGGAGACGACTCGCCCAACGGTGATGCAGGTCGAGCGGTCATCCACGAAGATGGGACCGTCCACCACCCCTCAGACGACCGGGCTTCGACTCGGGGCATGATCTCTCCTCCCAGCCCTGACAATGAAAATGCGATACCGACTATCAAGATCTCTGAGCATGGTGAAGATGAAAAGAAGAAGGAAGAGGAGGCAGACGCAGAGGAGGCGGATATTGTCTCTACTCCGATTGCTACTAGCAGTGGTGTGCAGAAGCCTGAGATGGCTGCTGCTGACTCTGAGAAGCAGGATGGAGAGTCTAGTCCCAGTGCCTCAGAGACGTTCTCCTTCAGCAACAAGAGGTTGTGTGAGAGATGGCTGGATAATCTGTTCATGGTCCTCTACGAGGTGTGCATTTCTCCGTGGCATCCATTTGTCGCAAGGTCTGACAGTTTCACTCAGGATCTGCGAGTATGGACCATATTCCGTGCTGAAGTCGCTCACTTCAAGACGCAGCATGTTGCCTACCGCAAGACCGGCATGGAATGGGAGATCCTGGGAGACCTCGGTCTTCGTCTGCATCACAAGGAGGAAGCAAAAGAGGCGTACCAACGATGCCTCGACTCGCCCAGGTACTCGATGAAGCCCTGGTTGAAACTCATGGATATGTACGCCGATGAGGGGGATATCCAGAGGACCATCCAGACTGCGATTCGGGTGGCTGCTTATCAGTATGCAGACTACACCGAGATGACTGTGCGTGTCTTTCCTTTCTCTGTCAGTGGTGAATCTGTTGGCTGATTCGCTTGATTTACTTTGTAGTACCCAACGACCATCGCTCGTTCGTTCTTCAAGCTCGGCCAAATCCATGGATTTGCTAAGATCCAGTATACCCTCATCAGTATGGGCTTGCCCGAGCCCATTCTCAAAATCATGGAGAGTTACTTGCAGTACGGCAAGGTGTTCAAGGTGGAAGGGTTCGATTTCTAGTTCTGCCCTGTGCACAATACTCGTCCTGGACACTGTTTCGTGGGCTTGGCTTCTGCTTCTTGTTGACGTATCTGGCTCAATTCTCTATTTTATAATTCTGATTCCTCTTGTTGTGCGAGTCGCAGAAGTTGTGCAGGTTGACCTTTGCTTTGGCTCTCTCCAACTCGCCCATAGGGCAATGGTTGCTCGTCTAATGTTCTATTAATGTGCCAAGCGCGGAAGGCCTCGCTGTCATTCTTCAAAGATATGGATTGAAGCTTCAGCTTCGGAATTCAACTCTGCTAACATCGTCCATCACGCGATGCACCATCTTCAGGTTTGCTTAAGAGATTAACAGTCTGCTATTAGCTCCTGAGATCAGTTCAGGACCGCCGATTGAACATCCTCTCAAGCGTACTGCTCAGCCGACATCTAGCGCTGGTCGGAAACTCCGGCTGGAGCTTAAAACTCAAACTCTGAGCTATATCTCATTTGTGCAGCTAATTAAAGGTACAGGACTAGTCACCAACGATATCGCCTCAATACCCGTCCAACCGAGCAGCCTCGAAACCCTTCTTGCTCTCAGCGCATTCAAACCATCTGGGTTTGCCCAATAAATCGCAGAGTATTTCCATCTGCTCAACCGTGGGGCGCCTGGTATAATGCCGGATCGAAGCTGTACAGACAAAGCCTAGAACTTGGACTGCTGGATGTGTCCCTGGTCCCCAGTCTTCTGACAACAAGACGACCAGTCCTTTGCTTTCTGACTGTGGGTCTGGTTTGGCGTAAATGGTGAAGAGGTCTCTGTAACCTGCGGCATATTTCAGGCGAGCGCGAACGAGGGCGCCAGTTTTCAAAGGGAATTCTGGAGCCTTGCGACTCCATCTCTGTTCGAGAAGCTGCTTGTAGAAGGCGGGGCTTACGCCCCACCCGTAAACCCAGTGGTTTGAGGTTGGGTCGTCGAAACGGGGTGGTGGAGGGGTGGTAAGGGGCAGTAATCCCGTCTCGTCAACAAGGCTCCAGTCTTTTTTGCTACGGTCGTACTGGATTTTTCTTCAGAAGCTGTCACCTGTAACGATAATAAATTTCTGCGCACCCAATATAGCCGAGCAGGCAGCTGCTCTTGCGGATCGTTTGTTACGGTTTCCTATAAATGCAATCTGTCAGCGACCCTCATAACCTCCATCTCAATGCCTCCTGTGCGTACCTGTGTCATACTGGCTTGAGAGTCGGAGATGTTGAGGGTGCAGGTTGTACTGACATCGGGCGGAATTTAGGGGGCTGGCAAATGGGCTTCCGCACCACTATAATTTCTCCCTTAGGGCCCAAATTTTTAATATTTGCGTTACTTGGAACGAGTACCAACGTGCTCTAACCACGGAGAGCCACAATTTCATTAGCCCCTATTTTACGCTTTGACCGCCAAGGATTGATGGGATCACACGCGTCTGCTTCTGCCTCCGTCGCGACCTCCTTTGTCCCTGAACGAATGGAGCATGGACCACGCGCAGAAACAAGGGAACAAAGGAGGACCACAGCACAAAGTGCGCAACTGACCACATGTGCGCTTCCAGGAAGACATGACATAAGAATGCAGCAGCAACCATTCGTTACATCTTTCTCTTTACCACCTACTACGACCACTCGTGCTTGTCCCCCCATCTAATCAGAGGACTATTCACGCGTCTTACACACCTACATCTACTCTACGTGCACATAGCTGGGGCACCCACTCATACACGACACACCACCCTGCACTCGATCAGTTATGTCGACTGCAACAGCGAACGCGGAGGCAGGGCCCTCCAACCAACCTGCCACGGCATCTTATCGACGGCTACGCTTCCCATCCCCCGCCGACGATTACCAGAACACAAAGAGAAGGAATTTATCGTCCATAGTCGAGCTTCCTCGGCCTCAACCAACTACACGCTACCCATGGCCACCGAAAGGTCGCCTGATTAGCCGGCACGTTGAAGGCGACAAGATTGTCGCCGAATACGAGCAACTAACCGACAACTTTCTTCGCGAATACGCGAATGGTGTCAGAGACGAGAGAAGAAGGATTATGCAGAGGAAGTTGGACCTGCAGGAACGATTGAAGGCTGCGTTGTTGGGAGCGAAGCGCGGCACCATCCTCTCTGCCGCTTCGATGAAGAAGGTGACCAGGTTCATGGAACAACTTACCGAGCTATTCCAAGCAGAGAAACCTCCCCAACCAGCTCAGCAGCAACCTGAAGAAGACAGAGACGAAGATCAAGGAGATGGGGGCAAGGATCGTAGTTCTCCCAGAGGCGAGAATAAGGAGAATGAAAGAGGAGCAGAGGAGAGCGATGATGAAAGCGACGACGACGAGTCTGGAGACGAAGGGTACGTACCATCACACACTTACGCAGTTTTTACGAGTTCTCATAGCACTCTCTAGACCTGCAGCTGGAGGAGCTGCCATCGCGAGGGAAGCCCATATGGGCGAAGCGAGTGGCAGCCAACGGGAGGCTCTCGTCGACCTTGCCAGCGACTCGGACATCGATAGTGAACAAGATATGGATATTGATGAGCCCTGGCCTGCAAGCCCGGAGGATGCAGAGCGCGAAGCGCACCAAAATGGAAAGCAGCGAGAGGTTGATCCCGAAGATGATCAAGAAGACCTATCCCCACAGTTCGCCGCCGACCGACCTCAGTCGTCACCCAAGAAGCGAAAGCGCGCCGCAGAAGATGGCGACGAATCTGAAGAGGAGAGGGAGGTTGAGAGGTCCATCGACATTTCGTACCACCCATCCGACCTTGTAAGCAACGCCGCGTCTTCTCCCCGTTCCCCAAAGCGACAACGCTTCGAATCTGGCTCCCATCGCGCACCCTTTTCCCTCTTCGACTCACCCCAAGGCTCAGAGTCAGGAGGTTCAGAGGTAGGCGAGGATGATAAGCCAGCCAGGAGAGAATTCCCAGCCGACTGGACCTATGGGAGCGTCGTTTTTGAGACGGTTACGCCACCCTCAGCTGTCCAGAGGGCCCTAGCTGGCCCGACTCCCCCGCGGGGACCCCCCAATCCGGGACCGTTCCGCCCTCCCTTTGACTTCCCCTCGCCCCCTCGTCAACCCTCTCGACTCCTTTCCAACGACGTCGCTGGGCCTGCTCAATCTTCATCTGGCCACCCTGACCAGCCCTGGGCTCCTCTCAGCAACGTCGCGTCGTCGTCTTCGAATTGGAATGGACCCCTCCCTTCGACACCTCCTCACCAAACTGGCCAAGCATCCCGCAGACTGCCACGCTACTTGGGAGATCCATTGTTTCGTCGTCCTACCCCTCCCAGCGTCACCGAGCTCGCCATCGCTGCTATGAACGACCCCCGACGGAACTTGATCAGGAGGGAAGGTCCAGGCCAAGTCGTGGTTGGCTACGATGAGGAGAGGGGCGAGGTCAGATGGGCTCCTGGTGGTCGGACGATGACAGAGGCCCAACAAGCCTTGGCTGCAAACCGGGCTCGTGTCCTTCAGCCCCTTCGAAGCTCAGGGTGTCACAACAACTCTGGGTGGTGCTGGTACATCGCAGCAGTGCGGAGGGGCATCTTCCCAAGCCACATCCGAGCCGCCGCAACCATACAAATGTCGGCACCAAGCCAAGCTCCCGCTCAGCGACCTGCGCCAGTGGCTGGTCCAAGTCGACACGAGCAGAACCTGCCAAACTTGCTTCGACGACACGATACGTATCTGGAAGGACCGAACCCCTGGGTGATCATCAACTCGAGTAACATTGGGGACGGTGTGGCCAGCGCCAGCGCCTGCGCCCGTTGCACCAGCTGCTCCTGTAGTGCAGGCACCTCTGTTGGATCATTACCCTAGCCCTGCATCGTCTCACGAAGGATTGAGAGAGGAAGGCGACGAGAGGGCCAAGGTTTATGGTGGAGAGGATGATGATGAAGGGGCTTGAATATACCGACGGAGAGGATAACGGTGACCAAGAGGGCGAGGGCTCATACGAAGATGAAGAAGCGGAAGAGGCTTGGTGAAAGACTGGTGGCATTGAGTGTTCGTGAAAGGAATATTGGACCTTGTACAGTAGTTTCTGTTTCGTCTCTTTCAGTACCAGGTTAATGTGTTCGAGATTCTTGTACGTACCTTTCACTTTTGCCTTGATTTCGTTTCAGGACTAGTCGTGTTCCTGCGTATCTGCTTGTAGTTTCCATAGGGCATCTTTCGAGTCTTGCTTGCGTCGAATGATTGATTTGATTTGGCGACTGGCGAAGACGATGATGGTAGCGTAAGACAGAGAAGATTGAGGAAGGTGTTGGAGGAGGATGCCTCTGAAGGGAGGCAAGAAACTGTGAGTGAAAAGGGCGATGAGGGACGAGGCTTTTATCCTCTTTCCGTGAGAACTCGATCCAGGGGGCAGCAGCGGGGAAAATGAAAACGTGCAAAGATAGAAAGGACGCCTTTGTACAGCATCGACGCGTCATCTAGCCTCGTGACAGAGACGAAGCCTTTGTGTATGCACAAGCTCGTGTACCGAAGGGAACGAGTGCATGGAGACAAGAGCCTGGGCTTGGAAACAAGGAGAGTGCCACCACCTCGACAAGGAAGGGCATAACGGGATGGTGGTAGGCCTTTATCATCAAAAAGAAGGGTGAGGCACTGAGGGTCACTCCTGTGGCATCTTCAATCCTTCTGAGAACTCGAAGGAAAAAGGAACCGATCCGGTGGGGTCCCGCCTGGCGGAAATGCACTGGGTAGCATTTGAGAGCCAAATGTACCCTCAATGTCGAGAGTACACATTGAATTCGCTTTAAAATCCCCTTTACTTAAGTCGTGCACACATATCTCACCGCTATGAGCGTATGTTAGCACCTGCTTCTCAAATGGACAAGGATGACTTACCATGGTATACACGAATCGATGTCGCCGCGAGACGTACTGAACAGTTAAGAAACAGGGTATAGAAACAGGGTATAGAACCGACTGAAAGACGTCAAGATATGACATCCCTTCTAGGACCAGTCAACTTGGGATCCCGTCCTCTGTGGATGGGAGGGAAGGAGATTATCCTTCTAGTCGGCGCTGGTCAACGTCAGCATGTCGCTCAGAAGCAAGAGCCACGTTTCAGAAGAGAGAATCACAGGCAGACAGGGAAAGATAGCGTTTGAATTCAGTACTAGTACTGGATCATGACAGTCCAGGAGAACGTGTGATGCCACAATTTCCGCACGACCGCGTTGGGCGCCTACCGATCCAAACAAGGCACAACCACATCGTTCAAAGTTTAGGCTCCCATCTGGGGCATAATTCATTCATGTTTAATGGGACCTTGTTTGGATCTGGAAAGATGCAAACGGTAATTTCCTCATGACAGCAACTGCGTATGCATGGGATGGGTAGAAGCCCGTCTAAATGCTTTCCAGATTGGCTTCATGTAGCACTATCCTACGTGGAATACATCACTAATGTTGAATGCTCAGAACAACCAAGGGCCCACCGCTGGAAAGATTAAAGACCGTCAACCTCACTTAAGACCGACATGAAGACGCCCAACTTACCTCGCCCTCTCGGACCCTCTGGCCGAATCATCAAACAGCTCTGGTGGATGATATTGAGCGCCTTGACAGCGTCCCTCGAGTCAATCACACACGAGATGTTGATCTCGCTGGCGCCTTGAGATATCATCTCGATATTGACATTGCCATCTGCGAGCGTTTGGAACATCTTGCCGGCGATACCGACCATGTTACGCATTTGCTTGCCGACGAGGGAGAGGATGGCCATTTCTCTATGAATCGAGACCTGCGCCAACATGAGTATGTTTGCCGTAGGAGTAGATGGAAGGAAGAGAGAAAAAGACATACAGCACCATGCCTCTTCATCTCCCCCATCAACCCATCCAGAACCCTTTTGCCTAGCCCATCTGCAATCGCCATCGACACATGCACCTCACTTGTGCTGATCAAATCCACCACGACACCGAAGCGATCCAACGTTCCGAAGATACCTGCGAGGAAACCATGCGAAACGCTCTTGCGATTCGAGTGCACGTTGAGGACCATGATGTGTTCTTTGATCGTTACTGCGGTGGGTAGACGGCGGTTGTTCGGGTCGTCGAAGCCGTACCCACCTGTGATGGAAGAGAGGGAAGGTGTGCGTGGTGGTCCCTTTGGTGAGGTAGAGCCGTTGAGGGGAGGGGAAGAAACAGTGTGGTGATGGGAAACGGCGTATTGGCTTAGAGCGGTGGATGATGCTGGTTCGGGGAGGGGAGAGGTCGAGTCGTACGCTGGATGAACGGAATCTGCGTCCGGATCTGGATGGATGACAGTCCCACCGCCACTTGGGTTGTCGACGTTCTTTATCCGAATTGGGATCTTTCTGCGGATGGCCTGTCGTGGTATTAGCAAGGCCGTAGATGTGCAGCAGGGTTGGAGTTCTTACCTGTTCCATGACGAAGGGGTGGAACGACTTCGCTGCCATAGTATGTCAACTCGGCTGCTTCGTCTGGGCTGATAACAGGGATAAGACGCGCAGTGGGGACTTTTCGAGGGTCAGCAGTGAAGATCCCATCCACCTCCTTCCAGATCTGCAACTCAGACGCGTCGAGGCCAGCAGCAATCAATGCTGAACACAGATCCGTGTACCCTCTACCGATCTGCGCTAACAGCGACCCCGGAACGGGCCCAAAGAAACCAGTGACGACGGGTACTCTTCTATCGCATTGTTCTATTCGTTCGGCAATGGCGCTTGCGAGGGAGTCGTAAAAGTCTTGCCCGAGGATCTTGCCTTCGCTGCCTACTTCGTCGTCTGTGACATAGGAAGCAGGCACGATTTCTTCTAATGAAACGTACTCGGCGTCGATTCCCTGAGCTGGCGTCAGACAGTGCTTTAAACTGAAAAGAGGGCTCGAGTTCCGTACCTGATCGCGCAGGATGGCAGCCATGAGTTTGCATGCCAGTTTCTCTCCCAGACCGATGATGTTGTCCTTCGATCGAGGGGATATTTCGTCGATGATCTAACAGGACTATCAGTTTCGATGCCTTCGCTGGATAACTTCCAACTCACCTTGGCAGCGTACAAGAAACTCCTCAGCCATTCACAGTCCCTCTCAATCTCATCCTCCAACTCTGCTCTAATCTCAAGGTCCTCTACGCTTTCTCTAGCAGCCTTGAAATGCTCTTCCTTGATCAGATCGACTGTCGCATGAAACTCGGGTAACGAAGCCTTCTTCGCATCGTCCCCGTTTATAGGCGTGAACCCAAACAGCCCTGCCTTGCGTGGTCCTGCACTGCTCGACGAACGACTTCGTGGTGAAGATGAAGTGGGCGACTGCGAGCCCTCGTCTGAACCGCTCCCTGGACCGCTATAACTTCGGCCGAACAACCCTCGGTAGTGTATCGGGGTATTTGCGCCTGTGCCTGGTGTCGTCGACGCACCACCATTGGCTTTTGTAGATTTAGAAGATGAGGAAGAAGATTTTTTGGGAGCGCGTTCGAGTGCCTGGGTGGCGGCTTTTAGGAGGAGTGAGGTTGTGCCAAGGGCTTTTGTGGACCCTGAACGTGCTGAACACACGACAACGAGTTTGTTGTTGTCCAGGTAGTTACTTTAGTTGACCGTACACCAATGAACTGGTCAGTCTGGGGTAAGTTGGAAGGAAGAAGGGTACACACGCGACAACGTCTGTAGCGATTTTGACGGGGAACTTTCCGACACTTGTTCCTCCGAACTTTTGGACCAACCATTTGGCTGATGGGTCTATTGAGTTTTGGTGTAGGTTTGGAGGTGTCTGGGGGAGTGTGAAGGATGCAGCCGAGTCTGGGGTAGAGGAGGACGACCGTTCGTCGTAGGATGCGTCGGAAGTCATGATGTGTACGATGTGAGGGATAGAAAGAGCAGTGGTCGGCAAGTATAGCAAAAATGGCCTGAGTTATGGCAGGCTTTTTGGGACCCTAGATTGGTGAGCTATGCCGTGTTATCAGCAAGTCCGGATTCCAAGAGATGATCCACCTCGATGGCCGGCTCACATACCGTCAGAGGGCTCCTGTCGCGGTTCTCTATGCAACGAAGGGTATACGTCCTAGCAAGCTGAAGGACAATAGATAGAAACCAAAGAAATAGAAACTGCTCCTCGAACGAGATACAAACACTGAATGTGGTAAAAACTGAAGATGACTCGACAAGATTAGTCCGGGGTTGGCCTTATGTTACAGTGCCCCTAAGGGTCAATTAAATGACGATCGCGTGCTTTGATCTCCGAAATTCCGGCCGATCAGAGCCGAAAAGCATTGTGGGGATAAGAGCAAAGGTTGGGCGCCTAATGAGAGTTTGAATGTTGGAAGTAGTTGAAAGAGGGAAAGGGATCTAAGCGCCCACTGGCACGAGTGATGGTTCTTTGAAGTGGGACGTGCGCGTGATGGCAGATCTTGAAATTACCACGTGGACCACAGTCCTGTGAAGACGGCCGGAGCACACAAGGCTCGAAAGTAGCTAGGCCTAATGGGATAAAGAAAGAGTTGCAGTCCTGTTATTTACCTTCCTTATTGCTAGAGATATTGGTGAGAGGTTAGGCCGTTTAAAGTACATGAAGAATACACGTCTTCTCGCGCTCTCTCGAGTGTGACTAGGTAGAACAGGGCGGCGCCCAAGCGTCTTTTCCACTGACAAGCACGCTCTTGCAATTCCCTTCCTCAACGCATAAAATCAACTTTGCTGTCACAACAAGTTCCATCAATCCCTTTGGTTGTCTCTCAAACTTATCACGATCTTCCCTCAATGGTAGTTTGAGTCTCTTGCAAGTCAAGCTTTAGAATTATTCGAGTTCTGGCGTTCGTTTCCCCTCTTGGTCTCTTGAAGCTCAAGCACCACGACGATCTTCCAGATCCACTTGTCGGCATCCTTAGCCTCATGGTGAGGACCGTTGTATTCAGGAATACTACAAACGCCAAGGACGAATTCGCGCTCATCTCATGCATGAAACGAAGATCAGGTTCAAATGTGAAGTAGGCTAAGGGATACACTTCAAGCTACTCGATCCAAAGTACAGGGAAAGTGGTCGCTCGCTCAACCCCATACGAACAGGGGGAGGACTGAGAAAGACAAATCAGGGAGACTCTGCTCAACCTATTGTATCGGGAAGCTTGGCGGGGGTGTGTACGGGGGGTGATGGGGTTGTACTCGAATCACCTGCTCTAGCAAGTGATCCCTCCGTACTTATTCTGAGTGGCATCCCACCAAGTCGCCTGGACCATTCCGGAGTTGCAGATGCTTTGGCACGGTGAACTGCCACTTTAGGACATTCTTGGGGCCATTGGCGCCACAGAAGGTCGCGCTCGCAGAGCACTGGGAGAACTGCTTAAGGTTGTCCCAGAGACCACCGCAGACGCCTGAGATGTCTGGGACCTGTGGAGTCGGTGGTGACGGTGTATGTATAGACTCCGTGCTCGTCCTTGACGCAGGAGTTCGCCGCGGCGAGGCCCGCTAGGGCGATAATGGATGTGAGGAAGGCGATGGTCTTCATTTCTTTGTTAGAGAGGAGAGGCGAGGGTTGATTGGGTGGTTGTGCTCTTGAGAAGTTACTGTGCTTGTTGGCTGGTGAGGATGGTATAGTCTACATGGGCCCTCTTATATACCCCCAGACTTCAAGGTGCGACCTGTATACTTCGGAGCCTGGGTAACTCATTCCAAGCGAGGTTCACGCAAATGTGAGCGCCCAGTGCTTGTGGCGCCCACAAACTCAACGAGAATCGTCGAAGGTTGGCAGTACTAGTTTCGGTATAATTTCGGCGCCGTTGACATAAATCCAGAGTGCTTCCGTGCCCGGACCTTCAAACCAAGGGTTCTACAGTACTCATAAGTGACTCATGTGGGGAGTGCCAAGTGTTTGACACCCATAAAGATGAGGAGAAATGTCGAATGTTAGCATTAGTACTAACCTCGCCGCTGTGAAGATAAATCAAGGTTTCTGTTGCGCCTGAGCATGAAAGAAAGAGACCTCTTCGTATAATACCTGTCTGTAAATGGTGATGGTTTTCATACCAATATATCCTTCAGTTTCTGAGTCCTGTCGAGTTGTAGCTTTATCTAGCTGCTCAATCTGTTGCGATTTCAAGTGCCCATTCTTGGTCCGGAAGAGAGCATGGTCATGGAATTGATATTCAGATAGAAAGAAGCATTTTTGATGGTGCTGCCTATCAAGTTAACGATGCCTTCGGGTTGATGGCATGGGCGCCTAATATCAGTGTTAAGGTCTCTGTAATTTCTGATACGACGTGCGTCGACTTCGAACACTCATATGAGTAAATGTGTCATATTGAGGCGCATATCAACGCTTATCAGCAGCAACGGATTGGGGAAACGATGATATAACGCATTTTACGCCGACGGGTCGTCTGACAGTGATCACCCCAGGGTGCGGCTTTTACATAAAGGTTGCCTACCACCGACGCCCGACATCCTGTAAATGCGGAGAGCGCCCAGTGTTTGTGACACCCTCAAACTCAAGTTGAGTTGTCGAACGTTGGTGATGATTTCGGAGCCGTTGATATAAATCTAGAGTACTGCTGCAGAGAATGACTCTTAATACTGGTCTTCAAATGGTGACGTTCTTCATCCCAAAATGTTCTTCAGAGGTTTTTGAGTCCTGTCGAGTCGTAGTTATGTCTAGCTGTTCCATTTGCTGGGATTTAAAGGTACTTCTACGCGAAGACGCGCGACAGGAGATTAGCGTGTCGCCCTAGATCTCAATCCCTCCCTGCAATCCGTTATACAGCCCATTTTTCTCACAGCAAACTCTGAGATGTCATGTCCCACGAGACCTGAGAGAAGCATGACCAATATAGCCAGTGTAGCAGCACGATGGCGCAGAGCAGAAGGCCAATGGAAACAATGTTGGTATTGATTCCAACGAAGTGGTAGGTGGTGATGAGGAGAGCAAGGATAGCAGCAGATTCCTCAGAGAAGAAAGCTTTTTTGACGTTCGCAGCTGATCGATACAGAGCCTCGCCCCAAGACTTAGACTCATAGATGATACTCCCGTACTACTTAGCGCGCGCCGAACCCATGCCCATATGCAACCACCAAAATGATACAGATTTGTCAGCGGAAATATGCTGCGGTGGCCTTACAAAAGATTATTGAGTTCTCTGTGCATAATTTCAATTTGTTTCCGTATATTACGAGGCATTTGGAGGGACGACTCGACTTTAGCTGCCAAACGGACGTGGCTGTATGATAACTAAGGGCCGTGATCCATGGCAGCGCTGCTAAGCTTGCGACACACGCTCCCGCGATTCCCTTTTTCAAGGCAATAAATCAACTTCGCTGTCACAACAAGTTCCATCAATGCCAGTGATTGAAATCTCTCGAAATTATCAGGATCTCCCCTCAGTGATAGTATATGAGTTTCTCCCAAGTCAAGCTTGAAATTCTCGCTCTTTGCTTTTGTTCCCCCTCTTGGTCTGGCTCTGCTCAAGCTCAAATTTTGATCCCTCGCCTTCAACCGTAGCCTTGCACTTTTTCCTGTGCTCGGCCTTGGAGCTTGGAGTCCTGGCCATGATCAATTGATGATGGGCTTGTTCTCCTCAGTCTCCCTCTCGCCGAACTCACGTCTTCCAAACTGGTGGCTACAGCTTCAGTCTTTCGCGAGCGTCCGACGCGCTTGCTACAATGAACGGACCTCTTAAAGTGTCTCGCGGCAAGCTGACCCTCCACCCACGCAGCTACTTAGGCGTTAGGCCCTAGGAACCCACACGTCTCCTAGTCTCCTTCACGCGATCCTCTCTCTTATTGATTGGTTGACTATCTCTCTCTTTCATCCTCCCCTCTCACCGTCTCCCATTGCACGCAAGTTCTCTGTTCGCAAACAAGAACGCCCTGAGGCTGAGAGGCTAGCTTGTGCTGTCACTGTCGATCCTAGCCAAAGAAGGAATGAAGCCACCATCTCGACAACGTTAACTCGGATCTGGTTTGTTGACGCAACCTTCCTGGGCTCCGTATCATGGGCCATAGCCATCAATTGGGACAAACCCGAAGGACAGGAGTAGTAAGAGGGCTGCTGAGAAAATCCTCATTCGTCTGATTCTTAAATGCCTCAACGTTTTGGCTAATAGCATACCAGATTGAGAGGTTCCGGCGGCTTGGCCGGGAGAATCTTGCGCCACGGGAAATCCTTCCCACCCCTAAATCACGAGGGTCTGCCGTAATAAAGGCCAGTCCTCACTGGGCCAAATCCCAACGTTCCTTCTTCCTCCCACCCAAGCTCATCTCCGCCTCGTTGCGACCCAGGAACGCTGCAGTCGATCGCTATCCGCCTTGCCCCGCACGGTATTCGGATCATCACAGCAATCAAAAACTCTTTTCTCGCGCCAAATAGATCAGCTGCAAATCATCCCGGCATGCTCTCTCCCAGTGCCTCATCCAAGGGAAAAGGCAAACAAGTCCAGATCTCCCTTTCTATCAACCGTACAATGTCCTTCGATGGCGCTTCCATTCCAGACGACATCTGGCTCACCGTGTTCGACCTCTTGGGTCCAGCAGAGCTTGGGTCGCTCTCCAGGACGTGCACAAAGTTCCACCAGTTGACCCAGCGACCCTTGCTGCGCGAAATCACCTGGTCCAGGGCACCTTCTGCTCAGAGGAATGTGGCGGACTGGAGACAGGGCGGCTCGCTCTCCCAGTTTACTGGGATACCCCGTAAAGTCAGCATTCGCCTCAACTTCAAAAAGATCAACCAGAACGGAGCTCTTGTCGCGGTATGTGGTGCTCCTATCGGTCATATTCAGGTCTGACATCTTTGCAGACTGTAGATTGGGAGTTCTACGACGCCGCTTTCCACAGACTCATCTCATTCACCAACCTTCATTCCTTGGAGCTCGCGGACACAATCTTGACGCCAGCCGTATATCCCGTGCTCGCCTCTATCCCTTCCTTGCGCGAATTGAACATCACTCGCTGCACCTTCATCTGGTCGCCCTTATACCCCGCGATTCTGTCCACCCTTGGGCGACCCATCCCACCAGGCGGCATTCCTGACCTCTACACCACCACGCGAGGGGATCAGAGCAACGTTCCCGCTCAGCGGCAATGGTTCATCGACAACCACACCTTTGACTTTTCCACCCGTCTCAACCACCTCACCCACCTCACATTCAAGTACAACCGCATGGATCAATTCACCGAGCAGCTCAACCGTTATCCCGAAGATGCCCCCTATCCTCCATCCGAAATCGGAAAACCATGCATCCTCCATCCTCTATACCTCCTCTCTATCCCCACCCTCACCGACGTCACCCTCTCCTGGTCAGCCAATTTGATGCAAGTCCTCGACACTCTCAAGCAGAACTATGACTTTTCCCAAGCCAACCAGCCAGGAAACCACCCACCACCCTGGCGTCGTCCCTCAACAGGTCATGTTTGCACACGGCATCCCCCCAAACGCACTCGCCAACGCGCTCCACTCTGCCAACCCATTTGGCCTAAACGTCTTTGTCCCTCTCCGCCCGAACTTTCCCTGCGCTTGAACCATGTCACTTTACTTGTGGATGACCTCAGCAGGGATACGATGGATTCACTCGTCAGCCTTTTCGAGCGACGCATCAACTCGCCTGCGCCTGGTCTTGCGCTACTCCGATCCGTTCTCCGGGTCGGGAAGCATAGTCTGACGGAGCAGCACATTGGGAGCATCCAGTTTAGGCTACCCGGCGTCTATCGCTATGAGGGCCCGCTCGTCATTGCTGGGCTGCTCGCTGCTGGATCTGAGGCTCTGAACACTGTCAATGCGATTGAGGAGCTCCGGATGACAGAGGCGTTGGACATGAGCTCTGTTCTGTTCAATTTGGAGAAGCTCCCGAACACGCTCAAGAAGCTTGATATACGCGTTTTCAAGTGGGACCAGGAGATCTTGTATGCTGTTCGTGCCTTGTTCAAAGGCTTGGTGGAATTGGTCATACGGTATGGTCGAGGCGGCTTGAGCGAAGTAAGTGCCGAAGAAATGTCAATGTCAATGTCAATGTCAGACGCTAATTGGGTTCTTGGTTCTTTCTACAGAATACCCATGTCATACTCGGATCAGACATCCTTCCAGAACTGAGGAAGTTGCACACGCTGCGAATCCTGCCATCTACAGATTGCGTCAAGCGTGACCAGCAACGGTTCCCGTTCAACCCTAGCAGTCCGTTTGGCATGCACTCGTTCACCTCGAATTTGGGTGGTGGGCATGGGCAGGGTAACGCTGCGTGGTGGGCCACGCCGTCGATCAACAACCACCAGCCAGGCGGGGGTGGAGGTGGTGGTATGGGAGGAGGGGGAGCGGGTTTCCAAAATCACCAACACCACCAACATCATCACCAGCACAATCATCATATGGGCCAGGGAAATATGAGCAACAACGTTGCTGTCACCCAGAACGACATGAACGTCGATGATGCTGAAGTTGATACGGATGAGGAGGATGAGGAGGGGGATGAGGACTTTGACGATGATGTGGCTGCGCAGTTTGCCCTCATGGACCAACTCGAACCTTCGGGGCGGATGTCGGAGGAGGAGCAGGATGCCCATTGGGCTGCGTTGGAAGCAGCTCATGCCGCTCATTCTCATCCTCCGCACCACCATCATGGTGGAGGCGGGGGTGGTTCGAGCTCAACGGCTTCTGGTTCTGGGAGCGGGAGCTCTACTGCCCATGCGTTGAGTAGGGGGACTGGTTCTGCAACTTCAAATCTCCCTATTGCAGGCGGGTCGGCCTCCTCGCAGCTCTACCAACACCACCATCACCACCCTCTCACTTTTGGCTCGATCCCGGCAAGGGGAAGCACTCGTGGAGGGTTCAGAGGCCGTGGTGGGCACTCTGCAACGCTCTCAAGCTTTGCGACATTGGGCAGCTGGGAGGTTTCACCTACTGCTCCTGGTCCTCCTACCTCCACTGTCGGCACGATCATTGATACTTCAGCCCTTCAGCAGACCGCAACGACGTCGCCTACGGGCAGCCGACACCGTTATGGATGGACATCTCAACCTAGGGCCGCTGGACCTGCCACTCTTATGCCTACTGTGACTGCCACCCCTGCGCCTACCAGCACCTCTGCGTCGGCTATGCGTCTCAATTCCTCCCGGTCTCGCACTGGAGCCTCCATGACCGCCTCTCCTACCAGTCGTAGCAGCGTCGTCGCGCCCTCATCTACACCCACGTCAACGACCACCCCCGAACGCAACCCCCATCGCAGCAGCACAGAGCAAGACGAACAGTCCCGCATCACCGCGAGTCTGATCGAAGATCTAGGTGATTATCTGGTCGGTTGGAACAGGCACTGTCCGAGTTTGAGGATTGTGCAGATCGACCACGAGGTTGTGTGGACGAGGAGGTTTGATGGAGATTCTTGGAGGCCTTCGGATCCGAGGGGAGTCAAGGGGCCAAAGAAGAGTAAGAAAGGCAAGGAGAGAGCTGCGTAGTGTTGGCCCTTGGGACGATCTTGGGTGCGGAGGGGATGGAGGTTTCTTGTCTGGATTTTATGTATGCAGGATAGAAGGCTTGTGTTCCGAGTTTGGATTCGTAAAAGAGTGGAAGGATGTACTATAGAGTTTGCAGTATACCTGAAAAGGATCCCCTAATATGGATTCATGTGCGAGTAAATCTCCACGTTGGCATGATTTAAACCTTTGCTAGACAAAGATAAACTGGGCTTTCTCGGGCCAATATGTTGACACCGCAAGTTGTACATGTGTTCCTCATGCAACATTGTCCTCATGATTAGTAACATCAACTTTCTTGCTCTTATGTCCCCCAGGAACTCAGAATTATAATGGTGAGTATTGAGTGGTATGCACCGCATCGAGGTCTTGAATCGTAGGGCAGGGAGTAAAAAGACCTCCCCAATGGTCGGAGAAAGTCGCCGAGAAGGACGGTGCTCGTGATGATCTGCTCGCTAACGCACATATGCGTATACCAGGTCAAGGTGTGTTTCAGTGCTAGAGCACTGTCTGACAAAGAGCCTGATGCTCTGAAAAACAGTGGAAGGAAGTCAGAGTGCTCATGATGCGCAAACATCATTAGCCCAGGTCAAGGTGAACTAATCAATACAGGGGCGTGAAGGAGACGGGGAAACATGTGAGCTCCTACTAAGGCCTAAGTAGCTGCGAAGGTGGACGGTCGGCTCGCCAGGAGATACACCGAAAGCTCCTTCGATCGCCTTGAAGCGAGTTCGACGCTCGCACAAGACGAAAGCTGTGAACACCACTTTGAAGGGCCTAAGTTCGGCGAGGGAGACTCTGAGAACAAGTCCATTATTAATTGATCATGACGCCGAGACTTAGTAAAAGAGAAAGGACAAGGTAGCTGATTAAATTAGACGCTTCTTCCATCCGAATGTCAATTTCAGATATTCGCACTACCTCATGCTCTCTTGCAGACCAAGAATAGGCACTTGAAATCACCATTTGAAGACAGGTATCGAGAGCCCTTCTCTGCAGCAGTACTCTAGATTTATATCAACGGCTCCGAAATCATCGCCAACGTTCGACAACTCTACTTGAGCTTGAGGGTGTCACAAACACTGGGCGGCTCTCCGCATTTACAGGATGTCGAGCGTCGGTGGTAGGCAACCTTTATGTAAAAGCCGCACCCTGGGGTGATCACTGTCAGGCGACCCGTCGGCATAAAATGGGTCATATCGTCATTTCCCCCCATTCTTTGCTGCTGATAAGCCATGAAATACGCCTCAATATGACATATATACTCATCTGAATGTTTGAAGTCGACGCACGTCGTATCAGCAATTACAGAGACCTTAACACTGATATTAGGCGCCCATGCCATCAACCCGAAGGCATCGTTAACTTGATAGGCAGGACCATCAAAAATGCTTCTTTGTAACTGAATATCAATTTCATGACCATGGTCTCTTCCGGACCAAGAATGGGCACTTGAAATCGCAACAGATTGAGCAGCTAGACATAATAGCTACGACTCGACAGGACTCACAAACCTCCGATGAAGGATATATTGGTATGAAAACCTTCACCAATCAAAGACGGGTAGTAGAGAGCCCTATTTCTTTCATGCTCAGGCGCAACAGAAATCTTGATTTATCTTCACAGCGGTGAAACTAGTACCATCGCCAACGCTCGACATTTCTTGTGGGTGTCAAACACTGAGCGCTCTCCACATGAGTCACTTATGAGCACTGCAGAACCCTTGGCTTGAAGGTCCGGGCACGGAAGCACTCTGGATTTATGTCAACGGCGCCGAAACTATACCGAAACTACTGCCAACCTTCGACGATTCTCGTTGAGTTTGTGGGCGCCACAAGCACTGGGCGCTCACATTTGCGTGAACCTCGCTTGGAATGAGTTACCCAGGCTCCCAAGTATACAGGTCGCACCTTGAAGTCTGGGGTATATAAGAAGGCCAATGTAGCTATACCATCCTCACCGGCCAACAAGCACAGTAACTTCTCAACAGCACAACCACCAAATCAACCCTCTTCTCTCCTATCTAACAAAGAAATGAAGACCACCGCCTTCCTCACATCCATTATCGCCCTAGCGGGCGTCGCCGCGGCGAACTCCTGTGTCAAGAACGAGCATGGACTCTATACGTACACCGTCACCACCGACTCCACGGTCCCAGATATCTCAGGAGTCTGTGGTGGTCTCTGGGACAACCTCAAGCAGTTCTCCCAGTGCTCTGCGAGCGCGACCTTCTGTGGCGCCAATGGCCCCAAGAATGTCCTAAAGTGGCAGTTCACCGTGCCAAACATCTGCAATTCCGGAATGGTCCAGGCGACTTGGTGGGATGCCACTCAGAACAAGTACGGAGGGATCACTTGCTAGAGCAGGTGGTTCGAGTACAACCCATCACTGGCACCCCCCGCACGCACCCCCATCAAGCTTTCCAGCAGAATAGGTTGAGCAAGGCTCCCTGTTTTGTCTTTCTCAGCCTCCCCCTGTTCGTATGGGGTCGAGCGAGCGACCACTTTCCCTGTACTTTGGATCGAATAGCTTGAAGTGTACCCCTAGCCTATTTCACATTTGAACCTGATCTTCGTTTCATGCATGAGATGAGCGCGAATTCGCCTTGGCGCTTGTAATATTCTGAATACAACGGTCCTCACCATGGAGCTAAGGACGGTGACAAGTGGAACGGGATACCCCAACAGAGGCTGAGTTCCAGCAACTCATGCGCATGGCTGACGGTTGCTTGCCTAGCTGATACGGGGGCCCATCGTATCCAGAACGCGCCGATTTTGAGAAATAGAAGGTTCGAGTATGTTAACGAGAGGACGTTTGTTGAAGTGATCTACTGCGGTGCTCTACTCTCCGAATTGAGGAGGATCTGGAAGATCGTGATTCCATTCCTTTTTTTTTTGTTTTTTTTTTTTGTTTTTTTGAAGCCTAGCGTCACAAGGGAGAAGCCAAATCAGTCTCTTTCGCGATTGGGGCTCATGCACAATGGCAGCACCACCGAGGATTCAGTTTGAACCATGCTACGTTTTCGATCCTCATCGCCGCTCCTATTGAAGGCCTTATCTAGAAGCACTGAATGTTCCGGCATCTTCGGCTCATTGGCTTCAGCAAATACAAGGGCTTGGAAAGAAGCATTCGAAGAGCTATGTAATGATCCTTCCTGACAATGTGGCTTACTACCAAGTCCGAGTCCAAGAATAAACCTAAGCCTACATCCGCATGGGTTCCTTTCCGCCCGCCAGTGACCATTGACACTGTGTCGTTACCGTTGACTTATCCCGTGCCGACGGTTGCCTAACAGTTATCAGTAGCCATCCTGAAATGCCTGAGGTAATCTGCTCAGTATTAACATGAGCATCGAAACGTTGCATCCCAGCCCACAGTTACAACTTGAAGCCGCCACCCAAAGCTGCCTAATAGAGGCAATTCTGCCCCCTTGAAACAGATCCCGCAATTGTGGATGAGTGTGGCGTTATCAGCGGAAGCAGAATTGCCGCATGGACATGTTACTCCAAGGCATGTGGGGATCTCCTGGAAAGAGCCTCAAGAAGCAGGAGAAGGCTGTGGCTACTTGCGATGTAACGCGAGAATGGCATTCTATCACATTGCTCCAGACAGCTGCAGGTGGTGCTGTGAGCAGCGGCAGAAACTTATCCTTCTCAAGGGCTGCATCTCTTGTTCGAACCGGTTAGTCGGAGAAAGATCAGCTCGGGGGGCACAGAATGGGCAATACCAGCCCTGAAGACGTGATTCACCGTGTCTCCTCACTTGACATGGCCGCTGGTGCAAAGCTCAAATGAGACTTTAGCTGCATGATTGTCGGTTAATGTATCCTCCACAACCTTCGCAGTATGCTGCGCCAGATTGCTTCGATGTAATAATACTACTTCCTACTTTTAGAAACCTGTTGACAAAGACAGTTTCCTCATGATACTGGCTCGGCGAACCATACGACCATGCGAGACGCGAAGTCACCCCATGCTTTCCGATCGTATAAGAGCAGCTGACGACCAACTCAGTCTGCCAGCTCAGAGCGCCAGCCCATCCGGTTCATAGCTCCCTTCTGCCATGAAGTTCTTCACCGCCATCTTCCTCGCTCTCTCCTTGGGTACCGCTCTGGCCAAGGAAATCAGCATCTCTGCTGAGGACTCTGCTAGATACGAGTCCGGTGAGGTCCATGAACGCCTCATGATGAGGAAGATGAAGACATACAACCGTGAACGCTCCCTCGGCAACTACAAGTCCGAGAGGTGGAACCGCGATTCACTCAGGCTCAAGCAGGTCAGCACCTGCAGGAATGGATTCGCCGGGAGTGGTGCCAACAGCACCTTTGCCTGCTCGAACGTCGATCTCCACTACTTCCTATCGCATGCCGAGATGGGAAGCAGAACCGGCGAGGGGTCGAGTATCTGGGGTTGGACCAGCTCCACTGGCAGGGAATTCGGTGTCGTCGCCCAGGCCGATGGTGCTGCGTTCGTCGAGGTGAACAAGGACGGAAGCCTCCGCTACGTTGGACGACTACCTCAGCAGAGTACGACCAGCATCTGGAGGGAGATCCGAGTCTTCAAGAACTACGCTATCATCGGTTCTGAGGCCGTCAGCCATTACGTTCAAATCTTTGATCTGACGAAGGTAGGATCTTTGCTCACCTCAGACTCGAGATTCTGACATAACATCCTGATAGCTCCTGAGCATCCCCCAGGGTCAGACCAAAACCTTCAGCGCCGCAACGGACTTGACTTCCCTCTTCAGGGGTCTCCCCAATGGTCGTGCCCACAACATTGTCATCAACGAAGAGCGAAACTACGCCATTGCGGTGGGTGCTCAGCCGCGCACCTCAGCCTGCCGCTCCGGCCTCATCTTCATCGACCTCACAAACCCCGCCAACCCAACCTCCCCTGGATGCGCCTCGCAGGACGGGTATGTTCACGATGCTCAGTGCCTGACGTATCGTGGCCCCCACACAAAGTACGTAGGCAGAGATATCTGCTATTCGTACAACGAGGACACCTTCACCATCTACGACGTCACCAACAAGGCCAATACCTCTGTCATCAGCCGTATCTCCTACGAGGGTGCCACCTACACTCACCAAGGCTGGCTTCTCGACGAGACTGACCAGCGATTCATCATCTCTGACGACGAGCTCGATGAGGCGGACGCGGTTGGTCCAGCTGCTGACGGACGCCCGGTTTCTTACTTGTGGGATATCACCGACTTGGAGCACCCGAAGCAAACTGGGTACTACAAGGCGAAGTTCAAGGGAATCGACCACAACCAGCGCGTCAAGGGCAAATACGTTTGTGAGTATTTCTTCTGATGGTTTTTGTCACATGTCACTAACTCGTGATGGTAGACCAAGCCATGTACGGTGCAGGACTTCATATCCTCGACGTCTCCTCCGTTCCCAGGGACCCTACAGGCGCTGGCATCACCGAGGCTGGCTTCTTCGATATCTACCCCGAAGACGATGCGGTCGGTGGTATCGTTGACTTTGTTGGAACATGGGATACGTACCCGTACTTCAATTCGGGATACATCCTGATCAACACCATCGAGAGGGGTGTGTTCAGCGTCAAGTTCAACCCACCAAGCAATTAGAATACGTACCATCTTTACGCTGTACGTTGGCTGTACGAAGAAAAAGAGATCGAATACAATGAGCCCCTGTTTGCCTCCCAGCTTGATCCGAGTGATTCGGATGTCAAGCGATAAGATAGCGGTGGCACTTGTGCAAAACTTGCTCCCTTCTTCATCCATCCTCGATACTGTCCAACATGCCTTCAGAATCATCGCTAACAGAATATCAAACGGAGCTCATCAAGCAGGCAATGTCTGTCGATGCCCTTAAATTCGGCACCTTCACGCTGAAATCCGGAAGGCACGTCAAGAAGCCTATTCGGCGATTGGCAATCAATTGACGAGCGTAAACTGTCAGGATATCCCCCTATTTCTTCAACGCCGGCCTGCTGTGCACTGGGCCTATTCTGGCCTCCCTTTCCAGGGCTTATTCTCAGACAATTGCAGATGCAATTTCATTGAACAAAATCCCCTCGTTCGACATCCTTTTCGGGCCTGCATACAAGGGCATTCCGTTCGCTTCGACCACCTCTTTGATCCTCCACACTGAACACCAAATCGACGTTGGATTCGCGTATGACAGGAAAGAAGCAAAAGATCATGGCGAAGGTGGTAAAATGGTTGGGGTCGATGTGAAGGGCAAGAAAGTGTTGGTGTTGGACGACGTGATGACTTCTGGGAAGGCCATCCGCGGATCGATTGAAACCATTCGACAGCACGGCGGCGAAGTCGTCGGCGTCATACAAGCTCTTAACCGTGAAGAAGTAGGCCAAGATGGCGTCAGCAGCACGGTTAAGGAAATCGAAAGTCTTGTTGGGGAAGGACGCGTGTTGTCGATCCTCCGGATGCGAGACCTGATGGTTTGGCTTGAGGCGCGGGGAGAGGGCGAGAATCTTGGCAAGATGAAAGAATACTGGAGCCAGTATGGACTCAAGAATTAGGATATTCGAGGATTTGGTATGTGGTCAAGGTGCTGTACAATGCTGCTGCGACGCTGTTATGATGGCGAAGAAGCAGTTCCAAGGTGGAGGTAAAGGGGCACGTTCAAGCGCAAGCATAAATAACCCATATAAAAGTATGCGCACGTTTATGCAGTGTGTGTACATCGAGGCTTAAGCCTGTGCAGGTCTATCCTCGGAAAGTATATAAGCCCTCATCCTTTCTCAACCCGCAGCAACCTTTCTCAGCCCTTTCCGCCCACCTTCAGTACTACCAGTCTCTTGAACGCTCCCGGCATTTTGAGTGAGAGCCCCACTGTTAATGCGTCTAGAGTTGTCAATGTAATAACAATCTGGAGTATCCAGAACAATGATTCCCTATCGCGCAGTAAAGCCTTTAGGACTGGTACTCCTTTGCGTCTGTGTTGCTCCAAAGAAGGATCGAGCGCGCAATGGTATTCCTCCGAGTCAGTCATGTGGTTTGCCTCTTGCGCACTATCTAACGCCTACGTTTCGCACACAGAAGCATCCCCTGCGGCACGTACAAAGCAGCAGACGACACAAGGACCCGTCTCAGTTAAAGTGAAGGCTGCACCCTTGAAGCAGGGTAGTCGTACCCGAGGAGGCGATGTGAAAGTCATTCGAAGCATGCAGCGGGATTCCGGGACTGGGCGCCCGAAGAAGATAGATCTGGGGTAAACTCGAGGGGCATATGTGTTGCAGGTACCGGTGGCCTCATTTACAGTCTACCACTCGAGCGTAAAATCCAGGTTGGGCCTAGCCCGAGCTGGTGAAGCCGCAGGTCGCCAACCTTGGTGCTCTGCGGCATGAGGCGGGGTGTTGTATGAGGCGGTACTTTCGACCAGTGCTAGAACGTTGAAGGGAAGGGTCCCTTCTGCTTTCGATTCTCATCGACCTGTCGAGATGCTTGTTAGATACTTTGAAACCACAACCTTACTTTTCGCCCTGTCCTCATATTCTGATGTAATCTGATACTCGAGATGTCAATGAATTCGAATATATTTGACGGAAAATGTCAAGTAACCACAATGCTAGTGAAGATTTGGTGAAGATGCCATTTTCAGTTTGGTTCACTACACAGCCCGATTGCTGAACGATAATTGGCCACGCGATATGAGTGACTTCAACGAGGTGAGGTCTGTGGGCATATAAGCTCGGGGACATAGATGATCTGATCTCCATGTCTCAACCCTTCAATGATTCCCGTTGATCTCGAAAACTCTCTATCATTCGAGAGCTCAAGCGCTCGAGGAGGTGGGGATATGATGGTATAATTTCAAGTAGATTGCCGTGGGGATCAGAGTGAACTTTAGGTGGCCACGCTGAAACGAGACACGATGACGAAGAGCACTTGGATTATCGGATAGGCATTGGCACTTCCACTTTCAGCACTTCTTCCTCCGAGTCGTCGGGTTCTTGTTGATAACTCTCAGACTCGTATAAGTGCGCCATTCATTGTCAAGAGACCTGTGACCTCGCGATTTAGCATAATCAACCGCCCTCGACGCAGATCGACTTTCCTGATGCATTGTCTGGACGCCTCACATGTTACTTTGCATGGTGCCAAAAGGTACGAGCCATCTTTCTCGGGTTTGTACAACCGCCGATTCCATATGCTCTGCCTGCTCATCACGGACAAGGGGCGCACTTGCGCCTCTGCCTTGAGCCTTGGCTCGCAGATCATCGATTCTGTTCGTGCAGCACACTCCTTCTCAATCATGACGGAGACGGGGTAAGTAGTGGGACTCTTAGAGCGGAGGCACAAGGTCAAGATCCACTCCGTACTCGCCGATTCGAAGCCATACGCGATTGGTTTGATAACCCGCAATCTCGAGAAGTTAGTTAAAATTAGCATCTGCTCATGCGCGAGACTTCTGTAGCTTATGAAGAATGTTGCTTCTGCATCTTGTGTTAATCATGGAGCTTCAAAAGAAGCTTTAGATCTAAGAGACGCCGCATCGGCAGGCCTGCAATCCATCGCACTTGACAGCTCGTTTCCTGACGCTGCCTGTTCGAGTAGCAACATAATCTTAGAATAACGGGATTCGTTGCACAGGACTTGCAAGGCTTCAACAATTGGACCACATGCATCTACCCAAGTTGCTTCGGCCGATAGGGCATCCCGGAGGATGCGCGGACTGGCAAGCCCCTTGCAAGCTTTGGATGGGCAACTAAGTTTTGGAGGGGTTTCCAGCAGAGCCATAGGATCCCCAATCGTGCGTTTCCAAGTGCTGGACAGTGTCCAGCTCAAAGTACTCGAGAACCTTAGAGAGGGTGAAACAAAATCAGAAGCTGCGAGTTATTGCTTGAATAGGGTATAAATTAGTGTATTTAAGAAGTCGGGAAGGGTACAACTCAACTGATAAGATAGCATTATGGTGGCGTCTTATCATCTCGACAAAGAGTCCTTGCTGTCTGTGCTGCACAAGCTGCTATACAATCCGCAAGCAGCCACAAGCCCACTACTATACCAAGATGCGACGGAGGCAAAAGGCGGGGGGTTTTCCCCTTTTGAACGAAAGCTTGCATCATGGCTCCATCGACTTCCATGATTTCACTTGCCTCAGAAAGGAAAACCCATACTTACTGTTTACGTTCCGCTCAATCCTCCCCGCATTGGCAGCTCGCCAGTTGCGGTTTTGAATCAAATGCTCAGTCTCTTTGACTATCAGGACATATCATCGCGTGGGGGTGGGGAGAAGTCAACCATGCGGGTCAGAGATGCATCATGCTTCGATCCTCGTCTTCCATACGCTACAGGCGGGTTTCCAGAAATGTTTGTACAACTGCCTCTCTAGGCCCATAGTTTCGGGCAAGTATATAAGGTGCAGTAAAAAGCTCGTAGTTGCTCACCTTCCCCTGGAAGTCTTTCGCCTTTCACATCTTCGTGCCATCTTACTCACAGCCTGAGCCATGCGTTTTGTAGCACTGTCCCTGGGTCTTCTTGCTTCTGCAGCAGCATACGTCAATGCTGAGTACGTCTATTGGACCCGTTTGACCTCGGGCCTTAGCTGACCGCGAGTCCCTTTGCGTTGGCAGGCGTACCTGCGGAGCTGTCAGGAGCGACGCCGAGATGAGGAGGGCGGCAAAGATGTTCAGAGAAAGTCGACCCACCTCTCTCCAAGTCTCCGCGACAACATCGACCCTGCAAAGCATTAACGTCCACGTCCATGTCGTCCTTGCCGGTGCTGCCGTCTCTCAGGGCAACATCACGTACGTACATGACCTATTTTTCTATACAAAACCGCCTACTGACCATCCTATTAGGGATGCACAAATTGCAACCCAAATCGACGTGATGAATGCCGCCTTCGCCGAGACCGGCTTGAGCTTCAACCTTGTGAACACAACCAGGACCCTCGATGCGTCATGGTTCGAGAACGTTGGGCCTGAGAACAGCTACCAGAACGCCATGAAGCAAGCGCTTCGCGCTGGAGGTCCTAATGATCTCAATTTGTACACCGTCGGGTAAGTGGAGCGATAATTCACTCTACACAGTCGAATGTTGACATTCCGCTCTCGGGTAGATTCGAATCCGGAGACGGTGCTGGGTTGCTGGGATATGCGACGTTCCCATACGAGTACGAGGCTCTCCCATGGGACGATGGTGTCGGTGAGATAGGAATCCCTCCAAAGACCAACCAGCCGGGAAGCTAACGATGATGTCTAGTCGTCCTGTACTCTTCTCTTCCCGGGGGAACCGCCGTCCCATACGATCTTGGACAGGTTAGTATACTCGTCATTTATACCTGACAGGGATGAAGCTGAACCATACTTCGTATAGACTGCCACACACGAGGTCGGACATTGGGTAGGACTCTGGCATACCTTCCAAGGCGGCTGCTCAGCCGTCGGTGATGAAGTTGCCGACACACCACCCGAGCGCAGCCCTGCCTTTGGATGCCCTGTTGGCCGTGATAGCTGCACAGGCGGAGGCGTTGACCCCATCCGTGAGTTAGCCACCAGGCTTTGCTAGTTTCTCGTGCTGACGCGGATTTTCAGACAACTTCATGGATTATACCGACGATGCTTGCATGACCGAGTTCTCTCCTGGACAGATCACACGACTACGTGAACAAATCGCAACCTTCCGTGCCATTCCTGCTTGAGAAAAATAGGGGTTACAATGTATTCTTATTCGCAAAGATTAGCTATTATCGAAATTGAGTGGTTCAATGGACATACGAAAGATGTGAAGACGCTTGAAGAATAAGAGACACCTCATTCAGCCAGCTCGACGAGCATTGGCAACTCGGGCCTCACTTTGTTGCGATCAACAGCAGGAGTGACGATGCCAAAGGAGCGCCAGGCGATCGGTTTGTCTGTAAGGCTGAACTTGAGGCCGTCCAACAGGTGGAGAGCCATGGTTTCTGTTCGCATAATCAGCGTCGGAAACCAAACCCAAATCCAGAATAAGCATTACTGAGTTCGAGTTGGGCGAATTTGAAGCCAATACATGCCCTTCCTCCTCCAAGGAAGGTGAGCCTATCCAGATGTCAACGACAATGCTATCCAGGGCAGAACAAGTGACTTACAAATGGGAATATATGCCAGGCACCTTTGCATCAACCAAATCCTTTGGGAGATCGCTTATCCATCGCTCGGGCTTCCATTCGAGAGCATCTGGGCCCCATAGCCCAGGAGCTCTGTTGCATCCTTGGATAGAAACGAAAATCGTGGTTCCTGCGGGCACTACGAGTTCAGCGAGCTCTTGTCCGTCGTTGCCGCGAACGGTTTGGGAGAGTGGAAGTACAGTGTCTTTCAGGGTGCTAGAAGTCGACGTTAGAAGAAACTTGGCACTTGTTCCATCCTTAACTTACGTTCTGGTGATGACCGCAACCGGAGGGTGTCTTGAAGTTCTCTACTTATGAGCGAATTGTCATCTATGGATGCAACGGCAGAGTTTCTTACAGCCTCAAAGTCTCTCGGCATACCGCGTCCAAGTACGGAAGCGCCACCAACTGGTCGTAGTCCAACTGGCCATATTTGGCTTTAGCGTCTCTTATTTCCTGGCGCAGCCGGTCCTGGACGTCTTGGTGCTGTGCTAGAAGCCAGAGAAAGCGACAGAGAGCGCTAGCTGTTGTGTCCATGCCTGCAAACACAAATGTCCTGGTTGGTTCATCAGTTCAGTTGTGGAAGGGCAGACGAGAAGGACGCACGAAACTTGACCGACGATTTCATGCTCAGGTAGTTTGTCTTCTTCGCTGCTCTCCATGTTGCTGCGCACTGGAACAGCAGAGGCAGTTGTTAGGTATAATGAAAGGGTGGATCGGGGACGACATACTCAATATGGTCAGGATATCCTTTCCAGATTCATCCAGCACATCGCCTGTCTCGAGAGCTTTCTTCCTTCCTTCGTGGATATCCTGTGCCGTGCAATCCATGATGTCTACAATCCTTTTGAGAGCCCGGACAGACCCCCATGTCAAGTTATCCATAAACCAGCGCTGAAAAGCTCGCCCTCCCAGATTCCACTTGTGAACCACTGGAAGAAAGAGGATCTGGAGAATTGCTGTTTTGAAGAGCAACGGACTGGGTCGAGCAGTCGGTAACGTTCGAAAAGATCAAACGTGAGATTTGAAACTCACGCTAGCTCTTTTACAGCTGTCATGTATGGGTGCTCCTGCTCGTCCTCGGCCAAAGAATGAAATGAATGACCGAATCCGCTCCGCCCGATCAACTCGAGTGCGCCACGACTCAGCCATTGGAAGATTTCGATCTGCGAGAGGGAGTATCTATTCAGTGAAACATAACCAATCAGCAGTCGAATGAACCTCTTGTCGTCCGTCGGCGACCATTCGCCCGAGCGTGGCTGATAACTAAATAATGAAAACGGGTTAGAGAATGCCATCGACGAATTATAGGCAGAGAGGCACTGACTTTGCTGCCAATTTCATGAAATGTAGGCACTAACAACGGAAAGTCAACTCCATTTCTTGCTGAAGGGAACTGCAAACACTCACCCATTCCTCGCATATGGTTGATAGAGAAAACAGGATTCAGCATCTTGCGCTGTCTCTTGTGTTGCTCTCCAAACGTCGAGAGTAGTCCTTGGCCCCACACCGCATCCCTCAACCTGATATGGTTTAGCGCACAGCGAGATAGCCAGTATCCGATAATCCGATACTGACGCGAAGGCTTCGTGGGTTTCTTCAAATATGTGCTGGTCCTGCCCATGTCTCCTGGTCAGATGATTCCACCCTATCAAGAGACTGAGAAGTGTTCGACAAACCTTGACTAGTACATGGTGCAACGCTTTTGGGTCTGAGAGGAGAAGAGTTGGGGTCTACGTCATCCCAAGGTCAATCTTCTCGTCAGCCTCGAGGGTAACTTGGGCGAGCGCACCCCAAAGAATGAGCCAAGGTTACACACAAGACCTAATTGATCACAGGTCAAGATAGGCGACAACGCTATCATACACGCGACACTGACCCTTTTCATCGAACTTTGCTTGGTATTCGGTCTCCTGGCCTCCAAAGAGTTTCGCTGCATGGCCTTTGACGGCCAAGAGGCTGGGTGAGCGGTGCGGCCCGATGGGTGCCAGTCTTGCACTCACCGAGGAAGTACGATCCACCACTCGGCACAGGTAGTACCGCGAGAGGGTCTTTACGGACCAGAGGTCGGACGAGAAACCACGCCAAGCGAGTGAAAGCATAGATGAACACGATCTGCACTACGTAGGAAAGTAATGTCATGGCCAGTGTTCCTGAGATGGTTAGGAAAGAATCGTGCGATGGGCTGCGAACACGCACCTGGGTGTTATAACATACACGCCCTCGCTTTTATTGACAGGGATCATCTTGTGAACTTTAATGGCTGGTTATGAAAGCCTTCTTCGCGAAGAATGACAATTGAGTAGCTGTAGGTGTTACGGGAAATGATCTTGACATGGACAAGCTTCTTTCATTCCGCACTACCTACGACGACGCAAGTCAAGTCAGATGACTGCGATGATAAGGAGTTGAGCGACGTTTGGCTGTCTTCTCAATGGGCAAGTGTCAACAACACAAAAGCAGAAAGGGACATTGTGAAAGGAACGAGGAGGCGCGACCTAGGGTGAAGTTGAATCAGGCACGCTGGCAGCTTAGGAAGGTAGAATAGCGACCTTGAAGGTTTGCCACTGCTCGGATCTGACCAGAACACGTGTGATCGAGCACACGGCAATTGAAAGGCCTCAACTTCAAGCTGGGCACGGGGACATTAGTTCCAGAGAAGAAGATGCCAAGCCGTGCTTGAGATGCGGCTGACGTTCGGTATCGAAACAAAATCGCGGACTATACTAACGACGCCTGTATCACCAAATCTCTCCTGGACAGATCGCAAACAAATCGCAACTTTCGTGTTATTCCTGAATGAGAGACAATGTATTCTTATTCGTAAAGATTAGAATCGTTAAATTGAAGCAGATGTAGTATGGCATACGAAAGGCTTGGAAAGCAGACGTCTCATTCCGCCAGCTCGATAATCATTGGCAACTCGGGCCTCACTTTATTGCGATCGACGGCAGGTGTGACGATACCAAAGGACCGCCAAATTATCTCTTTGTCCGTGAGGGTGAACTTGAGACGGTCCAAGAGATGCAGAGCCACGGTTTCTGTTTGTCTTGTCAGTATCTGGGTCCAACCCCAAACATAAGACAAGCTTTACTGAGTTCGAGTTGGGAAAACTTGAAACCGATGCATGCTCTGCCTCCTCCAAGGAAGGTCAGTCTAACCAGCCATCCAAGTCAACGACGATGCCATCTAGGGCGGATCAAGTGACTCACAAGTGGGAATAAACGCCAGGCACTTTTGCATCAACCAGATTCTTTGGGAGGTCGTTCATCCATCGTTCAGGCTTCCATTCGCGAGCATCCGGGCCCCATAGCTCAGGAGCTCTATTGCATCCTTGGACTGAAACAAAAACCGTAGTCCCTGCAGGTATGACGAGCTCCACAAGCTCTCGTCCGTCGCTACCTCGAATAGGTTGGCAGAGTGGAAGTACAGTGTCTTTTAAGGTGCTAGAAGCCGAAGTTAGAAGGGACTTGGCACTTGTTCCATCCTTAACCTACGTTCTGGTGATGACTGGAACCGGAGGGTGCCTTGAAATTACCTGTCTGTGAGCAAACCGTTATGGATGGATGCGACGGCAGCGTTACTTACAGCCGCAAAGTCTCTCGGCAAACCGCGTCTAAGTATGGAAGCGCCACCAACTGGTCGTAGTCCAACTGTCCATGCTTGGCCTTGGCATCTCGAATCTCCTGGCGTAACCGGTCCTGGACATCTTGATGCTCCGCTAGAAGCGAAAGAAGGCGACACAGAGCACCAGTCGTCGTGTCCATGCCTGCGAACACAAATGTTCTAACCTCTCCATCAGTCGGATTGTGGGGGAGCATACACGCCATGGTAGGGACGCACGTAATTTGAGCGATTATTTCGTGGTCGGGCAGCTTGTCTTGTTCGCTACTCTCCATATTGCTGCGCACTAAGGACACGATATTTGTTAGGCATAGTGAAAGGGTGAATCGGCGCACTTAAAATAGTGAGAATATCCTTCCCAGATGCGTCTAGCACCCCGCCTGTTTCAAGGACCTTCTTCCTTCTTTGGTAGATGTCTTGGGAAGTGTCATCCATGATGTCTACAATCCTCTTCATAGTCCGGAGGGATCCCCATGTAAGGTTGCCCATGACCCAGCGCTGAAATGCTCGCCCTCCCAGATTCCATTTATGGACCACGGGGAGAACGATGGCTTGAAGGATTGCGGTCTTCCAGAACAACGGGCTGGTTCAGTCAGCCTCCCTTAGAAAGGCAGATATTTCGATTTTTGACTCACGATAACTGCTTTACGGCGGTCATGTATGGGTGTTCTTTCTGATCCTCAGTTAAAGAATCGAATGAATGACCGAATCCACTTTGCCCAATCAATTCTAACGCTCCCGCGACTTAGCCACTCAAAGATTTCAATCTGGAGAAGGGAATATGGGTCAACAACATGGATCTGTGAAGCGAGTCAACGAACCTCTTTTCGTCCCCCCGAGACAACGCGGTTGAGGGTCGCTGATAGCTAAAACGAGATAAGAAAGGATGCCATCAGTATAGAAAGGCTTGCGACAAACCCTGCTGCTAATGTCATGAAACGTAGGCACTAGGAACGCGGTCAGCTTTCAGCACCGCGTCCAAAGAAATACTCGAATACTGACCCATTTCTCGCATATGATTGATAGAGAAGACGGGATTGAGCATCTTGCGCTGTTTCCTGTGCTGTTGTCCAAATGTCGATAGGAGTCCTTGGCCAAATACGGCACTTCTGCTCCTGCATCACGTATGTTTTAGCGCACAGCGGTATAACAACTCTTGGTCACTTACGCGTACGTTTCGGAAGTCTCTTCAAAGATGTGTTGATCCTGTTCAGGGCTCCTTGTCAGATGGCTTCACCCTATCAAGAGACTGGAGGAGTCTTCGGCAAACCTTGACCAGGACGTGATGTAACGCTTTCGGGTCTGAGATAAGAAGAGTCCGGGTCTGGTTCATCTCAAGGTCAATCTCTCTGTAGGGTGTCAGGGCAAGTTGTGCGAACATACCCCCAAAACGAGCCAAGGTTACACACAAAACCTAGTAGATGACAGGTTAAGATAAGAAATGATGCTATTATGGAGGTAGTACTGACCCTTTTCATCGAACTTTGCTTGATATTCGGTCTCATGGCCTCCAAAGAGTTTCCCTGCATGTCCTATAAGGGCCAATAGGTGGGGTGAGCGATGCGCTCGGCAGAGGGTGACTCGGACTCGGACCCACCAAAAAGGAAGGATCCGCCCTTCGGGACTGGCAGTACCTGGAGAGGGTCTTTACGGAATAGAGGCCTGGATAACGAACCACGCAAGCCGAGCGAAAGCATACACAGAGATGGCCTGAATTATGTAGGAAAGTAGTATCATGGCCAATATTCCTGGGATGATTGAGGAAGAACCGGGCGATTGACCCTGGAGATGCAACCCAGTGATATAAGATACACTGGCAATCCTTCGCTTCTCTTGACAGCAATCATCTTGCAAACTTGGCTGGTCGGTTATGGAGCGCATAGAAGTTCTTCGAGATGACTGTCAGTTGAGTGAACGTAGGCAGCACGACAAAATGATCTAGACTTACGACTATGCAGGTCCATTCAGATTATTGTCAAGATAACAAATGGGCAACGTTTGTTCGTCGTCGTAGTGAGCAAGCTTCGTTGAAACTGTAGCGGATAGAAGCACAAGGTGAGAACAGAAATGCTGAAGTTTGAAACTTACAGGATCTTCAAAGCATATGTGTGCGCAAGAGGGTGTTCATAGATCTGACACTAAGCATGAGACCGAGCACAGATGTCGAGTTGCTATGTAAGAGAGAAGGTGTAGACGTCAACAAACGGCCAGAGAAATCTAGGACGTATGCAAGACAGAATAGCGCAAACACACCACACTGCGACACAACACACCAAGACGTCGTTCTTGCCACCTTGAATGGCTCCTGGCAGAGCTGGTGTCCAAATGAAAGCGGTATTTTGTAGGGCAAGCCTTGAATAAACCGGACTGACGGACATATCGGGGTGGTTCAGCGGACGAGCGGGTTGCATAGGTACTCACGTATATATAGCAACAGCAAATTTCGGTGAAGTCGCACTTGCCAGGAGAGTAAATCGAACATTAACCCTCTCTGCTAGATGTTGAGTAAGCTTCGTGCTTGGTTGTGTGCTTGGTTGTGTCACGGCACTAGTGGGCCACCGCGTAGGCCTGTGGCGTACCACAAAGAACGGTCGTTTGCGCCTACCGGTGGTGAGGTCAGCGACATTGAGCGCAGCCATACACTTGATAGCTTGTACAGGCAGAAACGTTGATCCTCTGTATCAATACGTCAGCCAGCAGCTTTTTACCCGTTTCTACCAATTCGCAGATAACCTCATGGACTATATCGAGGATGCTTGCGGACCGAGTTCTCCAGGAGGGATCACACGACTGCGTGATCAAATCAAAACTTTCCGTGCCATTCCTGCATGAGAAACGATGGATACTACAACGTATTCTTATTTGTAACGATTAGCTATTATTGACTTAGAGTGGTTGAGTGGACGTACGAGACATCTGAATAGGCTTGGGAAGCAAGGGGCAACTCATTCGGCAAGCTCGACAAACATTGGTAGCTCAGGCCTCACTTTACTGCGATCGACAGCAGGGGTGACGATACCAAAGGACCGCCAGGTGATCTGCTTGTCGCTAGGACTAAACTTAAGGCGGTCCAAGAGATGTACAGCCATGGTTTCTTTTCACATCGTCAGTGTCTGAAAAACAACCCTGGATAGAAAAAGACTTACTGAGTTCGAGTTGAGAGAATTTGAACCCGATGCATGCTCTTCCTCCTCCAAGGAAGGTGAGCCTATCCCGATGTCAACGACGATGCTATCCAAGGCAGAACAAGCGACTTACAAATGGGAGTAAATGCCAGGCACTTTTGCCTCGACCAAATCCTTTGGAAGGTCATTTAGCCATCGCTCAGGCTTCCATTCGAGAGCATCCGGGCCCCATAGCTCGGGAGCTCGATTGCATCCTTGGATCGAAACGAATATCGTGGTCCCTGCGGGCACGACGAGTTCCGCGAGCTCTCGTCCGTCGTTGCCGCGAACGGGTTGGGAGAGTGGAAGTACAGAGTCTTTGAGGGTGCTAGAGGTCGAGCTTAGAAGTGCCTCGGCGCTCTTTCAAAATCGGACTTACGTCCTTGTGATAACGTAACAGGAGGGTGCCTTAAAATTTCGAGTCATACTGTTAGCGACCGAACATCCAGAGAAGAAACATCGATACACTTACAGGCGCAAAGTCTCTCGGCATACTGCGTCAAGGTAGGGGAGTGCCACCAACTGGTCGTAGTTCAGCTGACCATACTTGTCTTTAGCGTCTCTGATTTCCTGGCGCAACCGATCCTGGACATCCTGGTGCTGTGCTAGAAGCCAGAGGAAACGACACAGAGCGCTAGATGTCGTGTCCATGCCTGCAAACACAAAGGTACTGGTCCTTTCTTGAGCCGGCTCGTGGTGAAGCAGACCAGAGGAGACCTACGTAATCTGAGCCACAATCTCATCGTCAGGCAGCTTGTCTTCTTCACTGCTCTCCATGTTACTGCGCACTGAGAACAGCAGGCGCAGTTGTCAGGCATAGTGAAATAGTGGATCGAGGATGACGTACTCAATATGGTTAGGATGTCCTTTCCAGATCCATCCAGCACACTGCCTGTTTCAAGAGCCTTCTTCCTTCCTTCGTAGATGTCTCGGGAAGTACGATCCATGATGTCTACGATCCTCTTGACAGCCCGGATAGATCCCCACGTAAGGTTATCCATGACCCAGCGCTGCAGAGCTCGTCCTCCCAGGTTCCATTTGTAGACCACAGGAAGAATAAGGACTTGTGCGATTATAGTCTTGAAGAACAACGGCCTGGTTCAAGTAGTCAGCCATGCTCGGGAGGTTGATACTTAGACTGAGACTCACGTTAGTTGTTTGACAGCGGTCATGTATGGGTGCTCCTTTGAATCCTCAGTCAACGAATCAAATGAGTGTCCGAAACCGCTCTGCCCGATCAGCTCGAGTGCACCGCGACTCAGCCATTCAAAAACCTCAATCTGCGGGAGGAAACAATGAGCGACCGGCATAGACCCGTTTGGTAAGCACACGAACCTCTTGTCGTCCCTCTGAAACAATGCGGCTGAGGGTCGCTGAGAGCTAATACAAAAGTAAGAGTGTAAAATATTTCCGTCGGCACGCAAAGGGGTTGTGACTTACCCTGCCACTTATGTCGTGAAACGTAGGTACTAATAGCGCACAATCAGCCTTTACCACCTTTTCGAAAGGATATTTTAGAGTGCTCACCCATTTCTCGCATATGATTGATAGAAAAGACAGGATTGAGCATCTTGCGCTGCTTCCTGTGTTGTTGTCCAAACGTCGACAGCAATCCTTGGCCAAATACACCGCTCCTGGTCCTGTATCACGCATGATTGAGAAGACGGTGGGGTGAACGGTCTCGTACACCTACGCGTAGGATTCGGGCGTCTCTTCAAATATGTGTTGGTCCTGTTCGTAGGTCCGTGTCAGACGACTCCACCCTATCGAGAGATGAGAGGCATGTTCGACAAACCTTGACCAGGACGTGATGTAACGCTTTCGGATCTGAGAGAAGAAGAGTCCGGTTCTGTGGCAATCCAAGATGAATTTCTTTACAAGCAGTGAGGGCAACGTTTGCGAGCGTACCCCAAGGAATGTACCGAGGTTGCATACAAGGCCTAGCAAATAATGCGTCAAGGTACGCAATGATACTGTAGGAAGGGGGACGCTCACCTGTTTCATCGAGCTTTTCTTGGTATTTGGTCTCATGGCCTCCAAAGAGTTTCTCTGCGTGGCCTTTGAGAACAAGGAGGACGTGTGAGTGGCGCAGTCTGAGTGGGGCGACACGGACTGGGACCCACCAAAGAAGAAAGAACCACCACTCGGTACAGGAAGTACCGCAAGGGGGTCCTTGCGGACCAGAGGCCGAATAATCAACCACACAACTCGCATGAAAGCATAAACAGAGATGATCTGTGCCGCGTAGAATAGCAATGTCATGGTTGATGTCCCTGAGATGGCTGAGGAAGAACCGTGCGACCGCTGTGGGGATGCACCTGGGCGTTATAACATACAGGTGCTGGCTTCTCTTGACAGCATCATCTTGAATAGGCGACCAGTGTGATGCACTGATACTGATAGCGGGAGAACTATCCTAACATGGCTCAGGCTATCATTCCCATAGTAGCATCATGTAGCCCTGGCCGGACCGCTGCGTAGATAAGGGTGAGGTGAACAACACATGGTTGTCTTTTGCAAGTCTTGCCATCAGCGGGGGAGTGGCGTTTGAAAGGCAAGGGAAGGGTACCCCCAACTAGAGCGGATTCAGGCACAAGTTAAGAATAGAGACGCTGCGGGTTTGCGACTTACTGGATCTATCAAGGACACGTGTGATCAAGGGGGTCATAGGAGGCTTCAAGCTGAACATGAGGTAGTTTCTTCCGTACACAGAGATGTTGAGTTCCCGGGAGAAGTGACAATCTGGGTACCAGGCAACTTGCTAGTTAAATCAGGACCTAGTCAGGACTAAATGGCGCAAACAGGCCAGGCAGCGATACAACGCACCACGACGTCGTTCTTCGAACCGTCCACGCAGAAACTGTAGGCAAGACGACGGAGAGGTTCGAATACGCGTATGAGGCAGCAGAAATGTCAGAGTGTGATTAGGCGAGGCCGATTAGGTTCTTGCAAGTATAGGAGTTTCTATTGCATATTTTAGTCTCTAGATAAGTCTAGGAAAGAGGCACATATTGAGATCACTCAGTGAGGGGTCGGGCTTCGCAGGTACTCACATGTATTAGTATGACGCTAGCGACGCCCAGCATAGTCCCGTCTGTAAGAGCCGTTGACGGTCATGAGCTCGAGGTCTGTTGCTGCAAAGCGTCGATCTCTTTCTGCCTCTTTGCTCTCTCCACCCGCGCCTCTGCCTCCAGCTCCCGGAGCGCGGTCTGAGCCCACAACGGGAAACCTCCTTCATCATAAGCCCTCTTCAAGCGTTTTTCCGACTCCTGGCATGTCCAGTTCTCGTGGCTGCCGAATGGAGCGACTTGGTGGGCTGCTTGTCGCTCGTCTTCACCTTGTGGAGGTCGGTGAATACTAGATGTTAGACTCGGCCACGCTGACCAGAGAAAACTGCGAGCCCGGACGCCAAATTCGTTGACCTAAAGTGCGGTGTGAGCGCTGGAGTGCTGCAGGTCGAGTGAAGGGCACCTACGTTGTCTATCCCAAGCATTGATTTGACGCCCCAGGCCAATCCAAATCCTGTGACTGTCACGAGAGTGGTGGCGATAGCGAACGCCTTCGCAGCGAACATAGCATTCGACAGGTTCAGTTTCGACATGGCCGATGTGAGACTTCCAACGCTCGTCTCCTCCGATGCAGTCCCCATCTTGAACTGGAAAGGCTGGCTTGTAGCCGGGGTAGACGCCAGAGACTTTAGACGCGCCGTGGTTGATTCTGCAGCGGCGCTTCCAGCTGCTCCCCGTATTCTCCGTGGTGGTGCAGACGCGGTAGGGCCGTGCAACGACACTCTAGCTGCCATGGCGTTGCGGGAACGGCGTACCATGAGCATTGGGATGGCCAGCGCTAAGCTGGTTCCTACAAACTGAACAGTAGATCCATGAGTTATTCAATTCAGAAACTGGGAGAATAGAAAGCCATACTGCAGAGATTGGTAGCCATAATGGCACCTTTGACTTGGCCTTTTCATCGGTCCATTCAGACAGAGGGCCTGAGCTGTGGTCGCGGTCTTGGTCAACAGTGGAAGTCATGGACGAAAGCCTGCCGTCGGCCTCGTCAGAGAAGAGCACGCGGCACGACAAATGGATCAGCGGAGGCTTTGCGCCTTACCTTATCAGATCTGCCCCTGTACCCAAACGCAGCATCAGCCTCGTGCCTCTCTGCCCTCGACCACCATCTCCCCTGTGGTCTACCATGTCCCAACAGCGCTTCCGGCTCAAGGCGCGTCAGCCAATATACGGGCGCAAATGATGATACTAACCGAATGATTAGCCTGCGCGCAGGAAGCAACAGAGCAAGGGCAGCAGATGTACGTTTTGCTCTTTGACGTTTAGAGGCTATTCGACTAACCCTGGGCGTAGCAACTGCATTGATCCAGGGGACCAGTCAGGCTCAGTTCAACGATGGCAACTTCACTGTTGTCGGAGGGGATAACGTTACCAACATCCACAATCACGGGGCTATCGTTAGTCTAGAGTCTGTTCTGCGTGCCATCCCCAACTTTCGCAAGATACATCAGGACATGCTGGCGAAAGCGACGCCTGGAACTGGGATGTGGCTTCTCAAGGGCAAGGTTTTTAGCATATGGCTTGAACCCAACGGTGATTTGAAGATCCTGTGGGGATCTGGTATACGTGAGTTTCGAGCCTGCCTCATCAAGCTGGCCCTAGCTGACGCCCTTGGATCAGCGGGCGCTGGAAAGACAGTCCTTGCGTGAGTGAACTGCTCAGTTCCTTTCCGTCCGCCCACTCAGCCCGATCGCAGGGCCCTTGTCATTGACATTCTTGAGGCGATCGCGCGAGAATCAGGTCACAGGATTTGCGTTGCCTACATCTATATCCGCTACAGCGACCGAGCTGAGATGACAGTTCGAAGTGTATTGGAGGTCCTCGTCAAACAGATCGTTGAGCGGTATCCCGATGCTCTTCCAATCGTGCGTGCGGTTTACGCTCAGCACGTCTCCGACGGCACACAGCCCAGCGAGTCGCAATTACTGGGGCTATTGAAAAGCTCACGGATTATGTGACTACCACCTTCGTTCTGGATGCCCTCGATGAGGCTCCAATAGATATACAGCTTAATCTTGTCAAGACCCTTGCATCCCTAAACTGCAAGATGTTCATCACCTCGCGGCCTCTGACGGCCGTCGAGGGACAATTTCCCAGCGCCCATCGCTTCTCGATCGCCGCACAGGATAGAGATATCGACCTCCTCATTGAGAAGAAGCTCGAGGGAAGTGCGAATCTGCAAGGTCTATTGGGGAAAGCAGGCAGCTCACTTAGAGAGGAGATCTTGGACACAATCAAGCGCAAGTGTGGCGGAATGTGGGTGAAGGTCTTCTCAACTCTGAAGTGCAACTCTGATCAGATGTTTCAGGTTCCTACATGCATCTCTCCAGCTGGATGCTCTCTGCCACTGCCTCAGCATCCACGACATACAGGAAACACTGGAACAGTTTCCTTCCGAGATCGAAGACGCCTATGCTCAAACTTGGAGTCGAATCCTCGACCAGCACCCACGTCATGTGTCTCTTGCCAAAGCTATACTGCTGTGGGTTACACATGCTCAACGTTCAATGACCATCGAAGAACTCCGGCGTGCCGTGGCAACCTCCCCCCATAACCACAAATTTGAACCTGCTCGTATGGTTCCTGAAACCATGCTCTTGGGCATCTGCCGCGGCTTGGTAGTCTTTGAAGAAGAGACCAGGCTGGTGCGCCTCGTTCGTGAGTGTTTGTCCACTATTCAAGTGTTCGCTTACTGACAATCGCGTAGATTACACTGCCAGAAAGCCTGTGGAGGATCTGCTCCTCGACTCTTTCCCCAACCCCAATTCTCTTCTCGCCGCTGTGTGTATGACCCATCTTTCCGACTGTGGCTTTCAAAACACGACCATCAATTCCGTAGAAGCACGGTGGCAAGCTTTGAACGAAGATCCCCTCCTTGCCTATGCGCACGACGCATGGGCGTTCCATTCTCAGTCGTCCCTTGGCGATGAGGCCATAGCCAGTCAACTCACCAAATTTGTCGCCGATTGCCATGCATTCCCTGTCTTAATATCAGGGGAACTCGAAATTCTGAGCCCTCTTCACCTTGTGATCTTCTACAAACTCCCACTATCCTTCGCCGGGTCCTTGAATGATGGTGTCCTCGGCACCGTAACCGATATCCTTGGATACACGCCGATGGGGTTGGCCTGTTTGCAAGGATATCGGGTTGGAGTAGAGACACTTCTACTCCACTCTGGCGACTCTATCAACAAACTGGATAGAATGGGATTCTCACCTCTGATGTACACAGCCTTGTATGGCCACGAAGGTGTTGCTGAGCTCCTGCTCGCTCATCCGGACGTTTCTGTAAACCTTGTAAACCAGTACGGATACTCGGCACTCATATTGGCGGCGTATCACGGCCAACGCACCATTGTCAAGCTACTTCTCGCTCATCCCGAGATTGAGGTCAATCTAGTGACGCCCACTGGGGATTCAGCACTCATGGAGGCGGCTTCGAACGGCGATCCAGGCGGCTTCGAGCTCCTGCTCGCTCACCCTGAAATCGAGGTCAATCAACAGAATGCACATGGAGAGTCAGCACTCGAGATCGCCGCAGAGAAAGGCCATGAGAGGATTGTTGCACTTCTCCTTGCTCGACCCGAGATTGACGTCAACATCGCAGGCCGAAATGGATGGACAGCGCTTTTTTCCGCGGCCCGCAAAGGGTACAGTCGCATCGTCGAACTTCTGCTTTCCCATCCCGAGGTTGCGGTCAACACTTCCGACCCCCATGGTTCGACCCCTCTTCTAGTGGCATCACTCTATGGGCATGCCAAGGTTGTTGAGCTTCTCCGACGAGCGTCGAACGTCGATCCAAACCATCGTGACGGAGATGGAGATACGGCAGTCAAGATGGCAGCGAAATATGGGCATGAAAGGGTCGTCAGAATGCTCCTGGAGGTCCCTGGGATTGACATCACCATCGCCAGCACAAAAGACGGACACACCGCGATGTCGGCTGCGTTGGCCAATGGACACAATGCCATTGTGCAGCTTCTCCGGGACTTCGATGCTAGGACCACTGGTCGACCTACCAACGCTACCATAACGAGCGACAAGTCGGGCAAGGAAAGCGAGGACGGGTGGATGGATGGATCTGACTCGGATGATAGTGACCTATTTGTGGATGCCTTGGATACGTTTTGAGCGCTCCAGTGAGAATTGGAATTAGCCCTAAACATCCAGACGTATCGCCATATATCCAAAGGAGTGCAAATGTTCCCAGATGTATCCTCAGATATCTTGGGCGCTAATTCCCACATTTCCTTCTAGCATCGTGTTTGCTTCTTTCGGTCAATATACCAACATGTACTTTCAGATACCCAAGCAACTTGGACAATACATGCGGATTGTTTCGTGTGGCTTGTGGCTCTGTTGAATTGTATCTCCCACGGCGATTTATGATAATCTCGGTATCGCATCGTCCTTGTTTTTTTCTCCGCCTACCATCTGCCTCTGGCCACTAGCAATGCTCTCGCTGTCTACCATCTACCGTGTGTCGACGCCAGATTCTCGAAGGATCTATTAGGCTCCTGCGATCTCTCATGTCGCTATCCGTGCATGGCGAGGACCACGAGCAGTCGGTTACAGGCACAACTCGCTTCAAGACGATCGAAGGATCTTTCAGTGTGTCTCCTGGCAAGCCGACCCTCCACCCTCGCAGCTACTTAGGCCTTAGGAGCTCACATGTTTCCCCGCCTCCTTCACGCCTCCCTTATTGATTGGTTCAACTTGACCTGAGCTCATGATGTTTGCGTTATTGAATGGAGCGTCATGAGCACTCTGACTTCCTTCCACTGCTTTTCAGAGCATCAGGCTCTCTGTCAGACAGTGCTCTAGCACTGAAACACACCTTGACCTGGTATACGGATATGTGCGTTAGCAAGCAGATCATCACGAGCAGCATCCATCTCGGCGACTTACTCCGACCATTGGGGAGGTCTTTTTACTTCCTACCCTAAGATTCAAGATATCGATGCCGTGCATACCACTCAATACTCACCATTATAATTCTGAGCTCCTGGGGGATATAACATGTGTGGCGTAAAAGCAAGAAAATCATGAGGACAATGTTGCATGAGGAACACAACCAACTTAGTATCGGCCCGACAAAGCCCGGTTTATCTTGGTCTAGCGTCATGCCAGTGGGGATATAGCAACCCGCTCAAGTCGAGGGCAACATGGAGATTTACTCGCACATGAATCCACATTAGGGGATCCTTTTCAGGTATACTGCAAACTCTATGGTACATCCTTCCACTCTTTTACGAATCCAAACTCGGAACACAAGCCTTCTATCCTGCATACATAAAATCCAGACAAGAAACCTCCATCCCCTCAGCACCCAAGATACCCCAATACTGTCCCCAAGGGCCAACACTACGCAGCTCTCTCCTTGCCTTTCTTACTCTTCTTTGGCCCCTTGACCCCCTCGGATCCGAAGGCCACCAAGAATCTCCATCAAACCTCCTCGTCCACACAACCTCGTGATCGATCTGCACAATCCTCAAGCTCGGACAGTGCCTGTTCCAACCGACCAGATAATCGCCTAGATCTTCGATCAGACTCGCGGTGATACGGGACTGTTCGTCTTGCTCTGTACTGCTGCGATGGGGGTTGCGTTCGGGGGTGGTCGTTGACGTGGGTGTAGATGAGGGCGCGACGACGCTGCTGCGACTGGTGGGAGAGGCTGTCATGGAGGCTCCAGTACGAGACCGGGAGGAATTGAGACGCATAGCCGACGCAGAGGTGCTGGGAGGCGCAGGGGTGGCAGTCACAGTAGGCATAAGAGTGGCAGGTCCAGCGGCCCTAGGTTGAGATGTCCATCTATAACGGTGTCGGCTTCCCGTAGGCGACGTCGTTGCGGTCTGCTGAAGGGCTGAAGTATCAATGATCGTGCCGACAGTGGAGGTAGGAGGACCAGGAGCAGTAGGTGAAACCTCCCAGCTGCCCAATGTTGCAAAGCTTGAGAGCGCTGCAGAGTGCCCACCACGGCCTCTGAACCCTCCACGAGTGATTCCCCTTGCCGGGATCGAGCCAAAAGTGAGAGGGTGGTGATGGTGGTGGGTAGAGCGGCGAGGAGGCCGACCCGCCTGCAATAGGGAGATTCGAAGTCGCAGAACCCGTCCCCCTAATCGATGCATGGGCAGTAGAGCTCCCGCTCCCAGAACCAGAAGCCGTTGAGCTCGAACCACCCCCGCCTCCGCCATGATGGTGGTCACTGGTGAGGAGGATGAGAATGAGCGGCGTGAGCTGCTTCCAACGCAGCCCAATGGGCATCCTGCTCCTCCTCCGACATCCGCCCCGAAGGTTCAAGTTGATCCACGAGCGCAAACTGCGCAGCTACATCATCGTCAAAGTCCTCATCCCCCTCCTCATCCTCCTCATCCTCCTCATCCGTATCAACTTCAGCATCATCGACGTTCATGTCGTTCTGGGTGACAGCAACGTTGTTGCTCATATTTCCCTGGCCCATATGATGATTGTGGTGGTAATGATGTTGCTGATGTTGCTGGTGGTTTTGGAACCCCGCTCCCGCTCCTCCCATGCCACCACCTCCACCCCCGCCTGGCTGGTGGTTGTTGATCGACGGCGTGGCCCACCACGCAGCGTTGCCCTGCCCATGCCCGCCACCCAAATTCGAGGTGAACGAGTGCATGCCAAACGGACTGCTAGGGTTGAACGGGAACCGTTGCTGGTCACGCTTGACGCAATCTGTAGATGGCAGGATTCGCAGCGTGTGCAACTTCCTCAGTTCTGGAAGGATGTCTGATCCGAGTATGACATGGGTATTCTGCAAAGAACCCAATTAGCGTCTGACGTTGACATTGACGTTGACATTTCTTCGGCACTTACTTCGCTCAAGCCGCCTCGACCATACCGTACGGCCAATTCCACCACGCCTTTGAACAAGGCACGGACAGCATACAAGATCTCCTGGTCCCACTTGAAAACGCGTATATCAAGCTTCTTGAGCGTGTTCGGAAGCTTCTCCAAGTTGAACAGAACAGAGCTCATGTCCAACGCCTCTGTCATCCGGAGCTCCTCGATCGCATTGACGGTGTTCAACGCTTCAGATCCAGCAGCGAGCAACCCAGCAATGACGAGCGGACCCTCGTAGCGATAGACGCCGGGTAGCCTAAACTGGATGCTCCCAATGTGCTGCTCCGTCAGACTGTGCTTCCCGACCCGGAGAACGGATCGGAGTAGCGCAAGACCAGGCGCAGGCGAGTTGATGCGTCGCTCGAACAAGCTGACGAGTGAATCCATCGTATCCCTGCTGAGGTCATCCACGAGTAAAATGACATGGTTCAGCGCAGGGAAGTTCGGGCGGAGAGGAACAAAGACGTTTAGGCCAAATGGGTTGGCAGAGTGGAGCGCGTTTGCGAGTGCTTGGGGGGATGCCGTGTGCAAACATGACCTGTTGAGGGACGACGCCAGGTGGTGGATGGTTTCCTGGCTTGTTGGCTTGGGAAAAGTCATAGTTTTGCTTGAGAGTGTCGAGGACTTGCATCAAATTGGCTGACCAGGAGAGGGTGACGTCGGTGACCATAGGAGGCTTCAAGCTGAACATGAGGTAGTTCTTCCGTACACAGAGATGTTGAGTTCCCGGACGAAGTGACAATCTGCGTACCAGGCAACTTGCTAGTCAAAATCAGGACCTAGTCAGGACTAAATGGCGCAAACAAGCCATGCTGCGATACAACGCACCACGATGTCGTTCTGCCCACCGTCCAGGCAAAAAACTGTAGGCAAGACGACGGAGAGGTTCGAATACGCGTATGAGGCAGCAGAAATGTCAGAGTGTGATTAGGCGAGGCCGATTAGGTTCTTGCAAATATAGGAGTTTCTATTGCACATTTTGGTCTCTGGATAAGTCTAGAAAAGAGGCGCATATTGAGATCACTCAGTGAGGGGTCGGGCTCCGCAGGTACCCACATGTATTAGTATACGACGCTAGCAACGCCCAGCATAGTCGCGTCTGCAAAGCCGTTTGTGGTCATGAGCTAGAGGTCTGTTGCTGCATAGCATCGATCTCTCTCTGCCTCTTCGCTCTCTCCACCCGTGCCTCTGCCTCCAGCTCCCGAAGCGCGGTCTGAGCCCACAACGGGAAACCTCCTTCATCATAAGCCCTCTTCAAGCGTTTTTCCGACTCCTGCCATGTCCAGTTCTCGTGGCTGCCGAATGGGGCCACTTGGTGAGCGGCGTGTCGTTCGTCTTCACCTTGTGGTGATCGGTGGGTACTGGATGTTAGACTCGGCCACGCTGACCAGAGAAAACAACGGGCTCGAACGCCAAATTCGCTGACCTATAACGCGGTGTGAGCTTTTGGAGTACTGCAGATCGAGTGAAGGGCACCTACGTTGTCTATGCCAAGCATTGACTTGACGCTCCAGGCCAGTCCAAATCCTGTTACTGTCACAAGAGTAGTGGCGATAGCGAACGCCTTTGCAGCAAACATCGCGTTCGACAGGTTCAGTTTCGACATGGCCGATGTAAGACTTCCAACGCTCGTCTCCTCCGATGCAGTTCCCATCTTGAACTGGAAAGGCTGGCTTGTAGCCGGGGTAGACGCCAGAGACTTTAGACGCGCCGTAGTTGATTCTGCAGAGGCGCTTCCAGCTGCTCCCCGTATTCTCCGTGGTGGTGCAGACGCGCTGTGACCGTGCAGCGACACTCTAGCAGCCATGGCGTTGCGGGAACGGCGTACCATGAGCATTGGGATGGCCAGTGCTAAACTGGTTCCTACAAACTAAACAGTAGACCGATGAGTTATTCAATTCAGAAACTGGGAGAATAGGAAGCCGTACTGCTGAGATTGGTAGCCACAATGGCACCTTTGACTTGGCCGTTTCATTGGTCCATTCTGACAGAGGGCCTGAGTTGTGGTCGCGGTCTTCGTCAACGGTGGAGGTCATGGACGAAAGCCTGCCGTCGGCCTGGTCAGAAAAGAGCACGCGGCACGACAAATGGATCAGCGGAGGCTTTGCGCCTTACCTTATCAGATCTGCCCCTGTACCCAAACGCAGCATCAGCCTCGTGCCTCTCTGCCCTCGACCACCATCTCCCCTGTGGTCTACCATGTCCCAACAGCGCTTCCGGCTCAAGGCGCGTCAGCCAATATACGGGCGCAAATGATGATACTAACCGAATGATTAGCCTGCGCGCAGGAAGCAACAGAGCAAGGGCAGCAGATGTACGTTTTGCTCTTTGACGTTTAGAGGCTATTCGACTAACCCTGGGCGTAGCAACTGCATTGATCCAGGGGACCAGCCAGGCTCAGTTCAACGATGGCAACTTCACTGTTGTAGGAGGGGATAACGTTACCCACATCCACAACCACGGAACTACCGTTACCTTGGAGTCCATTCTGCGTGCCATCCCCAACTTTCGCAAGATACATCAGGATATGCTGGCGAAAGCAACGCCTGGAACTGGTATGTGGCTTCTCAAGGGCGAGGTTTTTAGCATATGGCTCGAACCCAACGGTGACTTGAAGATCCTGTGGGGATCTGGTATACGTGAGTTTCGAGCCTACCTCATCAAGCTGGCCCTAGCTGACGCCCTTGGATCAGCGGGCGCTGGAAAGACAGTCCTTGCGTGAGTGAACTGCTCAGTTCCTTTCCGTCCGCCCACTCAGCCCGATCGCAGGGCCCTTGTCATTGACATTCTTGAGGCGATCGCGCGAGAATCAGGTCACAGGATTTGCGTTGCCTACATCTATATCCGCTACAGCGACCGAGCTGAGATGACAGTTCGAAGTGTATTGGAGGTCCTCGTCAAACAGATTGTTGAGCGGTATCCCGATGCTCTTCCAATCGTGCATGCGGTTTACGCTCAGCACGTCTCCGACGGCACGCAGCCCAGCGAGTCGCAATTACTGGGGCTATTGCAAAAGCTCACGGGTTATGTCACTACCACCTTCATTCTGGATGCCCTCGATGAGGCTCCAATCGATATACAGCTTAATCTCGTCAAGGCCCTTGCATCCCTTAACTGCAAGATGTTCATCACCTCACGGCCTCTGACGGCCGTCGAGGAACAATTTCCCAGCGCCCATCGCTTCTCGATCGCCGCACAGGATAGAGATATCGACCTCCTCATTGAGAAGAAGCTCGAGGGAAGTGCGAATCTGCAAGGTCTATTGGGGAAAGCAGGCAGCTCACTTCGAGAGGAGATCTTGGACACGATCAAGCGCAAGTGCGGTGGAATGTGGGTGAAGGTCTTCTCAACTCTGAGGTGCAACTCTGATCAGATGTTTCAGGTTCCTACATGCGTCTCTCCAGCTGGATGCTCTCTGCCACTGCCTCAGCATCCACGATGTGCAGGAAACACTGGAACAGTTTCCTTCCGAGATCGAGGACGCCTATGCTCAAACTTGGAGTCGAATCCTCGACCAGCACCCACGTCATGTGTCCCTTGCAAAGGCGCTACTGTTGTGGGTTACACATGCTCAACGTTCAATGACCATCGAAGAACTACAACGTGTCGTGGCCACTTCCCCTCATAACCACAAATTTGAACCTGCTCGTATGGTTCCTGAAACCATGCTCTTGGGCATCTGCCGCGGCCTGGTAGTCTTTGAAGAAGAGACCAGGCTGGTGCGCCTTGTTCGTGAGTATTTGCGCACTATGCTAGCGTTTCTTTGCTAACGATCGCGTAGATTACACTGCTCGAAAGCCTGTGGAGGACCTTCTCCTCGAATCTTTCCCCAACCCCAATTCTCTTATCGCCGCTGTGTGTATGAACCATCTTTCCGACTGTGGCTTTCAAAACACGACCGTCGATTCCGTAGAAGCGCGGTGGCAAGCTTTGCACGAAGATCCCCTCCTTGCCTATGCCCACGACGCATGGGCGTTTCATGCTGAATCGTCCCTTGGCGATGAGGCCATAGCCAGCCAACTCACCAAATTCGTGACCGATTGCCGTGCATTCCCTGTCTTACTATTAATGGGTTCTTCGACATTCTGAGCCCTGTTCACCTTGTGATCTTCTATAAACTCCCACTATCCTTCTCCGGGCCCTTGAATGACGGTGTCCTCAACACCGTAACCAAAATCTACGGATACACGTTGATGGGGTTGGCCTGTTTGCAAGGATATCAGGTTGGAGTACAGGCACTTCTACTCCACTCTGGAGACTCTATCAACAAACAGGATAAAACGGGATTCTCACCTCTGATGTACGCAGTCTATGGTTGCCACGAAGGTGTTGCCGAGCTCCTGCTCGCTCATCCCAAGGTTTCTGTCAACGTTATGGACGAGTGTGGAAACTCGGCACTCATGTTGGCTGCGTTGAACGGCCGCCGCACCATTGTCAAGCTACTTCTCGCTTCTCCCGAGATCGAGTTCAATCTAGTGACGCCAACTGGAGATTCAGCACTCATGCGTGCGGCTTTCAACGGCGATCCAGGCACCTTCGAGCTCCTGCTCGCTCACCCTGAAATCCAGGTCAATCAACAGAATGCAGATGGAGAGTCAGCACTCAAGGTCGCCACAGTGCGAGGCCACGAGAGGATTGTTACGCTCCTCCTTGCTCGACCCGAGATTGACGTCAATCAACAGGATGCAAGTGGAAAGTCAGCACTCAAGGTCGCCGCAGAGGAAGGCCACGAGACGATTGTCACACTTCTCCTTGCTCAACCCGAGATTGACGTCAACACCTTGGACCATTATGGACGGTCACCACTTTTCTTCGCAGCATGCAATGGGTATCATCGCATCGTCAAACTTCTGCTTTCTCATTCCGAGGTCGTGGTCAATGCTGCCAACGACCATGGCTCGACACCTCTTTTATTGGCATCAGAGTATGGGTATGCTGAGATTGTTGAGCTTCTCCTCCCTGCCTCGGATTTCGATCCAAACCATCGTGACGGAGATGGAGATACGGCAGTCAAGATGGCAGCCGAAAATGGACACGAAAAGATTGTCAGAATGCTCTTGGAGGTCCCTGGGATTGACACCACAATTGCCAGCACAAAAGACGGACACACCGCCATGTCCGCTGCGTTGGCAAATAGGCACCATGCCATCGTTCGGCTTCTCCAAGAATTCGAATCGAGGACCGGCCGAGCCACAGGCACTATCATGGCCAGCGATCAGTTGAGCCAGGAGACCGAAGAGGGATGGATGGATGGTTCTGACTCGGACGATAGTGACCTATATGTGGATGCTTTGGAGATGTTTTGAGCGTTTGATGTATTTGAGACGCTTTACCGGTCATACTGTTTACCTGCTTATATATATCATGTTTTATTTGTTTTTTCACTGCATCTCCGGTCCACGTTGTCTCACCGGTCTTTGGGAAACGCCACCCGAGAATGAGATCTCATATGCCTTCAATGGTGCTGACGCTAGTGGGAATTGGAAGGAAACCAGGTGACGCTCGAATAAGGCTCCTTGGCTATTTCTAAACGGATTGTCATCCGAGGGATGTGACGCTTTCGGTGGACGTTGATCTTGAATGCCCTAGTAGCACTAATCACATCGATCACACACCACACGTACAAACCCCGAGCCTCTCTTCTCCCAACCACCATCTCCTCTGTGGTCTACCATGTCCCAACAGCGCTTCCGGCTCAAGGCGCGTCAGTCAATATGCGGGCGCAAATGACGATACTAACCGAATGATTAGCCTGCGCGCAGGAAGCAACAGAGCAAGGGCAGCAGATGTACGTTTTGCTCTTGGACGTTTAGAGGCTCTTTGGCTAACCCCGGGCGTAGCAACTGCATTGATCCAGGGGTCCAGTCAGGCTCAGTTCAACGATGGCAACTTCACTGTTGTAGGAGGGGATAACGTGACCCATGTCCACAACCACGGAGCTATCGTTAGTCTAGAGTCTGTTCTGCGTGCCATTCCCAACTTTCGCAAGATACACCAGGATATGCTAGCGAAAGCGACGCCTGGAACTGGTATGTGGCTTCTCAAGGGCAAGGTTTTTAGCATATGGCTCGAACCCAACGGTGATTTGAAGATCCTGTGGGGATCTGGTATACGTGAGTTTCGAGCGCGTCCATCAAGTTGACCCTAGCTGACAGACACCTTTGGATCAGCGGGCGCTGGAAAGACGGTCCTTGCGTGAGTGAATTGCTCAGTTCCTTTCCGCCTTCTCACTCAGCCAGATTGCAGGGCCCTGGTCATTGACACCCTTGAGGCAATGGCTCGAGAATCTGGCCACAGGATTTGCGTTGCCTACATCTACATCCGCTACAGCGACCGCGCCGAGATGACGGTCCGAAGTGTATTGGAGGTTCTTGCCAAACAGATTGTTGAGCGGTATCCCGATGCTCTTCCAATCGTGTGTGCGGTTTACGCTCAGCACGTCGCCGATGGCACGCAGCCCAGCGAGTCGCAATTACTGGGGCTATTGCAAAAGCTCACGGATTATGTGACCACCACCTTCGTCCTGGATGCCCTCGATGAGGCTCCAATTGATATACAGCTTAATCTTGTCAAGACCCTTGCATCCCTCAACTGCAAGATGTTTATCACCTCGCGGCCTCTAACGGTCGTTGAGGAACAATTTCCCAGTGCCCATCGCTTCTCGATCGTCGCAAGGGATGGAGATATCGACCTCCTCATCCAGAAGAAGCTCGAGGGAAGTGCGAGTCTCCAAGGTCTATTGGGGAAAGCGGGCAGCTCACTGCGAGACGAGATCGTGGGTACAATCAAGCGCAAGTGCGGTGGAATGTGGGTGCAATGCTTCTCAACTCTGAAGCGCAACTCTGATCAGATGTTTTAGGTTCCTACATGCGTCTCTCCAGCTGGATGCTCTCTGTCACTGCCTCAGCATCCACGACGTCCAGGAAACACTGGAACAGTTTCCTTCTGAGATCGAGGACGCCTATGCTCAAACTTGGAGTCGAATCCTCGACCAGCACCCACGTCATGTTTCCTTTGCCAAGACCGTCCTGCTGTGGGTTACACACGCTCAACGTTCGATGAAAATTGAAGAACTACAACGTGCCGTGGCCACTTCCCCTGATAGCCACAAGTTTGAACCTGCTCGTATGGTTCCTGAAGCCATGCTCTTGGGCATCTGTCGCGGCTTGGTAGTCTTTGAAGAAGAGACTAGGCTGGTGCGCCTCGTTCGTAAGTATTCGCACAACTATGCTAGCGGTCCTTTGCTAACGATCGCGCAGATTACACTGCTAAAAATCCTGTGGAGGACCTTCTCCTCGAATTTATCCCCAACCCCAATTCTCTTATCGCCGCTGTGTGTATGACCCATCTTACCGACATCGGCTTTCAAAACACGAGCATCGATTCCGCACAAGCACTAACACAAGCTTTGGACAAAGATCCCCTCCTTGCCTATGCCCACGGCGCATGGGCGTTCCATGCTCAGTCGTCCCTTGGCGATGAGGCCATAGCTAGTCAACTCACTAAATTTGTGACCGATTGCCATGCATTCCCTGTCTTGATATCTTGGAACTTCGACCTTCTGAGCCCCCTTCACCTTTTGATCTTCTATAAACTCCCACTATCCTTCTCCGGGCCCTTGAATGATGGTGTCCTCAACACCGTAACCAAAATCTACGGATACACGTTGATGGGGTTGGCCTGTTTGCAAGGATATCGGGTTGGAGTGCAGGCACTTCTACTCCACTCTGGCGACTCTATCAACGAACAGGATAAAACCGGAGCCTCGCCTCTGATCTACGCAGCCTGGTATGGCCACGAAGGTGTTGTAGAGCTCCTGCTCGCTCATCCGGACGTTTCTGGCAACCTTGTAGACGAGTGGGGATACTCGGCGCTCATATTGGCGGCGTTTCACGGCCACCGCACCATTGTCAAGCTACTTCTCGCTCATCCCGAGATCCAGGTCAATCCAGTGGGCCGAACTGGAGAGTCAGCGCTCATAGCTGCAGCTTCCAACGGCGATCCAGGCACCTTTGAGCTCCTCCTTGCTCGCCCTGAAATCCAGGTCAATCAACAGAATGCAGATGGAAGGTCAGCACTCAAGATCGCCGCAGAGGAAGGCCACGAGAGGATTGTTTCACTCCTCCTTGCTCGACCCGAGATTGACGTCAACATCGCAGACCGAAACGGACGGTCAGCCCTTCTTTACGCGGCCCGCAGAGGGCATCATCGCATCGTCAAACTTCTGCTTTCTCATTCCGAGGTCGTGGTCAATGCTGCCAACGTCCATGGCTCGACACCTCTTTTATTGGCATCACAATATGGACATGCTGAGGTTGTTGAACTTCTCCTCCCTGCCTCGGATTTCGATCCAAATCATCGCGACGGAGATGGAGATACGGCAGTCAAGATGGCTGCTCAGCTTGGGCACGAAACGATTGTCAGGATGCTCCTAGAGGTCCCTGGGATTGACATCACAATAGCCAGCATAAAAGATGGACACACCGCGATGTCGGCTGCATTGGCCAATGGACACGATGCCATCGTTCAGCTTCTCAGGGACTTCAAGGCTGGGGCCAATCAACCCACAGGCGCTGCCGGGGCCAGCGACCAGTCAGGCGAGGAAAGCGAGGAGGGATGGATGGATGGATCTGACTCGGACGATGGCGAACTATTTGTGGATGCCTTGGATACGTTTTGAGCGCTCCAGTGAGAATTGGGATTAGCCCTAAACATCCAGACGCATCGCCATATATCCAAAGGAGTGCAAATGTTCCCAGATGTATCCTCAGATATCTTGGGCGCTAATTCCCACATTTCCTTCTAGCATCGTGTTTGCTTCTTTCGGTCAATATACCAACATGTACTTTCAGATACCCAAGCAACTTGGACAACACATGCGGATTGTTTCATGTGGCTTGTGGCTCTGTTGAATTGTATCTCCCGCGGCGATTTATGATAATCTCGGTATCGCATCGTCCTTGTCTTTTTCTCCACCTACCATCTGCCTCTGGCCACTAGCGATGTCTCACACGGTAGTACCGTGTGTCGACGCCTGATTCTCGAAGGATCTATTAGGCTCCTGTGATCTCTCATGTCGCTATCCGTGCATGGCGAGGACCACGAGCAGTCGGTTACGGGCAATGGCGCCAATGGGTCTGCGGGGTCGTTGACCATCTCGCCAGGTAGGCACCGACGCGCTAGTCCACTCAAATTAGTGTTGCCGGTAAGGGTAAGTACTTACCGATTTACTTACCTTACTTACCCCTGCTCTGATGGCAACGACAAGTAAGTGGAAGTAAGTGAAATGATGAAATGATGATATCAAGGCTGTATGTGATGAGGCTCGTGCAGGTTAGAGTGGAATTCGACGCGACACCCCTGCCTATCTGGTTCTTTTCTATTGTATTGCTTAGAAAAGGGTCGCTATAGATTGATTTCTACAAATTTCATGGGTGTTTCTAGGAAGACTAGCAGAAATCTCAGGCACGGGGACCTCGCAGCTGGCCGCTGGAGCCACCTCGAGCTGTTAAAGCCACTCGGTTGCTCTCGTTCAAAGGAGTTGGCGTTTGCCATCTTTTCGGAACGTTGATGAGGCTGATTATAGGGACTGCTACCTAGTACTGACAGGGTGACTCATGAGGAGCCTGTAGAAGATGGGAGGTAATATACTAAGTTCCAGGAGTCTACCCAGAATACTAAGTCTTCGTTGTTTATAGCGTAGTGAAGGATAATTATATTGATCTTGACCACCCATTACAAGATTTTGCGACCAACAGCAGAACAGTCTTCTCAAGCAGGCGCGACGGCACGACGCCGAGGGTGGGTTGTGTTGATGATATCAACAGAGGCTTACTTCCCACCCTACTTGCAAATCAGGTTTCTTGACGGGTAAGCCCTGGTAAGTGGCACTTAACTGCACTTCCCTTCACTTACTGGCAACACTAACCTGCTCTAGCAAGTGATCCCTCCGTACTTGTTCTGAGTGGCATCCCATCAAGTCGCCTGGACCATTCCGGAATTGCAGATGCTTGGCACGGTGAACTGCCACTTTAGGACATTCTTGGGACCATTGGCGCCACAGAAGGTGGCACTCGCAGAGCACTGGGAGAACTGCTTGAGGTTGTCCCAGAGACCGCCACAGACTCCTGAGATGTCTGGGACCGTGAAGTCGGTGGTGACGGTGTATGTATAGAGTCCATGCTCGTTCTTGACACAGGAGTTCGCCGCGGCGACGCCCGCTAGGGCGATAATGGATGTGAGGAAGGCGGTGGTCTTCGTTTCTTTGTTAGAGAGGAGAGAAGAGGGTTGATTTGGTGGTTGTGCTGTTGAGAAGCTACTGTGCTTGTTGGCTGAAGAGGATGGTATAGCCTACACGGGCCCTCTTATATACCCCAGACTTCAAGGTGTGGCCTGTATACTTGGGAGCCTGGGTAACTCATTCCAAGCGAGGTTCACGCAAATGTGAGCGCCCAGTGCTTGTGGCACCCACAAACTCAACGAGAATCGTCGAAGGTTGGCAGTAGTTTCGGTATAGTTTCGGCGCCGTTGACATGAATCCAGAGTGCTTCCGTGCCCGGACCTTCAAGCCAAGGGCTCTGCAGTGCTCATAAGTGACTCATGTGGAGAGCGCTCAGTGTTTGACACCCACAAGAAATGTCGAGCGTTGGCAATGGTACTAGTTTCACCGCTGTGAAGATAAATCAAGATTTCTGTTGCGCCTGAGCATGAAAAAAATAGGGCTCTATACTACCCGTCTTTGATTGGTGAAGGTTTTCATACCAATATATCCTTCATCGGAGGTTTGTGAGTCCTGTCGAGTCGTAGCCATTATGTCCAGCTGCTCAATCTGTTGTGATTTCAAGTGCCCATTCTTGGTCCGGAAGAGAGCATGGTCATGAAATTGATATTCAGATACAAAGAAGCATTTTTGATGGTCCTGCCTATCAAGTTAACGATGCCTTCGGATTGATGGCATGGGCGCCTAATATCAGTGTCAAGGTCTCTGTAATTTCTGATACGACGTGCGTCGACTTCAAACATTCAGATGAGTATATATGTCATATTGAGGCGTATTTCATGGCTTATCAGCAGCAACGAATGGGGAAACGACGATATGACCCATTTTATGCCGACGGGTCGCCTGACAGTGATCACCCCAGGGTGCGGCTTTTACATAAAGGTTGCCTACCACCGACGCTCGACATCCTGTAAATGCGGAGAGCACCCAGTGTTTGTGACACCCTCAAGCTCAAGTAGAGTTGTCGAACGTTGGCGATGATTTCGGAGCCGTTGATATAAATCTAGAGTACTGCTGCAGAGAAGGGCTCTCGATACCTGTCTTCAAATGGTGATTTCAAGTGCCTATTCTTGGTCTGCAAGAGAGCATGATGTAGTGCGAATATCTGAAATTGACATTCGGATGGAAGAAGCGTCTAATTTAATCAGCTACCTTGTCCTTTCTCTTTTACTAAGTCTCGGCGTCATGATCAATTAATAATGAACTTGTTCTTAGGGTCTCCCTCGCCGAACTTAGGCCCTTCAAAGTGGTGTTCACAGCTTTCGTCTTGTGCGAGCGTCGAACTCGCTTCAAGACGATCGAAGGAGCTTTCGGTGTATCTCCTGGCGAGCCGACCGTCCACCTTCGCAGCTACTTAGGCCTTAGTAGGAGCTCACATGTTTCCCCGTCTCCTTCACGCCCCTGTATTGATTGGTTCACCTTGACCTGGGCTAATGATGTTTGCGTTATCGAATGGAGCATCATGAGCACTCTGACTTCCTTCCACTGTTTTTCAGAGCATCAGGCTCTTTGTCAGACAGTGCTCTAGCACTGAAACACACCTTGACCTGGTATACGCATATGTGCGTTAGCGAGCAGATCATCACGAGCACCGTCCATCTCGGCGACTTTCTTTACTCCCTGCCCTACGATTCAAGACCTCGATGCGGTGCATACCACTCAATACTCACCATTATAATTCTGAGTTCCTGGGGGACATAAGAGCAAGAAAGTCAATGTTACTAATCATGAGGACAATGTTGCATGAGGAACACATGTACAACTTACGGTGTCAACATATCGGCCCGAGAAAGCCCGGTTTATCTTTGTCTAGCAAAGGTTTAAATCATGCCAACGTGGAGATTTACTCGCACATGAATCCATATTAGGGGATCCTTTTCAAGTATATTGCCAACTCTATGGTACATCCTTCCACTCTTTTACGAATCCAAACTCGGAACACAAGCCTTCTATCCTGCATACATAAAATCCAGACAAGAAACCTCCATCCCCTCCGCACCCAAGATCGTCCCAAGGGCCAACACTACGCAGCTCTCTCCTTGCCTTTCTTACTCTTCTTTGGCCCCTTGACCCCTCTCGGATCCGAAGGCCTCCAAGAATCTCCATCAAACCTTTTCGTCCACACAACCTCGTGATCGATCTGCACAATCCTCAAACTCGGACAGTGCCTGTTCCAACCGACCAGATAATCGCCTAGATCTTCGATCAGACTCGCGGTGATACGGGACTGTTCGTCTTGCTCTGTGCTGCTGCGATGGGGGTTGCGTTCGGGGGTGGTCGTTGACGTGGGTGTAGATGAGGGCGCGACGATACTGCTGCGACTGGTGGGAGAGGCTGTCATGGAGGCTCCAGTGCGAGACCGGGAGGAATTGAGACGCATAGCCGACGCAGAGGTGCTAGTAGGCGCAGGGGTGGCAGTCACAGTAGGCATAAGAGTGGCAGGTCCAGCGACCCTAGATTGAGATGTCCATCCATAACGGTGTCGGCTTCCCGTAGGCGACGTCGTTGCGGTCTGCTGAAGGACTGAAGTATCAATGATCGTGCCGACAGTGGAGGTTGGAGGACCAGGAGCGGTAGGGGAAACCTCCCAGCTGCCCAATGTCGCAAAGCTTGAGAGCGTTGCAGAGTGCCCACCACGGCCTCTGAACCCTCCACGAGTGCTTCCCCTTGCCGGGATCGAGCCAAAAGTGAGAGGGTGGTGATGGGGGTGTTGGTAGAGCTGCGAGGAGGCCGACCCGCCTGCAATAGGGAGATCTGAAGTTGCAGAACCAGTCCCCCTACTCAACGCATGGGCAGTAGAGCTCCCGCTCCCAGAACCAGAAGCCGTTGAGCTCGAACCACCCCCGCCTCCACCATGATGGTGGTGCGGAGGATGAGAATGAGCGGCGTGAGCTGCTTCCAACGCAGCCCAATGGGCATCCTGCTCCTCCTCCGACATCCGCCCCGAAGGTTCAAGTTGATCCACGAGCGCAAACTGCGCAGCTACATCATCGTCAAAGTCCTCATCCCCCTCCTCATCCTCCTCATCCGTATCAACTTCAGCATCATCGACGTTCATGTCGTTCTGGGTGACAGCAACGTTGTTGTTCATATTTCCCTGGCCCATATGATGATTGTGGTGGTAATGATGTTGCTGATGTTGCTGGTGGTTTTGGAACCCCGCTCCCGCTCCTCCCATGCCACCACCTCCACCCCCGCCTGGGTGGTGGTTGTTGATCGACGGCGTGGCCCACCACGCAGCGTTACCCTGCCCATGCCCACCACCCAAATTCGAGGTGAACGAGTGCATGCCAAACGGACTGCTAGGGTTGAACGGGAACCGTTGCTGGTCACGCTTGACGCAATCTGTTGATGGCAGGATTCGCAGCGTGTGCAACTTCCTCAGTTCTGGAAGGATGTCTGATCCGAGTATGACATGGGTATTCTGCAAAGAACCCAATTAGCGTCTGACGTTGACATTGACATTGACATTTCTTCGGCACTTACTTCGCTCAAGCCGCCTCGACCATACCGTATGACCAATTCCACCAAGCCTTTGATCAAGGCACGAACAGCATACAAGATCTCCTGGTCCCACTTGAAAACGCGTATATCAAGCTTCTTGAGCGTGTTCGGGAGCTTCTCCAAGTTGAACAGAACAGAGCTCATGTCCAACGCCTCTGTCATCCGGAGCTCCTCAATCGCATTGACAGTGTTCAGAGCCTCAGATCCAGCAGCGAGCAACCCAGCAATGACGAGCGGACCCTCGTAGCGATAGACGCCGGGTAGCCTAAACTGGATGCTCCCAATGTGCTGCTCCGTCAGACTATGCTTCCCAACCCGGAGAACGGATCGGAGTAGCGCAATACCAGGCGCAGGCGAGTTGATGCGTCGCTCGAAAAGGCTGACGAGTGAATCCATCGTGTCCCTGCTGAGGTCATCCACGAGTAAAGTGACATGGTTCAGCGCAGGGAAGTTCGGGCGGAGAGGAACAAAGACGTTTAGGCCAAATGGGTTGGCAGAGTGGAGCGCGTTTGCGAGTGCGTTTGGGGGGATGCCGTGTGCAAACATGACCTGTTGAGGGACGACGCCAGGTGGTGGGTGGTTTCCTGGCTGGTTGGCTTGGGAAAAGTCATAGTTCTGCTTGAGAGTGTCGAGGACTTGCATCAAATTGGCTGACCAGGAGAGGGTGACGTCGGTGACCATAGGAGGCTTCAAGCTGAACATGAGGTAGTTCTTCCGTACACAGAGATGTTGAGTTCCCGGACGAAGCGACAATCTGCGTACCAGGCAACTTGCTAGTCAAAATCAGGACCTAGTCAGGACTAAATGGCGCAAACAGGCCAGGCAGCGATACAACGCACCACGACGTCGTTCTTCGAACCGTCCACGCAGAAACTGTAGGCAAGACGACGGAGAGGTTCGAATACGCAGATGAGGCAGCAGAAATGTCAGAGTGCGATTAGGCGAGGCCAAATAGATTCTGGCAAATATAGGAGTTTCTATTGCATATGTTGGTCTCTGGATAAGTCTAGGAAAGAGGCGCATATTGAGGTCACTCAGGGAGGGGTCGGGCTTCGCAGGTACTCACATATATTAGTATATGACGCTAGCGACACCCAGCATAGTCGCGTCTGCAAAGCCGTTTACGGTCATGAGCTCGAGGTCTGTTGCTGCATAGCATCGATCTCTCTCTGCCTCTTCGCTCTCTCCACCCGTGCCTCTGCCTCCAGCTCCCGAAGCGCGGTCTGAGCCCACAACGGGAAACCTCCTTCATCATAAGCCCTCTTCAAGCGTTTTCTCCGACTCCTGCCATGTCCAGTTCTCGTGGCTGCCGAATGGGGCTACTTGGTGGGCTGCTTGTCGTTCGGCGTCACCTTGTGGTGGTCGGTGGATACTGGACGTTAGGCTCGGCCAGGCTGACCAGAGGAAACGGCGAGCTCGGACCCCGAATTCGTTGGCCAGGGTTTGATGTCAGTTGAGGAGCATTTGAGGCCGGATAAAAGATGCCTACGTTGTCTATACCAAGCACGGACTTGACGCTCCAGGCCAATCCAAATCCTGTGACCGTAACGAGACCAGTGGCAATAGTGAACGCCTTTGCAGCAAACATCGCATTCGATAGGTTCAGTTTCGACATGGCCGATGTGAGACTTCCAACGCTCGTCTCCTCCGATGCAGTCCCCATCTTGAACTGGAAAGGCTGGCTTGTAGCCGGGGTAGACGCCAGAGACTTTAGACGCGCCGTGGTTGACTCTGCAGAGGCGCTTCCAGCTGCTCCCCGTATTCTCCGTGGTGGTGCAGACGCGCTGGGACCGTGCAACGACACTCTAGATGCCATGGCGTTGCGGGAACGGCGTACCATGAGCATGGGGATGGCCAGCGCTAAGCTGGTTCCTACAAACTGAACACTAGATCCATGAGTAATTCACTTTAGAGATTGGGAGAATAGAAAGACATACTGCTGAGATTGGTAGCCATAATGGCACCTTTGACTTGGCCTTTTCATCGGTCCATTCTGACAGAGGGCCTGAGTGGTGGTCGCGGTCTTGGTCAATGGAAGTCATTGACGAAAGCCTCCCGTCGGCCTCGTCAGAAAAGAGCACGCGGCACGACAAAAGGATCAGCGGAGGCTTGGCGCCTTACCTTATCAGATCTGCCCCTGTACCCAAACGCAGCATCAGCCTCGTGCCTCTCTTCCCCCAACCACCATCTCCCCTGTGGTCTACCATGTCCCAGCAGCGCTTCCGGCTCAAGGTGCGTCAGCCAATATACGGGCGCAAATCATGATACTAACCGAATGATTAGCCTGCGCGCAGGAAGCAACAGAGCAAGGGCAGCAGATGTACGTTTTGCGCTTGGACGTCTAGCGTCTCTCCAGCTAACCCTGGACGTAGCAACTGCATTGATCCAGGGGACCAGCCAGGCTCAGTTCAACGATGGCAACTTCACTGTTGTAGGAGGGGATAACGTTACCAACATCCACAATCACGGGGCTATCGTTAGTCTAGAGTCTGTTCTGCGTGCCATCCCCAACTTTCGCAAGATACATCAGGATATGCTGGCGAAAGCGACGCCTGGAACTGGCATGTGGCTTCTCAAGGGCAAGGTTTTTAGCATATGGCTTGAACCCAACGGTGATTTGAAGATCCTGTGGGGATCTGGTATACGTGAGTTTCCAGCATGTCTTATCAAGTTGACCCTAGCTGACACTCTTGGATCAGCGGGCGCTGGAAAGACGGTCCTTGCGTGAGTGAACTGCTCAGTTCCTTTCCGACCGCCCACTCAGCCAGATCGCAGGGCCCTTGTCATTGACATTCTTGAGGCGATCGCGCGAGAATCAGGCCACAGGATTTGCGTTGCCTACATCTACATCCGCTACAGCGACCGCGCCGAGATGACAGTTCGAAGCGTATTGGAGGTCCTCGTGAAACAGATCGTTGAGCGGTATCCAGATGCTCTTCCAATGGTGCATGCGGTTTACGCTCAGCACGTCTCCGACGGCACGCAGCCCAGCGAGTCGCAATTACTGGGGCTATTGAAAAAGCTCACGGATTATGTCACTACCACCTTCGTTCTGGATGCCCTTGATGAGGCTCCAATCGATATACAGCTTAATCTTGTCAAGGCCCTTGCATCCCTCAACTGCAAGATGTTCATCACCTCGCGGCCTCTAAAGGTCATCGAGGAACAATTTCCCAACGCTCATCGCTTCTCGATCGCCGCAAGGGATGGAGATATCGACCTCCTCATTGCGAAGAAGCTCGAGGGAAGTGCGAATCTGCAAGGTCTATTGGGGAAAGCGGGCAGCTCACTTCGAGAGGAGATTTTGGGCACGATCAAGCGCAAGTGCGGTGGAATGTGGGTGCAGCGCTTCTCAACTCTGAGGCGCAATTCTGATCAGATGTTTCAGGTTCCTACATGCGTCTCTCCAGCTGGATGCTCTCTGCCACTGCCTCAGCATCCACGATGTTCAGGAAACACTGGAACAGTTTCCTTCCGAGATCGAGGACGCCTATGCTCAAACTTGGAGTCGAATCCTCGACCAGCACCCACGTCATGTGTCTCTTGCCAAAGCTATACTGCTGTGGGTTATACATGCTCAACGTTCAATGACCATCGAAGAACTCCGGCGTGCCGTGGCAACCTCCCCTGATAACCACAAATTTGAACCTGCTCGTATGGTTCCTGAAACCATGCTGTTGGGCATCTGCCGCGGCTTGGTAGTCCTTGAAGAAGAGACCAGGCTGGTGCGCCTCGTTCGTGAGTGTTTGTCCACTATTCAAGCGTTCGCTTACTGACAATCGCGTAGATTACACTGCTCGAAAGCCTGTGGAGGAGCTTCTCCTCGAATCTTTCCCCAACCCCAATTCCCTTATCGCCGCTGTGTGTATGACCCATCTTGCCAACTGCGGCTTTCAAAACACGACCATCGATTCCGAACTAGCACTGAGCCAAGCCTTGAAAGGCGATCCCCTCCTTGCCTATGCCCACGACGCTTGGGCGTTCCATGCTCAGTCGTCCCTTGGCGATGAGGCCATAGTCAGTCACCTCACCAAATTTGTGGCCGATTGCCATGCATTCCCCGTCTTAATATCTTGGGACTTCGACCTTCTGAGCCCCTTTCACCTTTTGATCTTCTATAAACTCCCACTATCCTTCGCCGGGCCCTTGAATGATGGTGTCCTCAACACCGTAACCAAAATCTACGGATACACGTCGATGGGGTTGGCCTGTTTGCAAGGATACCAGGTTGGAGTGCAGGCACTTCTACTCCATTCTGGCGACTCTATCAACGAACAGGATAAAACCGGATTCTCACCTCTGATGTATGCCGTCTGGTATGGCCACGAAGGTGTTGTCGATCTCCTGCTCGCTCATCCGGACGTTTCTGTCAACCTTGTAAACGAGTACGGATCAGCGCTCATATGCGCGGCGCGGCGCGGCAACCGCACCATTGTCAAGCTGCTTCTCGCTCATCCTGAGCTCGAGGTCGATCCAGTGACGCCAGCTGGACAGTCGGCGCTCATAGCTGCGGCGCTCAATGGCGATCCAGGCACCTTTGAGCTACTGCTTGCTCACCCTGAAATCCAGGTCAATCAACAGAATGCAGATGGAGAGTCAGCACTCAAGGTCGCAGCAGAGAAAGGCCATGAGAGGATTGTGACACTCCTCCTTGCTCGACCCGAGATTGACGTCAACACCTTGGACCATTATGGACAGTCACCACTTTTCTTCGCAGCACGCAATGGGTATCATCGCACCATCAAACTTTTGCTTTCTCATTCCGAGGTCGTGGTCAATGCTGCCAACGACCATGGCTCGACACCTCTTTTATTGGCATCAGAGTATGGGTATGCCGAGGTTGTTGAGCTTCTCCTCCCTGCCTCGGATTTCGATCCAAACCATCGTGACGGAGATGGAGATACAGCAGTCAAGATGGCAGCGAACAATGGACATGAAGGGGTTGTCAGACTGCTCCTGGAGGTCCCTGGGATTGACATCACCATCGCCAGCACAAAAGATGGACACACCGCGATGTCGGCTGCGTTGGCCAATGGACACAATGCCATTGTGCAGCTTCTCCGGGACTTCGATGCTAGGAGCACTGGTCGACCTACCGACGCTACCATAACGAGCGACAAGTCGGGCAAGGAAAGCGAGGACGGGTGGATGGATGGATCTGACTCGGATGATAGTGACCTGTTTGTGGATGCCTTGGATACGTTTTGAGCGCTCCAGTGAGAATTGGAATTAGCCTTAAACATCCAGGCGCATCGCCATATATCCAAAGGAGTGCAAATGTTCCCAGATGTATCCTCAGATATCTTGGGCGCTAATTCCCACATTTCCTTCTAGCATCGTGTTTGCTTCTTTCGGTCAATATACCAACATGTACTTTCAGATACCCAAGCAACTTGGACAACACATGCGGATTGTTTCGTGTGGCTTGTGGCTCTGTTGAATTGTATCTCCCACGGCGATTTATGATAATCTCGGTATCGCATCGTCCTTGTCTTTTTCTCCACCTACCATCTGCCTCTGGCCACTAGCGATGCTCTCGCTGTCTACCATCTACCGTGTGTCGACGCCTGATTCTCGAAGGATCTATTAGGCTCCTGCGATCTCTCATGTCGCTATCCGTGCATGGCGAGGACCACGAGCAGTCGGTTACGGGCAATGGCGCCAATGGGTCTGCGGGGTCGTTGAGCATATCGCCAGGTAGGCACCGACGCGCTAGTCCACTCAAATGAACCTTCGGTGCTAATAGAATATTAGGCCAAACGGCGTTCCTCAAAATTTCCACCTGGCAGTAATTCGTCGCAGGTTCACCTGGTGCGTCAGGAATGGCTTCCTATGTCCACATCTCACTGAGTTTCTCTATTCGCTAGATTTCCATACCACCCACGCACGCTATCCTCGAAGGTGTCCTCTTTGCTTTTGTTAGAATTTTGACTGGCTTTCGCAGGTAGTACGACGATTCTACAGCATGGAGGGCACAGTGGATAGCCTACAGGTGCATGGGGGTATTCGTGGGTATGTGTGCATAGTATATATTAAAACCTCAAGTAGATCACACTGCAAGTGGGAGATAGTTCGATAAGATTAGAGAGAATAAAGAAAAGACATGCTCTGAGACGTACCTGCAAGTGGGAGATAGTTCGATAAGGAACTAGTCACTTGCAGTAGCTACTTATATACATGTAAGTACAATAGCTTAAGAGTACAATAGAGTTGTCCATAAATAAGAGAACAATAACTAACAAGGGAGAACAATAGAACGATATAGTACAATGTAGTAGTGAGAGTCCATTGTTCTAAATATAGACTGGCTATTGTTCGTTGAACAAGAGCAAAGAGAATACAAGGGAGATAGAGTGGAACTGTATGTACATGACATGCGCATTGTATTCTAATACACCCCCTCAATGCAATGTCCATGGACTACATGAGTCCGAGAGCCAAACGGTGACGTTCGACTGCGAGTCGAGGAAGAGGTTTGGTGAGGATGTCTGCAACCATATCGCCTGTAGGAAGGAAGTGGACTTCGATGTTGCGGCGACGAATTTCTTGTCTGATCCAATGCATTTTGATGTCGATGTGCTTCATCTTGCTATGGTGCTCGGGATTCTTAAGGACTTTGAGTGCTGATTGGTTGTCGACCATGAGAGGTGAAGGTTTGTCCAATTTCAGTCCAAGTTCTCCTAGCAGACTACGCATCCAGATGACTTCGCGTCCTGCAGATGATGCTGAGATGTATTCAGCTTCGGTTGACGAGTTTGCAATGGTGGCTTGCTTCTTGGAAGACCAACTGATCGCTCCAGTGCCCATCTTCATCACAAAGCCGCTGGTGGACTTGCGAGTGTCAAGGCATCCTCCATAGTCTGCGTCGCTGTACGTTTGGAACAGTTCAGATGTAAGGACGTGTTCAGAAGAGGTTCTGTAGGTGAGCTTCAGGTCCTTCGTTCCTTGAAGGTAGCGGAACAAGTGTTTGACGGCTTTCCAATGTGCGATCCCTGGGCAGGAGTTGAACTGGGCAAGTTTGGACACTGAGTATGCAATGTCGGGGCGAGTGCCAATTGCAAGGTACATTAGGGCACCAACTGCATTCATGTAGGGAACATTGCGCATCTCCTCCTTCTCGTCATTGGTAACTGGGGATAGACTCCTGTTTAGGATGACTCCAGGTTCCATTGGCGTAGTGACTGGTTTGCAGTCTGAAAGGCGAAAGCGAGCGAGCATGTCGACGATGTATTGTGTTTGGGAGAGGCAGAGCACTTTGTCAGCTCGTTTGTACTCGACTTTTATGCCAAGGAGATATGTGGTTGGGCCGAGATCCTTAAGCTTGAAGACTTTTGCCAGCGATGCTTTAACTCCTGCAATCTTTTTCTTTGACTTGGACGTAATGGTCACCCCATTACATACGAGCTGCCACTACCTATCAGACAGCTTGCTTGCAACAACGACATCAGTGATGGTGCAGCTGTCCCGGCCGCGTCGTTAATTAAGACCATCAGCCACGTGTCGGCCGACTGGCCCTGGCAACCATGGCGGCTGGGTGGGCCAATCACGTGCAGAACCATTTGTCGTGGTTGGGCGGACTCCGCCAGCTACGCGCGCGCGATGCACGGCATCAAAATGCAGCTCAATCGGTCGGTCGCGTTCGGGTGCCCGCATGGCAGGCCGATTCGAGAATCAATTGGCATTCATGGCTCGGGGCCTCCACGAAATACAGAAACTACAAGTATTGGACAGGAAGAATAAAAATATACTACTCTTTGTTACCACCAGCGGTGTCCTTGTTGCCTGTTATAACGGCTAGGAGGTCAATATCACGCAGACGAAATTCAAGACCTTTTTCCACGGAGGCCATTTGCGTAGTCATATTGGCCGACAACTCGAGGTTGCGCTGATAGTGATTGACGAGAGTGAGTAACCACCGCTGAAGATAAATGAGCTGAGACTCCAGGGCAGCGGAGGATATCATCCCTGCTTGAAAGCCAGCAAACTCTCTTGAATTTTTGACGGATGCTTTCAAAGAGGCTTGCCAATCAGCAGGGAGTGATTCGAATACGGACTTCATGCTGTTTACGTCTGCTGGCTGATCGCGAGATCGCTGAGTGCCAGCCTGGTCTTTGCGTGGATCCTCTTGATCAACCTGGGCTTCCAGAGGACTCCACTTCAGGAACGGAGCCACGGGAGGAGGATGGGTTTCCATGCCTTCCGTGGTAATAGCGGCCATGAGCCTTCCTGCTTCGCCATGAGGAAGCTTACGTGCCCATCGCAGAGCCTCCTCTTCGGAGTCGAATGGCATCCAGCAAGATCTGCCTTTATCCTTGGCAAGATGCGTGGGTACCTGCGGTTTAGCTGTTTGATCAGAAAGAGATACAGGCTTTTGTCCCGGTGGAAGGAATGAAGTGGTTGTAGATGGAGGTAGCGAGGCGAGTGGCGCGCTCGGCATCGGGGACGGAGTCGGGGAGGCTACGACCGACTTTGCAACATCGGAAGTCGGGACGAAAGAAGCGGCGATCGGAGTGGGTGGGTCGGTACTCGAGTTGTCGGAATCGGTAGTGGGTTTTGGTGCGTTCGGATCGAGAGAAGCTGGAACATAGGAAATGGTACGAGGGTGGAATGGGGAGCTCGTTGATGCCCCAAAAGAGAAGATGGGAGGCGACAGAGCTGTCGAGGTTGTTTGAGGAGCCGGTTTGATAGAATTATAGACTCCATGGAAGCCTGGTGGTGCACCGAAGGAAGGGAACGATAACTCGGGCATGGAAGCTGAGTTCAGGGCAGCAGGAGGACTTTTGAAAGACCAGGTTGCACCGGGATTGATTTCTTGGATGTCAAAATCGATATGCGGGTATGAGACGGTGCTAGATGGCTTTGGGATGGAAACATCGGCGGGGTCTTCGTCCTTGACAAAGGCGAGGTCTGCTGCTGTAACAGACTGCCCCTGCAGAAAGTCGAAGGAGAGATCGGCGGCATCTCCGTCCATCGAAGACGAAGGTTGGACGGCAGGAGTAGGAATCGAGTGGGATCCGAGTCTGAGAAAGTCGAAGATCGGCAGTTCTTCGTCACTGCCATCTTGGTCAGACCTCCCACTGGGGTTGCGCATATGACTGTCTACACGACAGCCTGAGTGAACAATATAATTGCTGAGTGAATGACATACCTTCGGAGGCCATTATGGCTTGGATTTTGGCTCGACGCAAGAGCGATCGGGCTCCTGCGAAGGCTGCTGCGATAACACGGGGACGATCGGCATCTGCCGAGTTGGCTTCGGCAAATGCCGACATCGCGAATCCGAGCGCGCCGGGGCACCTTGCCTTCCTGAATCGCCACCACTATGTCCAGCAGCAACAACAACAACAACAACTACGACTCCATCGTGTTCTATTTACACGCGTACCTTGCATTGCGTTCTCAATGGCCAACCAATCCAGAGGGGAAGGAAAGGGCTCGCATTGTCGTCATTGGGCTCGCGGTGAGTCCAAATGTCGTCCACGTTGGAAGTTGCTGAGAGCAAAGCAGACGATTCTTGTCAACGGACCAAGGGAGAGGTTGAAGAGGAGGTTCCTTGGGAGCCTTGTCTTTAATTTTCTGTTGGCTCTCGCGCGACGACACGATTGGACCACGGCCGGCGTGGCCATTGACACGGAAGAGTTCACTGTCCCAGGCGGCGACGATGCTGAGGACCCGATATTGCAACAGGTTGAGTCTCTAGGGTTTTCCGAACTTCACAGGCGCGCAGTGGAGGTTTTGGAATCGTGGAATCACGTGTCGTCCGAACCCAAGGCCCGCGAAGCGGTTGGAGGAGGGAATACTGCTGCAGTATCATCGAGCGGACAGTCAGGAGGCGCTTTAGATGCGACGCCGGCTCCGAACGAGGAGGGGAGGCGACGGCATGCCTCTGGTAAGCCCTGATCTCACAGTAACCGGTCCCTTCTGACCGCCAGTTCCCTGTTCAGGCGAGCCCTTCATCCCTCCTTTCAAATACTGTCGAGCGTGCCGTCGAACGCAAAAGAGGGACCTATGGGAGCTCACCTGCGCGCCACCAGGTGCAGAACAGGCATGCCCGGAATGCAGGAAATTGAAGACGAAGTGTACAAATCGCAAAGTCAACTTGAAGTTTCCGCTCGATCCCGATCGCGACACCGACAACGAGCGCGAAGCCAGCGAGGACATCGGCCAGCCGACGGGTTCGCGCTCGGGATCGCGTCAACCGAGTCTCGCCCCTCCCGCAATTCACCTTCCTGGTGGCCCAAACAACGCAACAACCTCGCGTGCTCCAGCGACCCTTACTGTACCCCAACAGGCCACGCCAAGAGGTCGCTCCAGATCACCCAAGCCAGCGAAGCGAACCCCACCCGACTCGACATCCGCCCGCGTAACGCGAAGTCGGTCCCGGACACCCGCCCCTGCTCTACCTCCACCACAGTCTCGCAACGGCGAAACACGATCCGCTCCCACTCCATCCCATGCGGTCACAGGTCATCAGGTTGGTCAGGTAACTGATCACTCCGCCGTTCTCAAAGAACAAGTCGAGCGGTTGGATACCTTGGTGACGCAGCACCAAAGTCACATAGCGACCTTGCGGTCTGACACAAGAGGGCTCATCGCGGGGTACAAGGATGCAAGAGACGACGTGGGATTGCTCAGGGAGATGGTTAAGGTGCACGAAGCGTCCATTTCTCGGTTGGAGGAGCTACGTGCGAAGGAAGTTCACCAGCTTCAGACAGAGCTTGCTGAACAGCGCAGCGAGATTGTTAGACTCAGGGGTGACTTGGCGGCGGGTAAGTCCAATGTGTCTCATTTCCAATGTGGTATATTAATGGTAAGACATCTACAGCATTGACTGCAGCCCAGTTGTCTCATGGGACGGCGGCAGATAATCAGAACCTTGACGTCGCCCCCTCTCGCGTCCCGCTTGAAACACCGACTCGGTCGACTACCACGCCCGTGTCTGCACCCCCGCCTGTCTCTACGCGGATCACCACTGCCGAGTCTTCGACATCACCGAACTCGCGAGTCGAATCGGGCTCGGCACCATCGGTGCAATCCATCGGCGGTAGCAGAGGAGACGGGACATTCTCTGACAAGGCCTACACGCTCATTTCCACTATTCCCCCCGTTCCTGAGCCGACGTCAAGCATGAAGGTGCCTGTAGCGCATGGCCTCGTCGCTACAAGTGCTTTCTTGGGGACCACGGATGCAAGTCTGAAGGGTGTAATCCCCCGACATCCCCCGCACGCACAGGATGGCGGAGCCGCTAGTTTCGATGTCGGGGTTCCTCGATCAGCCACCCCGACCGATTCGACAACCTCCGACTTGACTGACATCGAGGATGCAGACGATTCGGCATCGGCATCGGCCTCAAACAGTGGAAAGAATAAGAGGAAGGCAGCGACAAACGGCCTTTCAACCACTGCCAAGAAAAGCAAGGTGGCCACCACCACGTCGTTGAAGCCCGCCGCTGCTGCACGAGGGAAGGGAAGGGGCCGCAATCCTGGTGTTGCCCCGAGTCGACGATCTCCACGTCATTGAGGCCGAGTCGACGGTCTGGAAGAATCAACGACACTTCGCCTCCTTTGGACACCGGTCAATAGTACATTCATGCTTGTATCTACAGAATGAATATAGAAAGTTTGTTTTCCTTGGTGCTCTGAAATATTCAAGACATTCGTTTCACTACCTTCGGTTCGCGCCGGACTCGGTCCTTTGCCAAACCGACCAGAACAGGCGCGGCCTTTCGCTTGCGTGGACTTTTTTTGGCAGCCTCCTTGGGGACGGCATCTTCATCCTCAACCCAACCATCATCCGAAGCACCTTCAGCAGATTCACCCGGTGAGCCTGTTATTCCACCCGCGATTATCTGCAGCTTCCCGTCCCCATGATACCCACTGGAAGCGCTTGACATCTGACTCCCACCTTTCACTGTCATTCCCTTTGACTGCTTCTTCCCTTTATGTTCCGTAGCACCGGGCGTTGCCTTCTTTTCGACGTGTTTACTTTCCTTCAGAGCAGCGCCAAGCCCTTGCAGCGTTCGTCCTGATTGCTGTGGTTTGAATTGCATTTGAATGCGATGGCTTGCTGAAACAAGTGGTTTGCGAACGGGACTCGATGCCCACACGCCAGGGGCCAGCTCTACTATTTCCTTGGTCGTTCCATATCGTTGTTCCTCAATTTCCTGCATTGGTTGATCAGTGTTGAACAGCAGCAAGTCCTCATCAGATTTGAGCGCAGCAGGTAGTCCACCCAAGTTGTGCGATGTGCCGATGGCCGTATCCGGGTCAAGTCCGTGTTCGGTTACTGAGAGCGACCCGGATTCGGGGATCATGTCGAGACCGAGATCGGTCTTGGTAACGTCGAGTGCTAGGGCGCCTGCTGCTGAGAATGTGGGATTCAGGAGAGCAGGTACTACAATGTCAAGGGGAGCTGAGAGCTCCCTCTGTGCTGGTGTCGGTGATCGAGACAATCCGGGTGTAGTTTGTGGAGAGGGAAGTGGGGGTTGATTTTTTCCTGCCTTCCGTTTTGTTTGAGTTTGCTTCCGGGCCTTTCTTTGCACGCGGGGCGCCTGAGGGGCAAGCGTCGCTTCCTCAGCTGGCCGATTGTCCGTCATTTGAAACCGAGGCTTCATCGCAGCCTCTTGACGGTGGAACAGGTGCTTCAATATCTTCAACAGGTTGGCCTTCCCCATCTTCGACGGCTCCTTAATTAGTTGGGCGTATTCTGGTGCAAGAATCTCGGGGGGAAAGTAGTGAGACGGCCTGGCAGCCATATCCGACCACGGTGGGCTTGACCGTTCGTCCCTTCCGGCTGCAAGTGCTGACGTAAGGTGGCTTGTCAGGGTGGTTCGGCGTTGACCTGGCAAATGGCACTTACCATAGTGAACGGTAATAAAACTTCGGAATACTGCTACCAGCCATTCTACCTCTTTGACCTGCGGAATGCGCCCAGGGTTTGGAAGTATAGGCTCTCCAAACTCATTGGAAGGTAGCTTGAGCAAAGGATGTGCACCCTGCCGGACTCGCTGCCCGCGTTCGGCAACGGGCTTGGTACCCAGGGGCCAATCGCGCTTTGCAAACTGTGCGAGGGCTGTATAGAATCCAGATTCATGAAGAAAGTCGTTGTTTTGCTTCACAAATGATGCACCCCCTCCAAGCTCCTCGTTGAAGTCCTGTACAACTGCTCTGAGGGTGCCCTCCTTGTCTTCAAAAGTGATGGCATAGACAACCTTGACCCCGAAGTGGTTCCACAGATGCTCAGCCCCCTTTCGCATGGCGTGAGTCAAAGATGTCTCTATGTTTCTGTTTGGTTTATCAGCTTCGTTAAAAATAATGAGAAAACGTGGACCGACCGTTTCTTGTCTTCGTCTGACAAGCCCTTTGCTCGAGCCACTCTGGCCTTCAAAACATACTGTTTCATCTCTGCTTCAGGGAGCTCTCTGAGCCCAATGGTCACCGCCTGCTGATAGTAACGAAAGGCAAGATTTGCGATTTCCTTTGCGGTCGGAGCGGTTGCCGACTCCGATAGCGAGCCCGAATCCTGTCTCGCCCCCAGCTCCGAGTATCGGTCATCCTGTTCGGCCTCCGCCACCGACCTCTTTGGTATATCCAATTCTTCTTCTTCTCCATCATATCCCTCAATATCAACTTCATCCATTGCTATCTCTTCGTACTCGCCTGCCTTTCCCTCGTCCAGGGACAGCATCTCTTCTTCGGTCACATTCACCAACTCCTTGTCAACAACCTTTTCCAGGGAATAGGGAAAAGGAAATGTTTGATCTCTTTCAAATAGGCGCTTCTGGATTTCGCGGATGGTCCTTGGTTTGGTTCGGCAGAATATAGTCCTGGCAGTTACTCTCCCGATGCTCTCGCTCCCTGGCACCTTATGAGTTACTCGGTGCTTCTTGCGAAACCAAGTCCGCACTGCCTTGGGTTTGATTTAGTCTTGCCCAAAATCATGGAAAGGCACTCATTCGCACCTCATACAGATCTTGGCGCTCTCTTGGGGATAGCGGAGTCGCCAAATGCTCTTGCCGCTTGGTTGCAAGCTCTCCTGACGCTTCATCTGCCACCATTTGTTTTGCGATTATTGTCACAGCATCAACCCAACGTAAACTATAGCTCTGGAGACAAGACTGTTCCTCGTCAGAGAATGCAAAAAGAGGGGGCATTGATAGTGTTTCAAAGGCGAAAAGAGAAGCAGAGAAGAGAGTGCAGCAAAGGGTGATGCTCAATATATACACGGGGGAACCTCGCAACAAATGGGACAAGAGCCAGCTTCTATCTTGGTCATGTGTCCACTTGGTGTCCACATGCCTTTGCTTCTGAGTAATAAGCAATTAGCACTGTTATCGATGTCCCCTCTCAATCTTTACCCTTGACCCCCCGCCCCTCCGTCAACCCTAATGTCGCGTTGCAAGTCAATCAAGATAACACGAGCGTCAATCGTGGAATCACAATTCGTTACAGTCCATAGCTCCCGGAAGAGCTACGTTCGCCTTGTCCCTATCAAAAGAAAAAGCCAATCATTATCCCAGGCATCACCTACACCCAATCCAAGCAAACGCCCGAAGGTAGCTGGGGATGAAGATCTGCCTACTACCACCAATGATGAACAAGCAGAGGTGGACTCCTTCAACCCTTTCAAGAGTGATCCACTTCAGCCTGTGGTTCCAAATGTAAGTGGAAGAGTCATTTCCTTCAAGAAGCCCTTGAGTGATTAAAATTTCAAGAGCAACTATGACTATATGCTTCAATGGGCACCAAAGATCGACACATTCCTGGAAAGCATGTATGCTCATGCTGCTATCGATGCTAATCCCTTGTGTACCAAATGTGGGAAAGGCGAAGCTATATGGAGATGCAAATCTTGTTTCGCGTCACCTCTCTTTTGCGCAACGTGCTGCCGTACAGAACACACCATGCGACCTTTCCATCGGATCGAGATGTGGACTGGGACATGTTTTGAGCCCTCTTGGCTCTGGAAGGTTGGACTGTGTCTTTACAGTGGCCATGGAGGGTCTCCTTGCCCAAATTTACCACCCACATCCTCGCCCACCCTCTCAGCTCGCGAGTACCAAGAACATGCAAAATCTTCAAAAGCGAATTTAAATGACTTGACATTCGGCTCATCGCCGAGTCAAGGCTCACATGCAAGTATCCGTGAGCTGGTGGTGGTGCACACCAATGGCGTTCACGAGATCCTCCTCCATACCTGCCAATGTGAGGATCGCAAATCTGACGATCTCCAAGTTTTGGAAATGGGCTTATACCCATCAACATTCACCTCGATAAGCACTGTTTTCACATTTGATGCATTGGACGACTACCTGTTGGCGACCATGGAATGTAACACCACTGCTCAGCAGTATTACGGGAAGTTACGACGAAGGACAAACAAGAACTTCCCTAACTCCGTCAAGGTGAGTAGTCGTGACCGAAGACGTTAACGAGCACTAACCGAGGAGAAGGATCGGTACCGAGAGCTACTTCGGGTTGGGCGGCAATATGACTTCCTGCGGCTGCTCATGCGTTTTCTCGCTTTTACTTCTGGGGAGGCCAAGGGAGAAGGGGATTTGGCTCTATTCTGCGCAGCATGTCCACAACCCGGAAAGAATCTGCCTGAAAATTGGTCGAACGATCCTGAAAGGTGAGCCGAGTGTGCCGGCAGTAACCCAGAAGTACTGATTGTCGAAAAAGCTGGAAGTACACTATGTCTTTTGTGGGTGATGGAAACTTCGTATGTGCTCATCTCAAGAGCAAAGGGGCTGGCCAGGATGTGTTTCTGAAGCAAGGGCAAGGGTACTTTGTTGGGCCCAAGGCCTACAATGAGTATATCGAGAAGGCCAAAGAGGAGTACAAGGTACGTTCTGAATAACTTCGGGTTGATTCATGGAGATAATCGATTGCAGGAATCCACCTGCAACGTTTTCCGAGCGATTGCCGACCGAAATCGGTTCAACAAAGGATACGACGCGACCGGGATCGGTGCCATCACATGCGCACGGCACGGGGCAATGGTGCCGGCCTCGGTGGTGGATTTTCAAAAGGGCGAAAGACAGATGAATATGGACTATTCACTGTGCAAAATGGTGAAGGTCGTGGTCCATACGCAGACAAGAAGGCTTGTGTACTTCTACGACATCAGCTGTTTCTACTGCGTGAACCTGGAAGAACGTATCGCCAAGAGCGATGGCCGACTTTCGCTGCCGGAGGTCTTGCAGATCATCTTCGGGATCGGGCAGTTTCATGTGCATGGCCACCAAGAAACTTGCTTTGGGCGTTTCTCCCCGGTATTCATTGAAGGAATTGGCTGGGTCTCCGGAGAGATTGTGGAGTCGAATTGGTCGTTGATCAACCCAGTGGGGTTGACCTGCACTACAATGACAGCCGCACACCGCTACGAGGTGCTCGACGCCAAGATGTTGGACTTGAACTGGAAAAAAATGACGCACCTAGGTAAAGACGCTTGTCGAACTGTGTGCAACTATTGACTAACCGTCTTGCAGTGGAAAGCCTGCCCAAGGCGTTTGAAAGAGCTAACGTCGAGCTGCGTGATGCCGAAGAAGCACTCGGGATGCTTACCGAGGCTGCTGATCCTGTCACTGTGCTGGAGTGGGAGAAGGAACTTGCCACAGCACAAGACGAGCGGCTGAAAGGTAATGTTGCTGCTATGGACATCCTCCGTGCACGCATAGCCAAGGGTACGGTTCTCTTGTCCTTCGCTGTTCGCATGCTCATTGCAAACGGCAGTTCCGACAAGAAAAGAAGTGCAAGGAAGCCTGATGGCAGGGGAGACAGATGCCAGAGTTGGCCTTGGAATTACCAATTGGATTTCGAACGGCATCAGCATTCAGGAAGACCAGTACGTATTGCAGATGCAGATTTGTTGTTGAGCTTACTTGAAGTACAGGATTGTGATACTTGATTTGGTTGCAAAAAATGGCAAGTCCCCGACTGACAGTCAGAAGGTCGAGCTTCAGCGAAGGCGCCAGGACCTATCGCGCAGGTTCACAAAGCATGCGGAAGAAACATCGATGCTTTTCCCGGGTATGGAGAAAACGACTCAATTTGGGCCAACGCACATTCGGCAACCATGTGAGTGTGCGGAGGATGACTTGTGCGGCCACATGGGCCTCGACATTGATCCATACGCCTGGCCGAGCTCTACTACCGACTCATCCGGCAAGCAGCAAATGAACCGGGAGCCGAGCGACCCCGGCGCTGTCGAGCGACTGGAGGTACCGCTCCCGTCTTCGGCACTTGTGACTCGGGCATTCGATCGAGAATCACGGCAAAAGGAGATACGATTGAGGGTGGCCCAGGCTGAAGAAGCACTCCAAGGAGTTAGAAGGGAGGTAGGATACAAGTCCTTCCTGTTCAAGGCCAACCGGCGGCTACTTCACACGAAGGAGATGCGGACGAGGGGCTACAAAGTGATTGCAGATGCCGATCGTGAAATTCGGAGACATGTTCGACTTTACAACTTGGCCAGGGCGTCCTTGATGAGACTTTCGAATGACCGTGTCGCCCTATCAAAATATCAAGAGATTAAGAAGGCCGACCTCAAGCCCTTGGCGTCCATTTACGGACCGAACGATGCGGGTGGGAGCAAACTGACACTCTCCTGGCTGTGGTCCATCCAGCTTGGAATGGCACATCCTGCAGATAGTCCCTACATGATTGAAAGTGAGTCCCAGGTATTCGTTTCTTAGCCCTTCTGATCAAGGCAAAGTTTCTCGCATCAACTATCTCCGTGTCCGGTGCAAGCGGGATCGGTGGCGCGAGGAATTGCAGTTGAACAAATCGGAAATGGCTTGGACCACCGAATACTTCAGCTGGAAAGCAAAGGAAGCTTTAAAAAAAGCTGAAAAAGCAAAGGAACGCGGTCAACGTGAGGCTTGTATGGAAGCAGCTGATACTTGGAACCGTTTGAACGCGCAGGCTGCATTTGTATTTCAACCGTACATATGATGTCATTTCAATCTCCGAGTTCAACCCGCGCCCGAGGCCGAATCAGCGATCTGATATCACTTGCCTCTTGACCACCTTCATCCCATTGACACACATCCACCGTGGCGTCCAAGAAGCAAACGAAAATATTCTCCACAAACATTGTGGAGATAATGGGAGGTCCTAGCACCGCACCGGCATCCTCTCAGCCTGATGATGGATCGGGCCCGAGCCTACCGCGTCGCAACCCTAACAGCCTACTTCAAACCCCATTCTTTTGGTTTGAAACTTTGTCGTTGGAGGAGCTGCATGGGCTTTCCACATATCTGTCGAGCCGCGTTCGTGCAGCCGGGCATCAGTATTGTCAGGACGTCATGTCCATGACCGAGCTCACCCGTATCAAGTTCGCGAAGCATCTGTACGGCGAAGTGGTGAGTTCTCTGTTCATTCAAAACAGCGATGTTCTCAATTGCTCCATGAAGACGATGTATACACTGTATTGGGGCCTCGCGAAGTTTCGCTTCGGAGCCAGTCTACCCACACCAGATTGTCTAAGTCGTGTCGCCCGCCTCATAATGCAAGACGCTACAGGAGATCCCTCAGTCCTCTCCGCTGCCTGTGCCAATGATCCCTACGTCCCCGATCGCATTCTGCGCCACTATGCCCACTGTTGGTGGGATCCATTTGACATATCCAAGAACTGGGACGGTCAAATCGATACAATCATCAAGGTATACCGAAGCCAACTTCGCCATATGGCGCCAGCACCCATCCCTCCGCTTGTCACTGCTCATCTGTCCGATCTCGCAACCGAAGCACTGGCCGAATGCCTTCGCTCTCTCCGGACATCACGCGCTATGCTCGACCTGGACACCACCGAGACGCTCAAGGAGATCGGACACACGATGCTCCTCGTCAATCGCGTTCAGTCGTTGATTATGCAGGTCAAAGCGGAAGAGGCCTCCCAGGCTAATGTCCTTATGACCGCCCAGATATCTGAGGCAGCGGGGCTCAGTAGCGAGGCCGCGGCCGAGCTTCTCCGAATGTCGAAGGATCTTGCTCCCATCATGTAATTATATAATGGTCAATCGATAAGCATTTCAATGGGACTCTTTTCAACTTGACCGCGAACGTCATGTTAGACTTCACCGTGCTCGCAGACAGCGACTGGGCGTCCTTTTTGGACTTTCTTTCACTCCGCATCATGCTGGCTCTTCGCGTAGCTGGAGAAGGGAGAGATACATGGCAACGTTTAAAGCTTCGGCTCGCAGCAGAAGTGGTGAGCACTACAATATGTAGTGTTGTTCCTATGTTGATTTAGCTCAGGACAATGCTTGCTTCTGCATGGCCGTTGCCCACTTCCACTCATCTACGCTGAGATACAGCAGTGAATTTATGTCTCTGTTGTCGAAGAACTGGGTGGACATATTTTTGGAGGCTGATGTCGGCGTCCACCTCTCACCTCCACCGCATCCACCGTGCTCAGGTGCGTCCGACCTTGTGCTAGCCACCGATCCCCGACTCCATGCTCGCTTGCAGATACCGATGCTCATCGCGAGCGCAGCACCGAGTCACGTGATAAGTCGGTGATGCCCACCGGTCGCCCCGACCCCGCTTTGGACTCGGGGATCGCTGTACCACCGCCTTCGGGTTCCGATCTCAAGTCGGGAGATGGTCCCATCCACGACAAGACCATGCCACAAACCCCCAATGATTCTGCACCCATGCTCCGCGTTGAGCTCAACATCTTACCCCTGGAGGAGGCTTTGAAGGATTGTCCTATAGATGCAGACGTTCCTCACGCCTGGTGGCATGAACGAGAACCCGCAACACCACCACTCAACCCCCTCTCAGCACTTCAATACTGGCGCGAATATCAATCAAAAAGAATCAACGTAAACGCACCGATCCCAGTCATCTGGCCCTTGAAACACCTTCTCTCACTCTGGGAAAGTTACTGCGACGCGCTGGACGAGGTCAAGGAGCCACAAGGCACTCACATTCAGCTGGTCTACGAGGGTGGCGTCGCAAAAACCGCTGAATTGGTTGATTGCGTTGTCAAAGCAGCACTTTATCCCTTGTTCCCCAACCTCCACCGCACCGATAAGCCCCATGATCCCTGTGCAGTTGCAGACCTCTTGGATATTTAGTTTTCTTACATCAATTGAGAGCATTCGTTTGAAATGACATAAATTGTTTATTCAAAGCCATATCCGCCATCTCTAAACGCGTTGACAGTAATCGCGAACGCTACCGATCGGTGCTCGCTGCGTTTCGTTGTGCCCGTGCGGAGTCGGGAGCTCCGAGCGAGCCCGCGCTCGCTGTCGTCTCGCGACCCGATTCCGTTCGCACTCGGCTCGAGCCCGACCCCCTCGCTCTACCCTTCACTTCGCCTGCAGGTGCTTCATAGAGTAACGTGCCACCGCAATCCCCTTTCGAATATCGTCTGCCGTTGGAACTGGTTCGTTGTACTCTTCGGCGTTCTTCAGCAAGTAAACGACGACCTCGGGCCTCATGAAGCTGGCGATACACCCACGATCCCCCTTCACCTTCTCCACTCCGTGCTCGACCACGTTACTCAAGAGAAAGACAGCAGAACCAGGTTGATAGACAAACCTTCTGTCCAATCCCGGTGTATCGAAGTGCACTTTGTCGTACTCCCCGAACGTCAGAAGAGCGTCGTACCAGCCAGCGAAGCCTTTCGTGTCGCAGTGCAGTGGACTCTCTCGGTTACCAATGACTTGAGCAACGGTGAATGGGGACGCCCAGGAGTTGAGCACTTCCTCCGTTAGCTCTTCGAATCCCTTGGCTGCTTGTGTTTTCACGTTGTCAACCAACTGCCTCCACGCCAGCAATCCTACCCGGTACTGTGCCGGATGCAACATGGACAGCGCTGCTCCAATCAGAGCGAAGACTTCTTTCGTGGCCTTCACAAACGGCAATCCCCCATCTGCGCCGTTCAATCGGCGGATAGTGCCTGAGGGCTTGGGTTGGAATGCGGGCGCCTGGATCACATACAATGAGCTGGTTAATAAAAATTTCCATGACCACTTACTGGACGACCCATTGTAAACCAACACGGGCTGTAGCTTGCAACCCCTACAGGTATCAAGCCCTTCCTGTCAGCGTGATTGAAGTGCTGCTCATGAGCTCTCCAGTGGCCGTCTTTCTTCGTCGTTAGCTGGCACTCGGTGGCCCTGCCTAATTCACCAACAGCCCGGCTAAGTGCTTCCTCTTGTTCCCCACGTAGAAAACCAGGGAGGTAAACCAGGAGCACTCTGCCGTCCTTGTCTATCACGTGACAAGGATAATCGATGGAGGGAAGGACTGCTCCTTCGCCCGTACCGGGTCCGAGTGTCGTTCGGATATCGTCTGGGAGTCGGCCGGCAAAACCGCGTTTGCGCGAACGCGTCTGCATCAAGACTTCAGTCAGAGACCAAGGCACGACCACTGCATCGTAATGTAAGCTAAAGTTTAAATCTATTACAGCCCTTGTACTGACCGTATTTCGTCATTGCCTCCACAAAAACATCAGCGGCTCGATAGCAGCTCAGAATATGGTCGACTGAAAATTGGTCGGGTGCCCGAACATGGAATGGAGGCTCAAGCCTAGCAGAAGCCACTCGCTGAACATACTCGGATGTTTCCTCCAGAAAGTCAATGCCTGAGGGTTTGGCTGCAACAGTCATGGTGGTCAAGGTCAAGTCAAAGTCAGGGTCCTCTTGCGCCGTGCCTCTCCGATCCCGAACTACCCGATTGCGACCGACCGATTGAAGCGCGTTTTGATGGCGTGCATCGCGCGCGCCTATCTTGGGGAGTCCGCCCAACCATGACAAATGGTTCTACACGTGGTTGGCCCACCCAGCTGCCATGGTTGCCAGGGCCAGTCGGCCGACACGTGGCTGATGGCCTTAATTAACGACGCGGCCGGGACAGCTACACCATCACTGATGTCGTTGTTGCAAGCAAGCTGTCTGATAGGTAGTGGCAGATCGTATGTAATGGGGTGTAATGGTAATGTCGTCGACGAAAACAGGGAGTGTGATGCGGATGCCGTCTTTTGCCCATACATAGATGCTTGGATCGGAGAGAAGTTGTGTGAAGCCAATGTGTTCGAGTTCGTCAGCTAGCTTTTGGTACCAAAGGCGTCCACTTTGTTTTAGCCCGTATAGTCCCTTCTTCAGCTTGCAAACCCATTGTCCTCCATCAGGATGAGGTACCTCAAATCCTTCAGGTTGCTTCATGTAGACTTCGTATTCGTCCTCGATCTTGCCATTGAGGTAAGCATTGGAAATGTCTATGGACTCGATGTGATCGCCGTTTATGGCTGCATGTGCCAGTATAGTACGGATCGATGCAAGTCGCGTAGTAGGGGCAAAGACTTCGTCGTAGTCAATGCCATGGGATTGACCGTAACCTTGTCCAACCAATCGTGCTTTGTAGCGCTCGATTTTGCCATCTGCGTCTCGTTTGATCAGGAAAACCCATCGGGAGCCAATGGGCTTGCGTCCGTCAGGAAGGTTCACCAGTTCCCATGTGCCATTCTCAGTAAGGGCATCGATCTCAGCTTGGGCTGCAGCTCTCCATTGTTCTGCATCTGGCCTTGATAAGGCTTCCCTGAAGTTGCGTGGAGCATCTCCTGGTCTTGTTGCAGCCCCAAAAGCTTTCTCGCTTGCAATCTCAAATGCCATTTCATATCCCATCGGTACAGGAATTTGGTCGTCTGCTATTCCATAGATTTGGAACACAGATTCCATGACTGGTGTGGCAAGGAGCGCTGACTGAAGAGTGGGTTCTTCGTCGTCGTCTGGCATATCGTTTGCAGTGAGTGGTGCATATCGATTTCCTGATGCAGGCGAGTAGTTGAGATCTCCTGAGTTGGCAGGGAGATGGGCAAAGATGGTTGGATTGGGATTTGAGGGTGATCGAATGTCCATAATGCCATAGCTGCCTGGTCGTGAAGCAGGTGTAGTTGCAGGACTTGGGGCTGGTGCTTGTGATGGTGCTTGTGAGGATATTGGAGTTGGAATGCGTGAAGGTGCCGGAGTGATATTTTGTGCACCCCCTCGATCTGGTATAGAACGAATTCCAGATGTTCCAATGACTGTTGTAGTTGCATCTTCCTCAGCCGGTATCATTTGCCTGCTGCTTTCCCCTCGTCTCGCCACAGGTGCTGTTGTTCGACGTTTGCCTCCTCCCGCGGTTTGAGAGTAGTCTGAGACCTTCTTGGATCGGATGGGACGATCGCCTTGGGCAGGTACAAAAGGCTTGTTTGGGTTGGATTTTGGCGCTGCAGGTTTTGGTTGCCTGGGAGCTGCCGTCTTCTTCTGCGGTGGTGCAGGAGTAGGAGTTGCCGTTGGTGGCGGAGTAGGTGCCCGTTGTTGGGCCGGTACAGGTGTCTTGTCTTTAGGTGCTGGGACACTTTTCGCCTTTGGTGTTGGAGATGCGCCTTCCGAAGGAGTAAACCATTGATCCTTGCCTTTCTTGGGAGCCTTTATGTCCGTAGGATCTCTCGGCCGTGGAGGTGGTGTCTTAGGAACATTATGCTCTGGGTGTTCGTCATCGTCATCTGAGCTGTCATCGTCTGAATCTGATGAGTCAGGGGCAGGAGGAGTGGCAGGAGGATGTTGGTCACTGGGAGACTGATGTTCGTCGTTGTCATTGCTATCGTCTTTGTGAAACCAGAGGTCAGAAAACTTGGCAGGTGGAACGTCAACCTTTTTGTTCTTGGTTGATAGACCAGGGAAAGAGCGTTCGTCGAAGATGACATCACGAGAGATAATCTCCTTGCGGCTTACTGGGTCATAGCATAGCCATCCCTTATATCCCTTTGCGAACCCAATGAAGATGCAGGGTCGTGTATGGGAGTCAAGGTTTTTGCGATCTTTCCGTGCAATGTTTACCCATGCTCTGCACCCGTATACTCTGAACATAGAGAGATCGGGTTTCCGTCCATTCCAGACTTCGTGTGAGGTTTTCTCAGCAATAGATGACGTTGGGGTAACGTTCAGGATTTCGGCGTAGTAGAGGACAGCGGTTTTCCACCAACTAACTGGCAGTCCTGCGTGATTGAGCATGGCGACCACCCCCTCAGCTAGAGTGCGATTGAGTCGTTCTGCGATGCCGTTCTGTTGAGGAGTACCTTTGACTGTGTGGCGTCGTTTGATACCCCGTGCCTTCATCCATTCGTCCCATTCCTTTGACATGAATTCACCTCCTTTGTCCTCCATAAATTCCTTGAGCTTTTTGCCTGTTGCCAGCTCCACTTCAGCAACCCATTCCTTGAATCTCGCAAAGGCCTCACTCTTCTTCTTAAGGTTGTACACCCCCTTTATCCGGCTGCTCTCGTCTGTGAATGTGATCCAATAGAGATAGCCATCGATGGTTCGAGGAAGAGGACCATGGAGGTCACTGTGTGCCCGTTCAAGGAGCTCAGTGGAGCGGTTCTGGGATACCTTTGGGAATGGCAGGCGATGCTGTTTTCCTGCTATGCATGCTTCGCAGAAGTCGTTGACTTCCGTTCCTGGTTTGACCACAATGCCGTCTGCAAGGTTCTGTGAAAGAAGCCTGTCGAGTCGGTCTTTCCCAATGTGCCCTAGTCGCTCGTGCCAAATGGACTTGTCTGCTGCAACAACAAATGCCTGCTCGTTATTCCCCAGTGTGATGCCATCAAGTGTGCCTGTAGTGCCCATGATGCTGGCTGTGAAGAGTTCTTTCCCGTTTTTTGAGAAGTCGAGTGAATCGCCTTCTATCACGACTCAGGCTCTGTTCCTTTTGACAGCGTAGAGAATGGAAAATAGATTGTTTCGGAGCGATGGGACATATAGTACATTATCGAAGATGACAGACTCTCGGTTGCCTGAGGGTTTAAATACAACGCTGCCTCGACCCCGCGCATAAACTACATGATCATTTGCGAGTGTGATGGGTATCTTGCATTTCTTCATGTTGCGCATCCAGTTGAGGTGTGGGGTCATATGTGAGGTAGCACCCGAGTCTGTATTCCACGAGTTGTCAGCAGTCATGTTTCGAGTACGAAGTTGGGGTTTACTTGCGATGTGTGCAACTCCAGCCATCAAGGCCTGTTGGTCGGCATCCAGTTCGTCGTCAGAGTCTGAATCCTCCTGTGCGACGTTGGCCTTGCTCCTCTTCTTGCTCTTCTCTCTCAACTGCGTAATGCAATGGTCGTCATCATGCGAGTTGTTATCACCATGCTCCTTGCAGGTGAACCTGTACTTCTTCTTCTCAGATGGAGTCGAAGACGATGAGGCGAGAGCTTTGGAAGATTTCTTCCTCCTGTTAGGAGACTTCTTCTTCTTTGAAGGGCCGGAGGCAGCGTTGGCAGCTTCTTCAGCAAGTTCATCGTTCTTGCGAGAAACGTCAGCAGTGCGGAGATGATCGAGGATCTGGTCAGGACCCTTGACGGTGTCGAGGTGGGTGAGCGTGTTGCGAAGGTATTTGGAGTCTTCATCATGAGGAAGACCCATAATGGCGACAGCAGACATGATGTCATGGATAACATCGTAGACGGAGTAGAACTCCTTGAACTCAGATGGTGTGAGCATGATCGACATTTGTCCAGTGGAAGGGCCGCCAGAGGCAGTTCCTGCTGTGACATTGTTGGCGTACGTAGTCTCCTTGGTGTATTTGTGGAGAGTGGGGAGCCTGTCTTTGATCTGCTGGCCAAGGGCAATGATGCGCGAACCAAAATCGCTATAGGACTCGTCATCTGTCTTGCGAGCAGTGAGGAGTTCTTGGAAGGCTGCAGTGCGGGACTGAGCGGTCTGGGGTTGGTAGTACTTTAGAAGGGCGTCGTACTGAGCCTTTGGGTCAGAGTCGTCCTCGATGTCTCGGAGAATCGAGTCAGTTTGAGCACTGTCAAGATTCTGGCGGATGAAGCCTGCGAGGGCCGTCTGCCTTTTCCGATAACTGTCCCATGCCTTTCTCTCATCTTTGTCAGATGAATCGCGATCTGGCACCCTTTCTTTGCCGGACAGGATGTCGCGAGCATTGATAGTGAGTGCGTGGTTGATCACGTTCTGCTTCCATCGAGTGACGGTTGCAGGAGAAAGTGGGTTGACGATGGTCGTCGACATGGTATGAGCGTAGGTAGTAAAAAGGGTTCAAAAGCAAAACGGTAAGGTAAAGCAATGTGCACGTGGGCAAGCGAACGTGAAGTATGTAGTGGCTTATACGTTTCTGTAGTTATATATATAAGACCCCGGGTGTTGCACCGTTCTCCAACTCTCTCGCTCGAGATGCAATGTTGTTGGTGGTCTGCTATCTCCTACGTGGTTTTTTGAACCTAGTGTTCTCAACCTCTCGCGGTAACCTTTTCCCAGTAAGGATCAGGACCAGTCCGGATACGTTCAGTGTTCTAAAGGGAGAGTACTCCCAATGTGGCGAACGCCGTGTGAAGGACGTGTGAGATAAACGAGAAGGGGGACGAAGCCGTCCGTGTGAAGAGGTGAAGAGATAGAATAGCTGTTCGAGCAACCACAAGTGTAGTTGTGAGACAAGCTGGATGCTCTGTACCGTGTCGATGGACAGTGATGTCGAAAGACGATGCTACCAAGGGTAGGCTTGACCGAATGTTAGAGAGGAAAGGTTGAGTGGTAGCTGTGCGTTGATGACTAGTCTTTAGCACTGTGCTCCGGGGCTCATAACCTATTAAAACCTCAAGTAGATCACACTGCAAGTGGGAGATAGTTCGATAAGATTAGAGAGAATAAAGAAAAGACATGCTCTGAGACGTACCTGCAAGTGGGAGATAGTTCGATAAGGAACTAGTCACTTGCAGTAGCTACTTATATACATGTAAGTACAATAGCTTAAGAGTACAATAGAGTTGTCCATAAATAAGAGAACAATAACTAACAAGGGAGAACAATAGAACGATATAGTACAATGTAGTAGTGAGAGTCCATTGTTCTAAATATAGACTGGCTATTGTTCGTTGAACAAGAGCAAAGAGAATACAAGGGAGATAGAGTGGAACTGTATGTACATGACATGCGCATTGTATTCTAATAGTATATTGGTCTTTGTGCGATGTATCTAGAGTACCCTGAATATACTGTGATATTTCCTACCTTCTGCGGCTTTCTGAGGATGTCTGAGGATATAAATGAGTAGCGCCAAGAGTCCCATTTACGGTTACCAGAGATATCCCAGCCCATCTCCCATATATCCAACTGATCGGGTACATGGCGGTACATCCAGATGCATGGGGCTAATTCCAATTCTATATATATCAGGATGGGCGAGGAGGAGCTTGACGATATTTTCATTGCCACGCCGGGATGCGTGTATCAAAGCTGTGACGAGCTTGGTTATTTGTGCGAAATTAACGTTTAACGCCGGCGCTAGGATTTGCAAGGATGTGCTTGACGGTATTGTCACGGCCCCACCAGCATGCAAGCATCAGAGCCGTGTCCCCTTCTTGATTTGCGAGATTAACCGGGATGTTAGAACGTGCGAGGAGGGGTTCAACGACTTCTTGTCGGCCGATCTTCCACATCCTTCTCAATTAGGAGCTGAGGGTAATGCAATGGACCACTTCGATAGATATCCTCTCGTTAATATACCCGACCCTTCTATCTCAAAATCGGCGTGTTGTGGACAGGATGGGCCCCCGTATTAGCTAGGCAAGCAGTCTTCAGCCATGCACATGAATCGCTGGAACTCGGCCTCTGTTGGGGCATCCCGTTCCACTTGTCAACATCCTTACCCCTATGGTGAGGACCGTTTTATTCAGAATACTACAAGCGCCAAGGCGAATTCGCGCTCATCTCATGCATGAGACAATGATAAGGCTCAAATGTGAAGTAGGCTAAGGATACACTTCAAGCTACTCGATCCAAAGTACAGGGAGACTGATCGCTCGCTCGACCCCATAAGAACAGGGGGAGGCTGAGAAAGACAAAACAGGGAGACTCGCTCAACCTATTGTACCGGGAAGCTTGGTGGGGGTGCGTGCGGGGGGTGTTGGGTTGTACTTGAATCACCTGCTCTAGCAAGTGATCCCTCCGTACTTGTTCTGAGTGGCATCCCACCAAGTCGCCTGGACCATTCCGGAATTGCAGATGCTTGGCACGGTGAACTGCCACTTTAGGACATTCTTGGGGCCATTGGCGCCACAGAAGGTCGCGCTCGCAGAGCACTGGGAGAATTGCTTGAGGTTGTCCCAGAGACCACCACAGACTCCTGAGATATCTGGGACCGTGGAGTCGGTGGTGACGGTGTATGTATAGAGTCCATGCTCGTTCTTGACGCAGGAGTTCGCCGCGGCGACGCCCGCTAGGGCGATAATGGATGTGAGGAAGGTGGTGGTCTTCATTTCTTTGTTAGAGAGGAGAGAAGAGGGTTGATTGGGTGGTTGTTCTGTTGAGACGTTACTGTGCTTGCTGGCTGGTGAGGATTGTATAGGCTACATGGGCCCTCTTATATACTCCAGACTTCAAGGTGCGACCTGTATACTTGGGAGCCTGGGTAACTCATTCCGAGCGAGATTCACGCAAATGTGAGCGCCCAGTGCTTGTGGTGCCCACAAACTCAACGAGAATCGTCGAAGGTTGGCAGTAGTTTCGGTATAGTTTCGGCGCCGTTGACATAAATCCAGAGTGCTTCCGTTCCCGGACCTTCAAGCCAAAGGTTCTGCAGTACATATAAGTGACTCATGTGGAGAGCGCCCAGTGTTTGGGTCGACTTCAAACATTCAGACGAGTATATATGTCATATTGAGGTGCATTTCATGGCTTATCAGCAGCAACGAATGGGGGAAACGACGATATGACCCATTTTATGCCGACAGGTCGCCTGACACTGATCACTCCAGGGTGCGGCTTTTACATAAAGGTTGCCTACCACCGACGCCCGACATCCTGTAAATGCGGAGAGCTCCCCGTGTTTGTGACACCTCCAAACTCAAGTAGAGTCGTCGAACGTTGGCGATGATTTCGGAGCCGTTGATATAAATCTAGAGTACTGCTGCAGAGAAGGGCTCTCAATACCTGTCTTCAAATGGTGATTTCAAGTACCTATTCTTGTGGTCTGAAAGAGAGCATGATGTAGTGCGAATATCTGAAATTGATATTCGGATGGAAAGAAGCGTCTAATTTACTCAGCTACCTTGCCTTTTCTCTTGTACTAAGTCTCGGTGCCATGATCAATTGATAATGTACTTGCTCTCAGAGTCTATCTCGCCGAACTTGCGTCTTTCAAATTGGTGTTCACAGCTTTAGTCTTGTGCGAGCGTCCAACTCGCTTCAAGACGATCAAAGGATCTTTCAGTGTGTCTCCTGGCAAGCCGACCCTCCACCCTCGCAGCTACTTAGGCCTTAGGAGCTCACATGTTTCCCCGCCTCCTTCACGCCTCCCTTATTGATTGGTTCAACTTGACCTGAGCTCATGATGTTTGCGTTATTGAATGGAGCGCCATGAGCACTCTGACTTCCTTCCACTGCTTTTCAGAGCATCAGGGCTCTCTGTCAGACAGTGCTCTAGCACTGAAACACACCTTGACCTGGTATACGGATATGGATATGTGCGTTAGCAAGCAGATCATCACGAGCAGCATCCATCTCGGCGACTTTCTCCGACCATTGAGGAGGTCTTTTTACTTCCTGCCCTAAGATTCAAGATATCGATGCCGTGCATACCACTCAATACTCACCATTATAATTCTGAGCTCCTGGGGGATATAACATGTGGCGCGTAAAAGCAAGAAAATCATGAGTACAATGTTGCATGAGGAACACAACCAACTTAGTATCGGCCCGACAAAGCCCGGTTTGTCTTGGTCTAGCGTCATGCCAGTGGGGATATAGCAACCCGCTCAAGTCGAGGGCAACATGGAGATTTACTCGCACATGAATCCATATTAGGGGATCCTTTTCAGGTATACTGCAAACTCTATGGTACATCCTTCCACTCTTTTACGAATCCAAACTCGGAACACAAGCCTTCTATCCTGCATACATAAAATCCAGACAAGAAACCTCCATCCCCTCTGCACCCAAGATCGTCCCAAGGGCCAACACTACGCAGCTCTCTCCTTGCCTTTCTTACTCTTCTTTGGCCCCTTGACCCCCCTCGGATCCGAAGGCCTCCAAGAATCTCCATCAAACCTCCTCGTCCACACAACCTCGTGATCGATCTGCACAATCCTCAAACTCGGACAATGCCTGTTCCACCCCACCAGATAATGACCTAGATCTTCGATCAGACTCGCGGTGATGCGGGACTGTTCGTCTTGCTCTGTGCTGCTGCGATGGGGGTTGCGTTCGGGGGTGGTCGTTGACGTGGGTGTGGATGAGGGCGCGACGACGCTGCTACGACTGGTAGGAGAGGCTGTCATGGAGGCTCCAGTACGAGACCGGGAGGAATTGAGACGCATGGCCGACACAGAGGTGCTGGTAGGCGCAGGGGTGGCAGTCACAGTAGGCATAAGAGTGGCAGGTCCAGCGGCCCTAGGTTGAGATGTCCATCCATAACGGTGTCGGCTTCCCGTAGGCGACGTCGTTGCGGTCTGCTGAAGGGCTGAAGTATCAATGATCGTGCCGACAGTGGAGGATGGTGGACCGGGAGCAGTAGGTGAAACCTCCCAGCTGCCCAATGTCGCAAAGCTTGAGAGCGTTGCAGAGTGCCCACCACGGCCTCTGAACCCTCCCCGAGTGCTTCCTCTTGCCGGGATTGAACCAAATGTAAGAGGGTGATGGTGGTGTTGGTAGAGTTGTGAAGAGGCCGACCCGCCTGCAATAGGGAGATTCGAAGTCGCAGAACCAGTCCCCCTAATCGATGCATGGGCAGTAGAGCTCCCGCTCCCAGAACCAGAAGCCGTTGAGCTCGAACCACCTCCGCCTCCGCCATGATGGTGGTGCGGAGGATGAGAATGAGCGGCGTGAGCTGCTTCCAACGCAGCCCAATGGGCATCCTGCTCCTCCTCCGACATCCGCCCCGAAGGTTCAAGTTGGTCCATGAGGGCAAACTGCGCGGCCACATCATCGTCAAAGTCCTCATCCCCCTCCTCATCCTCTTCATCCGTATCAACTTCAGCATCATCAACGTTCATGTCGTTCTGGGTGACAGCAACGTTGTTGGTCATATTGCCCTGGCCCATATGATGATTGTGGTGGTGATGATGTTGGTGGTGTTGGTGGTTTTGGAACCCCGCTCCCCCTCCTCCCATACCACCACCTCCACCCCCGCCTGGCTGGTGGTTGTTGATCGACGGCGTGGCCCACCACGCAGCGTTACCCTGCCCATGCCCACCACCCAAATTCGAGGTGAACGAGTGCACGCCAAACGGACTGCTAGGGTTGAACGGGAACCGTTGTTGGTCACGCTTGATGCAATCTGTAGATGGCAGGATTCGCAGCGTGTGCAACTTCCTCAGTTCTGGAAGGATGTCTGATCCGAGTATGACATGGGTATTCTGCAAAGAACCCAATTAGCGTCTGACATTGACATTGACATTGACATTTCTTCCGACCATACCGTATGACCAATTCCACCAAGCCTTTGAACAAGGCACGAACAGCATACAAGATCTCCTGGTCCCACTTGAAAACGCGTATATCAAGCTTCTTGAGCGTGTCCGGGAGCTTCTCCAAGTTGAACAGAACAGAGCCCATGTCCAACGCCTCTGTCATCCGGAGCTCTTCAATCGCATTGACAGTGTTCAGAGCCTCAGATCCAGCAGCGAGCAGCCCAGCAATGACGAGCGGGCCCTCGTAGCGATAGACGCCGGGTAGTCTGAACTGGATGCTCCCAATGTGCTGCTCCGTCAGACTGTGCTTCCCAACCCGGAGAACGGATCGGAGTAGCGCAATACCAGGCGCAGGCGAGTTGATGCGTCGCTCGAAAAGGCTGACGAGTGAATCCATCGTGTCCCTGCTGAGGTCATCCACGAGTAAAGTGACATGGTTCAGCGCAGGGAAGTTCGGGCGGAGAGGAACAAAGACGTTTAGGCCAAATGGGTTGGCAGAGTGGAGCGCGTTGGCGAGTGCGTTTGGGGCGATGCCGTGTGCAAACATGACCTGCTGAGGGACGACGCAGGTGGTGGATGGTTTCCTGGCTGATCGGCTTGGGAAAAGTCATAGTTCTGCTTGAGAGTGTCGAGGATTTGCATCAAATTGGCTGACCAGGAGAGGGTGACGTCGGTGACCATAGGAGGCTTCAAGCTGAACATGAGGTAGTTCTTCCGTACACAGAGATGTTGAGTTCCCGGGAGAAGTGACAATCTGGGTACCAGGCAACTTGCTAGTTAAAATCAGGACCTAGTCAGGACTAAATGGCGCAAACAGGCCAGGCAGCGATACAACGCACCACGACGTCGTTCTTCGAACCGTCCACGCAGAAACTGTAGGCAAGACGACGGAGAGGTTCGAATACGCGTATGAGGCAGCAGAAATGTCAGAGTGTGATTAGGCGAGGCCGATTAGGTTCTTGCAAGTATAGGAGTTTCTATTGCATATTTTAGTCTCTAGATAAGTCTAGGAAAGAGGCACATATTGAGATCACTCAGTGAGGGGTCGGGCTTCGCAGGTACTCACATGTATTAGTATGACGCTAGCGACGCCCAGCATAGTCCCGTCTGTAAGAGCCGTTGACGGTCATGAGCTCGAGGTCTGTTGCTGCAAAGCGTCGATCTCTTTCTGCCTCTTTGCTCTCTCCACCCGCGCCTCTGCCTCCAGCTCCCGGAGCGCGGTCTGAGCCCACAACGGGAAACCTCCTTCATCATAAGCCCTCTTCAAGCGTTTTTTCCGACTCCTGGCATGTCCAGTTCTCGTGGCTGCCGAATGGAGCGACTTGGTGGGCTGCTTGTCGCTCGTCTTCACCTTGTGGAGGTCGGTGAATACTAGATGTTAGACTCGGCCACGCTGACCAGAGAAAACTGCGAGCCCGGACGCCAAATTCGTTGACCTAAAGTGCGGTGTGAGCGCTGGAGTGCTGCAGGTCGAGTGAAGGGCACCTACGTTGTCTATCCCAAGCATTGATTTGACGCCCCAGGCCAATCCAAATCCTGTGACTGTCACGAGAGTGGTGGCGATAGCGAACGCCTTCGCAGCGAACATAGCATTCGACAGGTTCAGTTTCGACATGGCCGATGTGAGACTTCCAACGCTCGTCTCCTCCGATGCAGTCCCCATCTTGAACTGGAAAGGCTGGCTTGTAGCCGGGGTAGACGCCAGAGACTTTAGACGCGCCGTGGTTGACTCTGCAGAGGCGCTTCCAGCTGCTCCTCGTATTCTCCGTGGTGGTGCAGACGCGCTAGGGCCGTGCAACGACACTCTAGATGTCATGGCGTTGCGAGAACGACGGACCATGAGCATAGGGATGGCCAGCGCTAAACTGGTTCCTACAAACTAAACAGTAGATCCATGAGGAATTCAATTCAGAAACTGGGAGAATAGGAAGCCGTACTGCTGAGATTGGTAGCCACAATGGCACCTTTGACTTGGCCTTTTCATCGGTCCATTCTGACAGAGGGCCTGAGCTGTGGTCGCGGTCTTGGTCAATGGAAGTCATGGACGAAAGCCTGCCGTCGGCCTCGTCAGAAAAGAGCACGCGGCACGACAAACGGATCAGCGGAGGCTTTGCGCCTTACCTTATCGGATCTGCCCCTGTGGACAAACACTATCAGCGAGCATCAGCCTCGAGCCTCTCTTCCCCCAACCACCATCTCCCCTGTGGTCTACCATGTCCCAACAGCGCTTCCGGCTCAAGGCACGTCAGTCAATATGCGGGCGCAAATGATGATACTAACTGAATGACCAGCCTGCGCGCAGGAAGCAACAGAGCAAGGGCAGCAGATGTACGTTTTGCTCTTGGACGTTTAGAGGCTATTTGACTAACCCCGGGCGTAGCCACTGCATTGATCCAGGGGACTAGTCAGGCTCAGTTCAACGATGGCAATTTCACTATTGTAGGAGGGGATAATGTTACCAACATCCACAACCACGGAACTATCGTTACCTTGGAGTCCATTCTGCGTGCCATCCCCAACTTTCGCAAGATACATCAGGATATGCTGGCGAAAGCAACGCCTGGAACCGGAATGTGGCTTCTCAAGGGCAAGGTTTTTAGCATCTGGCTCGAACCAAATGGTGACTTGAAGATCCTATGGGGATCTGGTATACGTGAGTTTCGAGCCTACCTCATCAAGCTGGCCCTAGCTGACGCCCTTGGATCAGCGGGCGCTGGAAAGACAGTCCTTGCGTGAGTGAATTGCTCAGTTCCTTTCCGACCGCCCACTCAGCTCGATCGCAGGGCCCTTGTCATTAACATCCTTGAGGCAATGGCTCGAGAATCAGGTCACAGGGTTTGCATTGCCTACGTCTATATCCGCTACAGCGACCGCGCCGAGATGACAGTTCGAAGCGTATTGGAGGTCCTCGTGAAACAGATTGTTGAGCGGTATCCGGATGCTCTTCCAATCGTACGTGCGGTTTACGCTCAGCACGTCTCCGATGGCACGCAGCCCAGCGAGTCGCAATTACTGGGGCTATTGCAAAAGCTCACGGATTATGTGACTACCACCTTCGTTCTGGATGCCCTTGATGAGGCTCCAATCGATATACAGCTTAATCTTGTCAAGACCCTTGCATCCCTAAACTGCAAGATGTTCATCACCTCACGGCCTCTGACGGCCATCGAGGAACAGTTTCCCAGCGCTCATCGCTTCTCGATCGCCGCTACGGATGGAGATATCGACCTCCTCATCCAGAAGAAGCTCGTGGGAAGTGCGAATCTCCAAGGTCTATTGGGGAAAGCGGGCAGCTCACTTCGAGAGGAGATCTTGGACACGATCAAGCGCAAGTGCGGTGGAATGTGGGTGCAGTGCTTCTCAACCCTGAAGCGCAACTCTGATCAGATGTTTCAGGTTCCTACACGCGTCTCTCCAGTTGGATGCTCTCTGCCACTGCCTCAGCATCCACGACATACAGGAAACACTGGAGCAGTTCCCTTCCGAGATCGAGGACGCCTATGCTCAAACTTGGAGTCGGATCCTCGACCAGCACCCACGTCATGTGTCCTTTGCCAAAGCTATACTGCTGTGGGTTACACATGCTCAACGATCAATGACCATCGAAGAACTCCAGCGTGCTGTGGCCACCTCCCTTCATAACTACAAATTTGAACCTGCTCGTATGGTTCCTGAAACCATGCTGTTGGGCATCTGCCGCGGCTTGGTAGTCTTTGAAGAAGAGACCAGGCTGGTGCGCCTCGTTCGTGAGTGTTTGTCCACTATTCAAGCGTTCGCTTACTGACAATTGCGTAGATTACACTGCCAGAAAGCCTGTGGAGGAGCTTCTCCTCGAATCTTTCCCCAACCCCAATTCCCTTATCGCCGCTGTGTGTATGACCCATCTTGCCAACTGCGGCTTTCAAAGCACGACCATCGATTCCGAACAAGCACTGAGGCAAGCCTTGAAAGGCGATCCCCTCCTTGCCTATGCCCACGACGCTTGGGCGTTCCATGCTCAGTCGTCCCTTGGCGATGAGGCCATAGTCAGTCAACTCACCAAATTTGTGACCGATTGCCGTGCATTCCCTGTCTTAGTAAATGGGTTCTTTGACATTCTGAGCCCTGTTCACCTTGTGATCTTCTACAAACTCCCACTCTCCTTCGCCGGGTCCTTGAATGATGGCGTCCTCGGCACCGTAACCGATATCCGTGGATACACGCCGATGGGGTTGGCCTGTTCGCAAGGATATCGGGTTGGAGTAGAGACACTTCTACACCACTCTGGAGACTGTATCAACGTACAGGATGAAACCGGATTCTCACCTCTGATGCACGCTTCCTGGTATGGCCACGAAGGTGTTGCCGAGCTCCTGCTCGCTCATCCGGACGTTTCTGTCAACCTTGTAGACCAGTACGGATACTCGGCGCTCATATGGGCGGAGCGGCTCGGCAACCGCACCATTGTCAAGCTACTTCTCGCTCATCCTGAGATTGAGGTCAATCTAGTGAAGCCAAATGGAACGTCAGCGCTCATAGTTGCGGCTTCCGACGGCGATCCAGGCACCTTCGAGCTCCTGCTCGCTCACCCTGAAATCCAGGTCAATCAACAGAATGTGTATGGAGAGTCAGCACTCGTGGTCGCCGCAGAGAAAGGCCACGAGAGGATTGTGACACTCCTCCTTGCTCGACCCGAGATTGACGTCAACATCGCAGACCGAAGAGGACGGACAGCGCTTTGGTTCGCAGCATGCAATGGGTATCATCGCATCGTCAAACTTCTGCTTTCTCATTCCGAGGTCGTGGTCAATGCTGCCAACGTCCATGGCTCGACACCTCTTTTATTGGCATCAGAGTATGGGTATGCCGAGGTTGTTGAGCTTCTCCTCCCTGCCTCGGATTTCGATCCAAACCATCGTGACGGAGATGGAGATACAGCAGTCAAGATGGCAGCGAACAATGGACATGAAAGGGTTGTCAGACTGCTCCTGGAGGTCCCTGGGATTGAGATCACCATCGCCAGCACAAAAGATGGACACACCGCGATGTCGGCTGCATTGGCCAATGGACACGATGCCATCGTTCAGCTTCTCAGGGACTTCGAGGCTAGGGACAATCAGCCCCCAGGCGCTGCCACGGCCAGCGATCAGTTAAGCAGGGAAGGCGAAGAGGGCTGGATAGATGGATCTGACTCGGACGATGGCGAGCTATTTGAGGATGCTTTGGATACGTTTTGAGCGCTCTGTACCTTTTGTAGTTTATCAGCACTGATGTGTAGCATAAACCTACTTCAGGGAGTATGAGGAAAACGGCCTAGGGGCTAAGTGACATCACTTAACTGGATATATATGAAATATCATCAGGAAGAAACCCTCTTTCGGCAGCCCTTCCAAGTGAGCGTCGTCGCCTGGGCCTGGACGGCGCTAATCAGAGACCACCTCATTTATCCACGACGCCATCAGCCTTGTGCCTCTCTTCCATTGACCACCAACACCCCTGCTCCTACTGTCATGTCCCAGCAGCGCTTCCGGTTCAAGGTGAGTCACGATGCAGACATGGGGGTAAAGAGTGATACCCACGAGTCACATCTTCAATGTTCAGCCAGGGCGCGGGAAGCAACAGAGTCAGGGAAAGGGCAGTCGATGTACGTTTTGCTCCCGCACATTCATATGAGCAGCAACAGAGCAACAGAGCAGCTAGTGGGCAGCGTCTTGTCATTGGGGCCATGCAATGTTCGATGATACAGCGTAAATCGCATTAAAAATACTGAATTATGCGATTGTCCTCATTTCCTTTCTCGAACTGTCTGGACTCTGGCGAAGGAGTAGGGAGCACCCAACAAGGCAACCATTGTTGCAGGCGGTTTCTCACATGCGAGGTATTTGAATGTGTATAACTTGGCATACACTTCAAATAAGTAGGCCCTTGATCTAATCCTCAGAGTGAGCATACTAAATCTGTGCAACTCTGCCTGACCAGTATAGAGCCCGCTAGGGTGTATGGTTGATTGCACGAAGCTCCTTACACGCCATTCCTCCATGACCCTGAGGTTAGAAAGCATCAAAGAAATGAGTTAGGTGATAAACGAGACTGTTTACATGAATAAAAGAAGAGTATATTTGACAGAAGTTCTCTTATTGCTTGACGTTGAATCTGGTAAGTATGTGTGACCGAGTCCTCCTGGGCCAGCGCTAATCAAAAATCATGATCCACTACACGTACAAACACCGTCAACCTCGCGCTCTTCCATCGACCACCATCTTCCCTGGTGTGCCATGTTACAGCAACGGTTCCGGCTCAAGGTGAGACATTAACTCATATCTTAGCAGAAGCGAAGATACTAATTGAATGATTAGCCTGGACGCAGGAAGCAGCCAAATCAGAGCAAGGGCAGCCGATGTATGTTCTGCTCCTTCACGTTCAGAGGCATTTTTAACTGACCCAGGACTAAGCAACTGCTTTGATCCAGGGTACCAGTCAGGCCCAGTTTAACGATGGCAGTTTCACGGCTGTAGGAGGGGATAGCATAACCCATATTCATCACCACGAGGCTACTGTCAGCTTGGAGTCGATTCTGCGAGCCATTCCCAGCTTTCGCAAGATACACCAGGACATGCTGGCAAAAGCCACGACTGGAACGGGTATGTGGCTTCTCAAAGGCGAAAAGTTCAGCCTCTGGTTGGAGCCCAATGGCGATCTGAAGATCCTGTGGGGGTCCGGAATACGTGCGTTCTGGCCAGATCCAATTGCGCTTGAAACTCGCTGATGTCCTTCTCTACATAGCGGGGCGCTGGGAAGACGATCCTCGCGTGAGTGCATGGTTACTTGCATCCCTAAACACGCGCTGAACCCGGCTCAGAGCCCTGGTTATTGACCTGCTGGAAGAACTGGCTCGAGAACCAGGCCGCAAGACTTGCGTTGCCTACATTTACATCCGCTACAGCGACCGTGCTAATATGACAGTTCGGAATGTATTGGAGGTCCTCGTCAAGCAGATCGCTGAGCGGCATCCGGACGCCCTTCCAATCGTTTACAAGACTTATGCCCCTCACATTTCCGATGCCACACAGCCCACCGAGTCCCAGTTATTGAGACTATTGCGGCAGCTCACGGATTATGTGACTACGACGTTCGTCATCGATGCCCTTGATGAGGCTCCAACGGATATGCAACTTCATCTCGTCAAGACGCTTGATTCGCTGAACTGCAAGATGTTCATCACCTCACGGCCTTTAGCAGTCGTCGAGGAACAATTTCCCGACGCCCATCGCCTCCTGGTCGTCGCACAGGATGGAGATGTCGATCTCCTCATTGAGAAGAAGCTCGAGAGGGGTGCTAATCTCCAAAGGCTGTTGGGGAAAGCGGGCAGCTCACTGCGAGAGGAGATCGTGGGCACGATCAAGCGAAAGTGTGGTGGAATGTGGGTGAAGGCCTTCTCAAACTCTTGTCCGCAACTCTGATCAGGTCCTTCAGGTTCTTACATGCGTCTCTACAACTCGATGCTCTCTGCCACTGCCTCAGCCTTCACGACGTACAGCAAACACTGGATCAGTTTCCTTCCGAGATCGAGAACGCCTATGCTCAAACTTGGAGTCGAATCCTCGACCAGCACCCACGGCATGTGTCCCTCGCCAAGGCGGTACTGCTGTGGGTTGTGAGTGCTGCACGGTCGATGACTGTCGAAGAATTGCAGCGCGCCGTGGCCACCTCCCCTGTTAATCACAAATTTGAACCCGGTCGCATAGTTCCTGAAATCACATTCTTAGGCCTTTGCCATGGCTTAGTCGTACTTGAGGAAGAGAGTCGGCTGGTGCGCCTTGTTCGTGAGTACTTTGCACTTTGCTAGCATTCATGTACTGATAATCGTGCAGATTACACCGCTAGAAAACCTGTGGAGGAGTGGCTGCTTGAATCTTTTTCCCACCCTCATTCCCTTCAAGCATCCATTTGCATGACCCATCTCACCGAATGCGAATTTCAAAGCACGACCATCGATTCCAAACAAGCACTGGAGCAAGCTTTGAAAGATGATCCACTCCTTGCCTACAGTCACGACGCCTGGGCGTTCCATGCACAGGCATCGCTTGGCGACATGGCCGTTGCCAGCCAGCTAGCCGAGTTTGTGACCAATTGTCATGCATTCCCTGCCCTAATATCTGGGACCTTCGACCTTCTGAGCCCTCTTCACCTTTTGATCTTCTACCAACTCCCACTATCCTTCGCCAGGCCCTTAAATGATGGTGTCCTCAACGTCGTAACCAAAATCTACGGATACACGCCAATGGGGTTGGCCGGTTCGCAAGGATATCGGGTTGGAGTGCAGGCACTTCTACTCCTTGCTGGCGACTCTATCAACAAACAGGATAAAACCGGAGCCTCGCCTCTGATCTACGCAGCCTGGCATGGCCACGAAGGCGCTGTGGAGCTCCTTCTCGCTTGCCCGAAGATTTCCGTCAACCTTGTAAACCAGTATGGAATCTCAGCACTCATGTTGGCGGCGTATAACGGCCACCGCACCATTGTCAAGCTACTTCTCGCTCATCCCGAGATTGAGGTCAATCCAGTGACGCCAGCTGGAACTTCAGCGCTCATAGATGCAGCCACCAGCGGAGATCCAGGCACCTTCGAGCTCCTGCTCGCTCACCCTGAAATTCAGGTGAACCAGCAGACTGTGTATGGATTTTCGGCACTTGCGACTGCTGCAGACCGCGGCCACGACAGAATTACTGAACTCCTCGTAGCTCGGCCTGATATTAGTGTCAACGCCATGAACCAATATGGACGGTCAGCACTTTTCTTTGCGGCACGGAAGGGTACAGTTGCATTGTCAAACTTTTGCTTTCCCATCCTGAGATTGCGGTCAACACTGCCGACACTCATGGATCGACACCTCTTCTATTGGCACCGGAGCATGGGCATGCTGAAGTCGTTGAGCTTCTTCTCCGAGCATCGAATCTCGATGTAAATTGTTGTGACGGAGACGGGGACACTGCAGTCAAGATGGCAGCTCAGGATGGACACGAAACAAGTGTTAGAATGCTCCTAGCTGATCCTGGGATTGATATCGCAATAACCAGCACAACAGACGGGCACACCGCGATGTCGGCTGCGTTGGCCAATGGGCATGATGCCATCGTCCAGCTTCTCCAGGAATTCGACTCAAGGGCCGGTCAACCTACAGGCGCTGCCATGGCCAGCGATCAGTTGAGCAGGGAAGGCGCGAAGGGCTGGATGGATGGATCTGACTCGGGCGAGGTCGAAGTATTCGAGGATGCTTTGGATACTTTTTGAGTGTTTGTTGTCTTTGAAAACGTTTTACCGGTAGTACTGTGTACCTATTGATATCTGATGGTTTTTCCATTGCAACTCCAGTCCACGTTGTCTCGTCGGAACTGGTCTTGGGCAAACGCCACCCAAGGATGAGATCTCATATACCTTTTATGGCGCTAACGTTGGTGAGAGTGACTAGAAGGAAAGGAGGTGAAGCTCAAATAAGGCTCCTTGACTGCTCTTAAATTCATTTACATCCAGGGGAAAATAACGCTTTAGCTGGACGTTGATATTGAATACTCTAGCGCAACTCAAAGATCACATTGATCACACCACAAATACAAACGTCGGGCCTCTCTTCCCCCAACCACCATCTCCCCTAGTGCTGCCCTCCATCATGTCTCAGCAGCGCTTCCGGCTCAAGGTGATCACAAAACAGATATTTTGGTGCAGATAATGATAACAAGCAAATGACTAGCCTGGGCGCAGGAAGCAGCAGTATCAGAGCAAGGGCAGTGGATGTCCGTTTTGCTCCTTCACGTTCAGAGACTCTTTGACTAATCCCCCGAGCGTAGCAAACTGCACTGATTCAAGGATCCAATCAGGCTCAGTTTCAATGGTGGCAACTTCACTGTTGTAGGAGGGGATAACGTGACCCATATCCATTACCATGGATCTATTGTCAAAATGGAGTCGATTCTGCAAGCCATTCCCAACTTCCGCAAGATTCACCAGGATATGCTAGCGAAAGCCACGCCTGGAACTGGGATTGTGGCTCCTCAGGGGCAGAAGGTTCAGCCTTTGGTTAGAACCCAACGGTGACCTGAAGATCCTGTGGGATCTGGCATACGTGAGTTTCGAGCAAGTCTAATTGATCTTGCACGACTGACATCCTTGGGTTAGCGGGCGCTGGAAAGACAGTCCTTGCGTGAGTGATTTTGCGTCATCCCTCTCCGACTGCCCACTCAGCCTCTTGCAGGGCCCTTGTCATTGATATCCTTGAAACAATGGCTCGAGAATCTGCCGCAATCTTTGCGTTGTGTACATTTATATCCGATACAGCGACCGTACCGAGATGACAGTCCGAAGTGCATTGGAGGTCTTCGTCAAGCAGATTGTCGAGCGTCACCCTGACGCTCTGCCACTCGCTCAGGATGTTTATGCTCAGCACGTCTATGATGGCACGCAGCCCACCGAGTCACAACTACTGGGTCTGTTGCGGCAGCTCACGGATCATGTGGCTACGACCTTCGTTCTCGATGCTCTCGACGAGGCTCCCACAGGAATACAGCTTGACCTCGTCAAGGCACTCGCTTCATTGAATTGCAAGATCTTCATAACGTCAAGACCTCTCAAGGCCGTGGAGGAACCAATTCCCCGGCGCCCATCGCTTCTCGATCACTGCACACGACGGAGACATCGACCTCCTTATCAAGAAGAAGCTGGAGAGCAGTGCTGATCTACAAGGGCTATTTGCGAAGGCGGGAAGCTCGCTACGAGAAGAGTTTGTAGGCACTATCAAGCGCAAGTGCGGCGGAATGTGGGTGCGGCATTTTCTAGCACTGAAGCACAACTCTAATTGGCTCTTGCAGGTTTCTCCATGCTTCTCTGCAGCTTGATGCCATCTGCCACTGTCTCAGTATCCACGACGTGCAGGAAACGTTAGAACAGTTCCCTTCCGAGATCGAGGACGACTACGCTCAAACCTGGAGTCGAATCCTTGACCAACATCCACGGCACGTGTCCCTTGCAAAGGCACTACTGTTGTGGGTTTACGTATGCCGAACGGTCGATGACGATTGAAGAGCTGCGACGCGCGGTGGCCACATCTCCTGCTAGCCACAAGTTTGAACCCGCTCGCATGGTGCCTGAAGCCACACTCTTGGCCTCTGCCGCGGCTTGGTAGTCTTAGAAGAACAGACCACGCTGGTGCGCCTTGTCGTAAGTATTGCACACTACTATGCTAGCGTTTCTGTGCTAACGATCGCACAGATTACACTGCTCGAAAGCCTGTGGAGGAGCTTCTCCTCGAATCCTTCCCCAACCCTAGTTCTCTCTCGCCGCTGTGTGTATGACCCATCTGCCGACTGCGGCTTCAAAACACGACCATCGATTCCGAACAAGCACTGAGGCAGGCCTGGACGAGGATCCTCTCCTTGCCTACGCTACACGACGCTTGGTCGTTCCATGCCCAGTCGTCCCTCGACGATATGGCTATAGCCAGTCGACTCGCCGACTTTGTGATCGGTTGTCACGCATTCCCCGCCCTAATATCTGGGAACCTCGACCTGCTGAGCCCTCTCCACGTTGTAGTCTTCTGCCAGCTTCCACTCTCCTTCTCAGGGCCCTTAAATGATGGTGCCCTCAACATCGTAACCAAAATCTATGGAAACACACCAATGGGGTTGGCCTGTTGGCAAGGATATCAGGCTGGAGTGCAGGCACTTCTAACTCCACTCTAGCGACTCTATCAACAAACAGAATAAAATCGGATCTTCACCCCTAATACACGCAGCCTGGGATGGGCATGAAGGTGTTGCCGAGCTCCTTCTCGCTCATCCCAAAGTTTCTGTCAACCTTGTAAATCACTCCGGAAACTCGGCGCCTCATATTGGCGGCGTATAACGGCTCCCGCGCCATTGTCAAGCTACTTCTCGCTCATCCCGAGATCGAGGTCAATCTAGTGACGCCAACTGGACAGTCGGCGCTCATAGCTGCAGCTTTTCAACGGCGATCCACGCACCTTCGAGCTCTTTCCTCGCTCGCCCCGAAATCCAGGTCAATCTGCAGGACTGCGTTCCGGGTTTCGGCACTCTCGACTGCCGCAGACCAAGGCCATGTCAGAATTGTTGACTCCTCCTTTCTCGACCTGAGATTAGTGTTAACACCATGGACCAATATGGACGGTCAGCACTTTTGTCCGCAGCACGCAATGGGTACCATCATATTGTCAACTTTTGCTTTCTCATCCCGAGGCCGCTGCCAACGCTGCCAACTCCGTTGGCTCGACACCCCTTCTATTGGCATCACAGTATGGACACGCCGAAGTTGTTGAGCTTCTCCTCGCTATATCGGGCGTCGATCCAAACCACCGCGACAGACATGGGGATACGCCAATTAAAGGACGCAGCTCTGTGTGGGCACGAAAAGGTTGTCAGGATGCTCCTAGCCGCTCCTGGGATGATATTACGATAGCCAGCACAACAGACAGGCACACTGCGATGTCGGCTGCGTTGGCCAATGGAGACGATTGCCATTGTTCAGCTTCTCAGGGACTTTGAGGCTAGGGCCAGTCGGCTCACACCACAACGCCCAATGATGAGCACCTAAGCCATAAATCCGAAGAGGGTTGGAGGGATGGTTCTGACTCAGGCAACAGCGACCTTTTTGAAGATGCTTTGGATACGTTTTGAGCGCTCTGTATCTTTTATAGTCATTTACCAGCACTGATGTGTACCATCCTTAAATTTACATCGGACCCCTTGGTGCATCTCCAGCCCGTGTCGTCTCATCGAACTCGGTCTATGGATATCATCCTCACCTCGGAGGAGACGGAAGCCAATGAACCCGTATAGTACGAAATATTGCGCTCCCGAACTGGTCTCGAATATCACCGCGACTGACGTTAGGGAGCATCAACGGAACAGCGGCTAATTACATTGCTTCACTGGATATAGATAGAGTAAGTATTACTTTCCGCTGCACCAAGTCGTCCTTGTCACGACTGTGCCATGATTGGGCAGGTGCTAATCAGAGATCATATGTCCACTACACACGCCATCAACCTCAGGCCTGTGGCCTCTCTTCCCTCGACTACGACCCCCCTTACTCCTGGTACCATGTCCCAGCAGCGCTTCCGGCTCAAGGTAAGCCATGATGCAGACATGAGCGCAAGAAATGATGCTGAATTTAATGTTGAGCTCGGGCGCAGGCCCGGGAAGCAGCAGAGCCAGAGCAAGGACACCCGATGTATGTTCTGCACTTGCACGCTTAGAGCCTCTTTGACTGGCCCTGGGTCTAGCAACGGCATTGATTCAAGGGACGAACCAGGTCCAGTTCAACGATGGCAACTTCACTGTTGTGGGAGGAGATAGCCATACGCACTGCATCCATCACCATGGGCCTGGGGCTACTATGACTCTGGAGTAATCTTGCGCGCCATCCCCAATTTCCGCAAGATACATCAAGACATGCTGGCAAAAGCAGCTCCTGGAACTGGTATGTGGCTTCTTAAGAGTGAGAGGTTTAGCCTCTGGTTGGAGCCCAACGGGGATCTGAAGATTCTGTGGGGGTCCGGAATACGTGCGTACCTGTCTCTAGCCAAGGTTCCGAGCTCATTGAAGCCTTCCGTCAGGTAGCGGGGGCTGGGAAAACCATCATCGCGTGAGTGCACGTTTATCTGCATCCCCTAACACAGTCTTTAACCCCAGTTAAGAGCCCTCGTAATTGATATGCTTGAAGCAATGGCCCGGTATCAGGCGCCAAGACTTGTATTGCCTACATCTACTTCCGCTACAGCGAACGCGCTGAGATGACGGTTCGAAGTGTACTGGAGGTCTTCGTCAAGCAGATGGTCGAGCGACATCGGATGCCCTTCCAATTGTTCGCAAGGCCTATGCTCAGCACCTTTCCGATGGCACGTATCCTACCCAGTCACAATTGCTGGGGCTATTGCAAACATCTCACCGACAATGTGGCTACGATTTTTCGTCCTCGATGCCCTCGATGAGGCTCCGACCGAAATTCAGGTTGACCTCATCAGGAGCCTTGCCTCGCTAAATTGCAAGATGTTCATTACCTCGAGACCTCTCAGTGTAGTGGAAGAGCAACTTCCCAGTCTCCACCGCTTCTTAATCGCTGCACAGGAGAGGAGATATCGACCTTCTCATTGAGCAAAAACTCGAGAGGAATACGTATCTTCGGGGGCTACTGGCACAGGCAGACACCTCCTGCGAGAAGAGATCATTAGCACGATCAAGCGCAGAAGTGGCGGAATGTGGGGTGTCAATCCTTTTTTCAACTATTACGCTCAACTCATCAGGCTCTATAGGTTCTTACATGCTTCTCTGCAATTGGATGCTCTCTGTCACTGCCTCAGCATTCACGACGTGCAGGAAACGATAGAACCAGTTTCCTTCCGAGATTGAGGATGCCTACGGCCAGACTTGGAGACGGATCCTCAACCAACACCAACGCCATGTATCCCTTGCGAAGTCTATGATGCTGTGGGTTGTGAATGCCGCGCGGTCAATGTCAATCGAAGAAACTGCGACGTGCCGTGGCTACCCGCCCTGATAATCACAAGTTTGAACCTGCTCGAATGGTTCCCGAAGCCACACTGTTGGGCCTCTGCCATGGCTTAGTGGTACTGGAGGAAGAGAGCAGACTAGTTCGCCTTGTTCGTGAGTGTGTTCCTCTACGGTCGTATTGCAAGGCTGAATATTGCACAGATTATACTGCTAGAAAGCCTGTGGAAGCGCTTCTGCTCGAATTCTTCCCCCACCCCCATCGCCTTTCACCGCTGTGTGTATCACCCACCTCACGACTGCGGGTTTTCAAAATACGACCATCGATTCAGAAGAACGACTGAAGCAAGCATTGGACGACGACCCCCTCCTTGCTTATAGTCACGATGCCTGGGCCCTGTCATGCTCAATTGTCACTTGACGACAAGATTCTCGTCACTCAGCTCACCACTTTCCTCGAGGATTGTCAGGCGTTCCCTGCTTTGATCTATCACCGCTTCGACCGCGTTACCGCTCTCCATCTGGTGGCTTTTTACAAACTCCCATTTTCCTTTGCAGGGTCTCTTGATGATCTCAACCTCAACCTCCGAACCGAAGTGGGGGGATACACACCCATGGGGTTGGCCTGTTTGCGAGGACATCAGACTGGAGTGCAAGCCCTTCTTTCCTTGCCTGGCTCTGTTAACACTGTAGACAGAGCTGGATACTCACCTCTTATGTACGCAGCCTTTCAAGGGTTATGACGGTATTGTCAGGCTCCTTCTCGCTTGCCCTGATATCCAGGTCAATCTGGTGAACTTATCTGGAGCGTCGGCGCTCCTTCACGCAGCTTTCAACGGCGATCATACTACCTTTGAACTCCTCCTCGCACGCCCTGAAATCCAGGTCAGCCGAAAGGACAAGTACGGATCTTCAGCACTTGCGGTTGCCGCCGGCCGAGGCCATGACAGGATTGTCAAACTACTCCTTGATCGACCTGAGATTGACGCCAACGCTGCCGATTCCCATGGCTCAACAGCTCTTCTATTGGCATCACAGTTTGGGCATGTCAAAACTGTCGAGCTTCTCATTGCCGCCTCCGACTTCGATCCAAATCAACGCGACAGGGATGGCGACACAGCGGTCAAGATGGCAGCGAATATGGACATGAAGCGATTGTCCGTACTGCTCCTCAAGATTCCTGGAATGGACATCACAATAGCCAGCACAACAGACGGTCACACCGCGATGTCGGCTGCGTTGGCCAATGGGCACGATGCCGTCGTTCAGCTACTCCTGGACTTCAACTCGAGGAGCTAATCAACTTGCAGGTGGTACCAAGGCCATTGAACAGTTGAGCAAGGATGCGGAGGAGGGGATGGGCAGGTGATTCTGACACGGACGATGACGAACTTTTTGAAGATGCTTTAGACACATTTTGAGCGCCCTGTACGCCTTACCACCTGTGGTTGCATCCATACCCTTGTTCTTGTTCATTCAGCCTCGTTATCTTATCGGATCCGGTTTTCGGACCTTGACTGGTCCCTCATCGTCACCACGTCATGAACTCACTGTATTCAGAACCTTGTCATGTGGAAGAATGGCCTTCTCAGACAATCACAATGTCACAGACAAATAGCCCAGAGGTCATTCAGGGGTACTCCCATCTTATCAGCAGCTCACATCGGGTTTCTTCCTCGTCCACCATCGACAGGTCTACAGCCCCAGCGCGTACCAAGGACATTCTCGACAACAGCTCGCTTGCGAGGGGTGGACTAACTCTGCTACGGTTACGACTACGTTTGGAAAGGAGGAATCTGCAGAGACAGATATGGGAGCTGTTGCAACTCAGACGGTCAACACGACCCGAACGCCTCGCTGCGTTGCGCGAGTTGATGAAGAAGGAGAATGTGGATGTTGGGTGTGCCTAGTGAAGACCAACGTATGTCCTCCAATATCAATTCGGCAGTTAGAACTGAAAGGTCTGTTTAGATTACAGTGAATACCTTGCGCATGCGATGAACGACGCGCGTTCATCTCTGGGTTCAATGGATCTGCAGGTTAGTTGCCTGTATAGCACTGAACGTGGGCGCTTATTAGCTTTGGAAGGATGTGCTGTCGTCACGCTCGAAAAGGCACATCTGTTTACAGATGGACGATATTTCCTCCAAGCTGAAAAGCAATTGGACTCGTGAGCACCATTTCTATCGTTTCTATTCATTGGTCTGACGGAAAGCAGCAACTGGACCCTGATGAAGCAGGGCTTGCCAGGTACGTCAATGGTGGATAGGAATTTGGACTTCACACTGAATACGTATGATATGCAGACGTCCCAACATGGCAAGGACTTCCTCTACAAGGTGAGCCTGTCGCGTTTTGGCGTTTCTTCCCTGCTCAACAACTTTCAGAACCTCGACGGAAACTTGAGGATCGGAATCGACCCTTCATCATCACCCAAGGTATGTCATATTCCCCTCCCCTTCAATATCATCTCAACCTTGTCATAGAGGATGCCACAAACCTTCGCAAAAACCTTGCCACCAAGCAATCCACCCTTGTCCCTATCACCACCAACCTTGTTGACGTTCGTCTGGGGCTCCGACCGCCCCGCTCGCCCACACAACAATGTCTTCCACCTCGACGAAAAGTATTCAGGCCAAAGTCTCCAGGACAAGGTGAACAAAGTGCGAGAAGTCGTGGCAAAGGAGAATGGAAAAGCGGTCGTGGTGACGATGTTGGATGAGGTGGCTTGGTTGTATAACCTGAGAGGGTCTGATATTGACTATAATCCTGGTGAGTGTTTCGATTTTGAATGTTTAGTCAATGAAAAAGGGTGCTGAGGTGTGAATAGTGTTCTTTGCGTACGCGGTTGTGACGCCGGAAGAGGCGTTGTTGTTCGTGAACGATAAACAGCTCGACGATGCGGCAAAGGCGTACCTTGGGCAGAATGTCAAGATCAGAGGGTACGAAGCGATATTTGACTACCTCAAGCAGCTCCCTGCGTCTCTCTCCCTTACTGGCGACAAAGAAGACGTACGTTCTCCTCTCATGCACCCTTCCTTTTCCATTCCTCACATGATTATAGAAAAAGGTCCTGATAACCAACAAAACCTCCCTGGCTATAACTGAAGCCATCTCTCCTCCATCCTCCTCTGACGACGCCCCCGGTCTACCATAAAGTCGTCCGTTCCCCCGTTGCCGATCTTAAGGCCATCAAGAACGAAACGGAAATCGCAGGTTTCAGGCAATGTCACATTCGAGATGGAGCGGCGCTGGCGAGGTACTTTGCCTGGCTTGAGGAGACGCTCGAGGAAGGGAAGGAAGAGGTGTCGGAGTGGGGTGCGGCGAGTGTGTTGGAGAAGTTCAGGAGGTGAGTGGTGGGACATTTTAACTGTGGTGCAAGGTGCTGACGGGTATTGCAGTGAATTGGAGTTGTTCAAGGGTCTATCGTTTACGACGATTTCGTCGACTGGACCCAATTGCGGTACGTTTAACTATTCGTCTTGTGTTGGCCTTGCCTGATATCCTTGATGCGCTTTCCAGCTATCATCCATTACTCTCCCGATCCAAAGGACTTGCTATCATCAAGAAGGGACCAGGTATGCACGAATGGGCGCTCATGTACCTACAGCTAATCTTTTGTAGATCTACCTGTGTGACTCTGGTGCCCAATTCCTCGATGGAACGACTGACGTGACGAGGACATGGGTGAGACCATCCCCTTCTTTCACCAGGCGACATCCTATTAACATTGATGATGTCTCGAATAGCACTTTGGTACCCCCAAGCCTGAAGAGATTCGAGCCTTCACTCGGGTGCTGCAAGGTCATATCGCGATTGACGAGGCTGTTTTCCCGACAGGAACGACTGGGTTCGTTTATGTACGTACTCTACCTATCTCCCACCCATGCTGGAAACTGAAGAGGTCTGGGATGGTAGCGATTCGTGGGCGAGACGATACCTCTGGCAAGATGGCTTGGATTATCGACATGGTACTGGGCATGGTGTCGGGCATTTCTTGAACGTTCATGAGGGACCCCACGGTATCGGTGTGCGGATTGGTAAGCCGTTTGCTCTCTTCTTTCTATCGTTGAAGAAGCCTGTTGCTGACGATGCTCGACAGCCTACAACGATACCCCTCTCAAAGTCGGCATGACGGTGTCCAACGAGCCTGGGTACTACGAAGATGGTCAATATGGTATCCGGATTGAGAACATCGTGCTTGTGAAGGAGGCCAAGACACCCAACAACTTTGGTGGAAAGGGGTATCTCGGATTTGAACATGTACTTTGTGAGTTTCAGCGTCTCTGACTTTTTGCCTTTTGGAAGTGCTGACGAGACTTGAATCGCATGTCCAGGTCCCCAATGCATATCAAGCTCATCGACGTCTCACTCCTTACCACGCCAGAGAAGAAATGGATCAATGAGTACCATCGAGAGATCTGGGACAAGGTCTCGCCGTTGTTGACGGAGGACAAGAGGGCACTGGAGTGGTTGAAGCGAGAGACGCGGGAGATCTAAATCCTGGGCTGAAATCACTTGGATAGCGCCTACGAGGAAAGGCACGAAGTATCTAGGCTAGTAGGTATAGCGAACTCATGAAGCGGAAATTTCACAGCAGGTCTTTTGGACCAAAAGTACCTCCTTGATCAAGGTTGACGGGAACTCTATGGCAGTTTGACTGCCTCCAACCTTGACCTTCCCCGTTCAGGAGATCATCGCACGGATGTCTAATCATTGCAGACAATAACGGCTCCGCACTGTTTCCGCATGCTTCTCTGCTTCTGTGATACCTGTGAAGAATCAAGGTGTGTGCGCGGAATACGCTAAGGCTAACAAAGGCTTTTGGGCGCCTAAAAGGTGCCCAGGCTTCCACGAGGCCGTGACCGTGAGCACTTGTTTGCCTTCATTTCTACTTTGAACCACTGCCACCCCGCCCACACACAACCCAATCTTAAATCCATCGCTATTATCGCTATGAATCCCACCTACTGCCAGGACTTTATCGGTCCCAATGGTTGTCAAAGGGGAATACGCTGCAGAAAGCGGCACGACATCCAGAAGTGCTCTTGTGGGCTCGTCGTCCTGCGCAAATATTACTTGCCTCATGTTCGAGGACAAAGGCATCGGACGCTCTTTCGAGAGTTGAGAGAGTCGCAACCGGCAACTGTACGTCTCATCCTTCAAGAGTTTTAAAAGACTGTATTGACTTTGGCACTTCTTGTAGGGGGCTACTACAGCGCCCAGCACCGACCCGAACGCTATGAGACGCTGCGGTCGCTGCCAAAAGACGATCACCCTCACCTGGTGGCAATCCCACCAAGACTATCATACCAGGCAGGACCGGCGGACTGCCTACGAAGCGACCATGGCCCAGGCTGCCAACGACAAGGAGGGGATCGTCGTCGGCAGCAAAGACGGGGTCGAGTTTGGTGTGCTCGATGTTGCGTCCCAGATCCGGACATCTGTGGAGGTATCGGTGACGATTGAAAATAAGACAGCGGAGTACGTATTCGCTGTTCAGACGTGCCGAATGAGGAGTTCAACGCGTGCGGATGCTCATGGAAAGATGTATGTTGCGTCTGCTTGTCATGCAAACGTTCAACTGTATTGATTGGACAATTTGTTGCTCCAGGTTCTCAGCACGCCTTAATGGCAAATCCCGTGTCATCAGACCCAACTCGTCACGTTCTGTGTCCGTTCTCTTCCATCCTGGATACGAGGGCAAGTACGAAGACACCCTTGAACTCGTTTTCATCCACCTCGACTTGAAGCGGACCTTCTTGATCACACGCGACGTGACTGCAACCGTCGGTGACAGAGAAGACCACGAGCAAATTCGTCCCAGTGCTCCCTACACCGGTCCTAGAGTTGCACCTCGTTTCCGAATCAACCCTTCACAAATCATTGCGAGCCTAAGGCCTCCGACTTGGACCAAGACGCCATGGAAGGACAGGCTCCCAGAGTACAAGGTCCCGCAGAGGTTGATCGAAGTGGCGTTTGATACCAAGACGAGGAACAAGAACACGATTAGGACAAATGTGAAGCAGCTTATGCCAGCTGCGATGAATTTGCATACGTATTCGATCCGGTGGCAGACCTTGATGTACCTTGAGGAGGAGCAGACAAGGTGAGTATCCGTAGTTTCTTTGCTTGTGTATCGCTGGCTCAAGCATTCCTCTAGACAAGACCTGGATAACTATTCCCTCTTCGATGTCACGATTAAACCCAACCACCCTCGCTACGAGTGAGTGCATGAACCATCGGGGAGGCAACCTTGCTAACGGATAAACCAGGTTGGAAGTCCCCGGTCTCGCAGAGAACCGCCCTTCAGTGCTTGTCGGTGACTTTATCCTCGTCAGCGAGACAAAACGCCAGCATCCTTCCCGAATCACGAAAATGGCACGAAGGCAGGGTCCACGCAGTTCGCATGAACGACGTCAACCTCCGGTTCGGCGAGGGATTCAGCACCTACAGAGGAAACAAATTTGACGTGAAATTCGTCCTCAACCGCCTTCCGTTCCGCCGGATGCATCATGCCTTGATCAACTCGTTCAAACCTTCCCGTCTCCTCTTCCCGTCTCCGGTTGATATCGCTGGTGTAAGACGGGTGTCTGCAGCTCAGACATCGAGTATCTCACCATATTATCGGGATCTGAAGGGAGATCCTGAGCAGCTGGAGACTGTTGCTGCCATTCTGAACCAGAAGCCAGGCAGTGTACCATTTGTCGTCTTTGGCCCGTAAGTTTCTATATGATGATCTGCCATGGCGAGCGATTCTAACGGGTGGTATAGCCCTGGTACAGGAAAGACAGTGACTATCATCGAAGCCATGAAACAGCTTCTCGACAAGGATCCCGATATCAGAATCCTAGCCTGCGCACCAAGCAATTCTGCCGCTGACCTCCTCGCTCAAAAGCTCTCCGATCGTGGTTCCAAAGTCATCTTCCGACTCAACGCGCTCACTCGTAAACTTGGCGACCTACCCAAAAACCTCACCCCGTTCTCCTGCATCAACGGAAACGAAGTGTTCGCCGTACCACCCATCGAGGACCTTTTAAAGTACCGCGTTGTCGTCTCCACCTGTCTCTCCTCTGGTGTCCCCGCCAGTTTGGGTTTCCCCGAGGTCACTTTACGCATATCTTTGTGGACGAGGCGGGGCAGGGCAAGGAGCCAGAGCTTATGGTTCCAATCAAGAGTCTGGCGTCGGAACAGACGAACGTAGTGCTTGCGGGCGATAACCAGCAGTTGGGTCCTATTGTGCAGAGTCAGTTGGCTGCGGGGTTGGGCTTGAAGACGAGCCTTTTGGCGAGGCTGATGGATAGAGACATTTATGACTTGGATGGAGAGGTTGGAGGACGTGGGATCACGTAGGTCGCCACTACTGCGCTTCTGGCAAATTCAGCTCGCTGACCGGGTTTCATCTTCATAGGATTGTAAAGCTCGTCAAGAACTTTAGATCCCATCCAGCCATTCTCGAGTTTTCGAACAAACACTTTTACAACTCGCAGTTGGAGACGTGCGGTAATGTAGCGATGATTCGCAGCTTGGAGATGATTGAAGAGCTGCCAAAGAAGCGTTTCCCGTTGATCTTCCATGGGATCATCGGAAAAGACCAGAGGGAGGCGTCGTCACCTTCCTTCTTCAATGCAGATGAAGCATCGATGGTCAAAAAGTATTGCAAGAGCTTGTTGGACAACAGGAAGTTGAGGCTTTGTGAGTTTCTTTCTTACGTCTCCTTGCAGAAGTTGCTAATGAGGTCCTTTGCGTCGATAGCTGCCGAGCATATTGGGGTCATTACGCCTTATCATGCACAGAGGTGTAAGATTTTGGACCTCCTTCACAAGGACCTAAAGATGAGAGATATAAAGGTTGGAAGTGTCGAAGAGTTCCAGGGACAGGTACATCTTCCTGCTCTCAACCTCTTGGTACCCTGCTGAAGCGTTGTTTTCAGGAACGAAGAATCATTATCATGTCCACCGTCCGAAGTAACACTGATTTCGTCTCGTCGGATATCACTCGATCTCTAGGCTTTGTCGCTAACAGCCGTCGAATGAATGGTGAGCTACTCAACCTATCCCAACCTTTCATCCTCTCATCGTTGTCGTACAGTTGCTATCACTCGTGCACAAGCTCTCCTCATCGTCATCGGTAACCCCATAGTCCTCTCCCTCGACCCCCTCTGGCGGTCCTTCCTCAACTATATCCACTCTGGAGGCGGTTGGAGGGGTAAAGAAATCGATTGGGACCCCGTTGAGGATCAAGCAGGCGGAGCAAACCTTGCAGGAAACGCATTCGAGACGCGAAGAAGGACTGAAGCGGAGCAGGAGATGGATGATACGATCAAGAGGTTGAAGGCGTTGATTGTGCAGAGGCATGCGGATTCGGATGTGGAAATCGACCTCGAGGATTCGGATGAGGAAGATGACGGTGGGGCGTTTGAAAGGCCTATCTTGCGGGAGGCCGAGTAGGTCAGCTTTGTATTTTAAAGAACTTTTGATAGATTAGCAACGATGCGGGTTTGCGTGGCGTCCAAGAAGATGATGGGTTCCTGAGTCTAATATGAACAAGCACACATGACTGTAGCCGAGCCTCTCCGGGCATCTACGCCCGTTTTCCATGTTACCTTCAAACACCAAAAGTAAGTGGCCTCGCTTATGAATGCCGTGTTATATGGCTCATCTAAGCTGTACAGAACTTCCATGCCACAGCTTCCTCCCGAGCTCATTTCCAAGGTCGCGAAAGAGCTACTATCCGATGGCGACCTCAGTTCATTACGCGCAGCTTCGCTTGGATGCGTTCTCTTCCGGAATCTGTTTCAGGAGGCTCTCTGGTCCAACCTAGAGCTAGATGACTTCAAAGAGAGTCGGGGCCGCAGCCGCAAGCATAAGACGAAGAAGGCATATGCCCCAGGAGAGAAACTTCTCCAAGTCCTCCAGGAATCTCCAGTGCTGGTCTCGTATATTCGGACGCTTGACATCAGAGAGACGCAAGGGGTGAATTGGACTTTTCATGATCCAAGGTTACAAGAAGTACTGCGCCTTATCGCTCTGGCGGGGAAGGTTCAGACGATCCTTTGTCGCCTTATGGAACTCGATTGGCCCACCATTCCCAAGACCCTCGAAGAAGGACTCGCTCATGTGTTCGGCATGTCTTCCCTGGTACGGGTGGAGGTTTCGAACGTCCCCACCGCTCTTCTATGTTTTACCAGCTCCAACCTCAAGTACTTGATCATTGACTTCGACAAAGAAAGGTCTCAGGATCTTCCCCCACCCCCTCCTGCAATGCCTTCCAGACATCAGCTTCCGTCTATCGTCGACCTCAGGATTCCAACACACTGTAGTCGCTTTTTGACGGATGCGTCGAGTAGGGTGGATCTGCGAGGATTGAAAGAGCTCACGATCACCCGTAGCGAGACATCACCACGCAGTGACCGTCGTACCCAGACATTACCCGGGGACACGAACAAGCTATTAACCATGTGTGGACCTAGCTTGACAGAATTATCTCTGGAGAAAGACGGTAAGTGCCTAGTTTCTACCTTCACTCGGCACCTTTTCGTCGTCGTTCAGATCCACTCACACATGACCGCTACAGTGCTTTACATTGACGAACCGATCGACGTTTCACCACTTGAAAACTTACGGATTTTCAACATGGATGCCTCACCCAGGACCAAAGGCTTTCCGGAGAGCTATCTCAAACGGATGGTAAAGCTTCTGGAAACTCTGCCGCCTCGCAACAATGCATTACAAACCGTCCATATCTACGATGGTGTTCTTAACGAATTGGGGTCAAAGTCGTGGAACCTCTTGGATGGATTGCTCTCAGACTCAAGTCGGTTTCCCGAGCTTCGGCGGGTGGTGGTTCACGTCTGTTATTCGGAAGATGCTCTACTGAAGGACTGGCCCAAGGTCGAGCCGCACTTGTCCAAGTTACTTGCCGCGGGGAAAGTAGTCGCCCATGAGACAGGCGTGCCATTGGAAGGGGAGGAAGGACGTCCGGGGTAACAGTGGCAATGACATAGCATTATCTTGCCAAAAGCCACAAAACAGAAGACAGCAATAGTAAACGTTACGAAGACAAGTCAAAAGCAGCTCAAAACCTCTTCAAAGCATCCTCGAACGAATCAGTAGACCGCTGATACTCCATTTATATCGTCAAGCAACATTAATTAGCCCCTGTTCCGTTGATGATCCCTAACGTCGGTCACAGTGGAATTCGAGACCAGTTCAGGAGAGCAATCGTAGCGTACAGAGAGGCGCCCATTGGATCCCGTCTACCTTACTCAGAGGCGACGGCAATTTCGAGAGACCGAATGCGATAAGGCGACACGGGCTGGAGGTGCAACGAAGTGGTCAATAGAAATTTATGGTACACATCAGTGCTGGCAAACTACTAAAGGTATAGAGCGCTCAAAACGTATCTAAAGCATCCTCAAAATATTCGCTATCGTCTGAGTCAGATCCATCCATCCAACTGTCCTCTCCTTCCTTGCTCAACTGCTCGTTGGCCGTGGCACCGTGTGTGGGTTGATGGGTCCTGGCATCGAAGCCCCGGAGAAGCTGAACGATGGCATTATGTCCATTGGCCAACGCAGCCGACATCGCGGTGTGTCCGTCTTTTGTGCTGGCGATGGTAATGTCAATCCCAGGGATCTCTAGGAGCTTCCTGACAATCGTTTCGTGCCCATTTTTCGCTGCCATCTCGACTGCTGTATCCCCATCTCCATCTCGATGATTTGGATCGAAATCCGATGCAGGGAGGAGAAGCTCAACAACTTCAGCATGCCCATACTGCGATGCCAATAGAAGTGGTGTCGAGCCATGGTAGTTGGCAGTGTTGACCGCGACCTCGGGATGGGAAAGCAGAAGTTTGACGATGCGACTGTACCCTCTGCGTGCTGCGGAGAACAAAAGTGTTGACCGTCCATAATGGTCCATGGTGTTGACGTTGATCTCAAGGCGAGCAAGGAGGAGCTCGACGATCCTGTAGTGTCCATGCTCTGCAGCCATCGCGAGTGCCGATAATCCAGACACAGTCTGCTGGTTCACCTGGATGTCAGGGTGAGCGAGCAGGAGCTCGAAGGTAGCTGGATCGCCGTTGAACGCCGCATCTATGAGCGCTGATTGTCCCGTTGGCGTCACTAGATTAACCTGGATCTCGGGATGAGCGAGGAGGAGCTTGACAATGGTGTGGAAGCCGTTATACGCCGCCAACATGAGTGCCGAGCTTCCGAACTGGTCCACAAGGTTGACAGAAACCTTGGGATGAGCGAGAAGGAGCTCTGCAACACCTTCGTGGCCATGCCAGGCTGCGCGCATCAGAGGTGAGGTTCCGGTTTTATCCTGTTTGTTGATAGAGTCGCTAGCGTGGAGTAGAAGTACCTGCACACCAACATAATATCCTAGCCAGCAGGCCAATACCATCGGCGTATAATCGTAGACTTTAGTTACGATGCTGAGGACACCATCATATAAGGACCCGGCAAAGGAGAGTGGAAATTGGTAGAAGACCACAACGTGAACACGACTCAGAAGGTCGAAGTTCCCAGATATTAAGACAGGGAATGCACGGCAGTTGGTCACAAATTTGGTGAGTCGACTGGCTATGGCCTTATCGCCAAGGGACGACAGAGCATGGAATGCCCATGCGTCGTGGGCATAGGCAAGGAGGGGATCTTCGTTTAAGGCTTGCCTGAGTGCTTGTTCGGAAACGATGGTCGTGTTGTGAAAGCCGCAGTCGGTAAGATGGGCCATACACACAGCGGCGATAAGAGAATTGGGGTTGGGGAAGGATTCGAGGAGAAACTCCTCTACAGGCTTTCGAGCAGTGTAATCTGTGCGACCTTCAGCAAGGAAACGCTGGCATAGTATGCGAATACTCACGAACGAGGCGCACCAGCCTGGTCTCTTCCTCAAAGACTATCAAGCCGCGACAGAGGCCCAAGAGTGTGGCTTCAGGAACCATGCGAGCGGGTTCAAACTTGTGGCTCTCAGGAGAAGTGGCCACTACGCATCGCAGCTCTTCGATTGTCATCGACCGTTCGGCATGTATCACCCACAGCAGTACAGCCTTGGCAAGGGACACATGCCGTTGATGTTGGTTGAGGATTCGACTCCAGGTCTGAGCGTAGACACCCTCGATCTCGGAAGGAAACTGATCTAATGTTTCCTGCACATCGTGGATACTAAGGCAGTGACAGATCGCATCAAGCTGCAGAGAAGCATGGAGAAACCTGCAAGAGCCAATTAGAGTTGCGCTTCACTGCTGGAAAGAGCTGCACCCACATTCCACCGCACTTTTGCTTGATAGTGTCTACAATTTCTTCTCGTAGCGAGCTGTCCGCCTTCACAAATAGCGCTTGCAGATCGGCACTGCTCTCCAGCTTCTTCTTGATAAGAAGGTCGATGTCTCCTTCGTGCGCATTGATCGAAAACCGATGGGCGCCGGGGAATTGTTCTTCCACGGCCCTGAGAGGCCTTGACGTTATGAAGATCTTACAGTTCAGCGAAGCGAGCGCCTTGACGAGGTCAAGCTGTATTCCTGTGGGAGCCTCGTCGAGAGCATCGAGAACGAAGGTCGTAGCCACATGATCCGTGAGCTGCCGCAATAGCCCCAGTAGCTGTGACTCGGTGGGCTGCGTGCCATCACAGACGTGCTGAGCATAAACGTTCTGCACGATTGGCAGAACATCAGGGTGCCGCTCGACAATCTGCTTGACGAAGCCCTCCAATACACTTCGGACCGTCGTCTCGGTACGGTCGCTGTAGCGGATATAAACGTAGGCAACGCAAAAATTGCGGCCAGCTTCCCGAGCCATTGCTTCAAGGATATCGATGACAAGGGCCCTGCAACGAGGCTGAGTGGGTGGTTGGAGAGGGATGACGCAAATCACTCACGCAAGGACTGTCTTTCCAGCGCCCGCTGACCCAAGGGTGTCAGTCATTGTTGACTCGATTAGACTGGCTGAAACTCACGTATACCAGATCCCCACAGGATCTTCAGGTCACCGTTGGCTTCTAACCAAAGGCTGAACTTTTCGCCCTTGAGGAGCCACATTCCAGTTCCTGGCGTTGCCTTCGCCAGCATATCCTGGTGAATCTTGCGGAAATTGGGGGTGGCTTGCAGAATCGACTCCAGATTGACCGTAGATCCATGGTGATGGACGTGGGTATGGCTATCCCTTCCAACGACAGTGAAATTGCCACTGTTGAACTGAGCCTGGCTTGTCCCTTGAATCAATGCAGTTGCTATGACCGGGGTTAGCCAAGGAGCCTATGAACGTCTAAGAGCAGAACGTACATCGGCTGCTCTTGCTCTGCTTCTGCTTCTTCCTGCGCCCAGGCTAATCATTCTCTTAGTATCCTCCTCTGCGCCAACATATCTATGAATCACCTTGAGATTGAACCGCTGCTGAGACATCATAGGCAACAGGAACAGGGGAGATGGTGGTTGAGGTCAGAGAGAGGCATGAATTGATGGCAGTTCTACACGGTGGATTGCGTGATCTTTGATTAGCGCCCATGCATCAAGTCGATGGTGACAAGGCATCGGGGACGACGCCTATTTCAATTTCCAGTGAAAAGAGAGGTCCTATTCAAATTATGTACATCCATTCAAACAATGTAAGCCAGTCGCCTCTGGTTTGATTTTCTCTGGTGCTTCCTCGCATCACTAGAATTCGAGCCCAGCTCGGGAGAGAAACCGTACAGACTACAGCGGGGTTGCTTTCCCCATTGACAAAGGGAGGATGAGGTCCACAGGCCGGATCCAATGAGCGGTCACGGGCTAGAAGTGCAACGAATAGATCGACGGAAATAGATAGACCTGCGCTATGGCCGGTAAAATATTCTAAAGGCGCTCGAAAGCATCCTCGAACAGTTCGTCATCATCGAAGTCAGACCCTTCCGTCCAGCCCTCCTTCTTTCCTTGCTCGACCGATCAATGCTCGCGATAGCGGCTGTGGTGTGACCGGTCCTGGCGTCGAAGTCCCGTCATGCCCATTGGCCAGGGCGAAAAAAGAAAAGATATCCATCAGGATCCCAACGTCCTGCCCTGACCCCAAGAGTGTCCAGTTGAAGACGCCGAATCTCGTACCCTTCGAGGAACGGCCACCTCGACGCCCGAGGCACGTAGCGCATGCGCTGCACCGCTGGAATCCGGTCGCACCTCAGCGTCAGATCCTCCTCTCTTCCTCTCGCTAAACCGCCTGAAAAGCCAGCTTGGGGCTTGTCCATAGCGTGAAAAGCGGCCTGGGTTCCCGAGCTCTCCCCCACCCATCATAGTCCACCACCAGCAGTGTCCGACAATCAATCCTGCAACGGCCTCTGCGGCTGCATGACGACCAAGCGTCAAAAGGTCCATAACTACCATGGCATACGGCCAGTAAACCATAGGGATAGCGACGAGGCCGTTTAGAGATATTTTGGCACCGGCAGGAGCCAGTTTCGAGCCCACATAGGTCAGGCATGCGATTACCGCGTGCCGAAATGTAGATGAGTTTATGGGGCGCGTAGTCAACTATAACAACGTGTCAAGTTGCATATCCTGAGGTGTGTGATTTCTGGCACTCACCAAGATCGCTCCTGCAGCCAAGGTTACTTGCCATGCATAGTCCGATGACCTGGAGGCGAATGCTCCGGTTTCAAGGTTCTTGGAGTTATGGCTGCCACTGGCTTAGATATTGGTTCGGGCTGCGGATCTGTGGTCGACTTACTAAAGCGCTGCCAGTTGAAATATCAAGTGCACTCCAGGGCCTGGAGAGGCGAAATCAGTTTCGAGCTTGCAGGAAGAGTGTCGGATTTTTCGACTTACTCCCCAAGAAGAAGCTCGTGTACAATCTCCATAACTACGAAGCTAAATCAGTTCTGCTCTGCAACGTGCTCAAGACATGGCTCACCTGGAACTGCTTGAAGACCAACGGCGTCGCGTACATCAGACGGTGATAGGGAACAATGTTCATGATGACTGGGACGGTGACGCCTAGCAGCGAGAGCGTCATGAACCGCGTTACCGGTGGGACCTTCTTCAACTCTGTTAAGAATTGGTCCATGGGGAACAAAGCAGAGGTTTTTTGCTGGTTCTGGTCGAGGTTCTGCTCAAGGTTGTCCCGGCGCATCTTGATCGCAAACAATAGGGCGTGGGCATCGGGAAGTGGTGATAGGACGATCAAGGACAGATCAACACTGCTCTCTGAGCAGGGCTAGAGATATGGCTCGGATGTCTCATATGACTTCTCTTTGGCCCAGCCGTTACCCAAGAGTTCCTGAAGAGCCGCCTGGGGCTCACCAGTACAGAGTATACGGAAGCTCAGCAGTGTGCTTTGCTCGAACAGTAACGGTGGACATCTCTGATGTATGATGCGATGCGACCGCTGGAACAGTCAAATCCGAGTTGCGACAGAGCTGCCGAGTCATATAATCAAGCAGGTTGGGCAAGGTGTCTGGAGGGTAGTGGGACAATGGAAACTGAAGCTTCGCACAAACAGATCACCACCAGTGCAAGGTTGTGGTTAAGGGTAGAGATGCGCCAGGCTGGTATTTAATTGTTTGTCCATGTAAGTAACGCATCACAGAACTTGTATTAGGCCGCCCTTGCAAAGTAGGACGGCTTCAAAGTTGCGTGGCGTTCAAAAAGAAGAAGAAGGGCTCCTGATTACAATACACATGCCGTGCCTCCTTCATGCTACCCCTACAAATCAGCAGTCAGTGGCCTCGCTCATGACTACAGCGTTGGATGGTTCATCCAAACTGCATACACCTCCATGCAGAGATCCCTCCCGAACTCCTTGCCAAGGTCGCAAAACCCTCTTTGGAAGATGATGAAGTACGTCTTGATTAACAGCGGAAATAGCTTATCTTTATTATACCAAAATCGCACAAGAGGAGACAGCATTACTATCCTTTACGTAGTCATGTGAAGAGCGGCTCAAAACATGTCTAATGCATCCTCGAACAGATCGCTACCATCGGAATCCGAATCTTCTACCTGCTCCTCCTTGGTTTCAGACTCAGACTGCTCTGCATCCTTGGCGGGAGTTAATGAGTGAAGTGAAGCCCCAGTGCTCGCTGCATCGAATGTCTGGAGAAGTCGAATAATGCCATCGTGGCCGTTGGCCATAGCAGCTGAAATTGCCGTATGCCCGTCTTTCGTGCTGGCAACATTAATGTCAATCCCGGGAACCGCTAGGAGCATTTTAACAATGCCTTCATGCCCGTGTTGAGCAGCCATCTTGATGGGGGTATCGCCATCGCCATCTATCGGGCCGACGTCAATGTCTGGGACAACGAGGAGAATTCGACAATTTCTGTGAGCCCACATTCTGACGCTAGGAGGAGTGCTGTTGAACCATGGGAGTCGGCGGCGTTGGTATCAATCTCGCAATGTCCAAGAAGTAGCTCGACAGTACTGACATGGCCATTTACTGCCGCCTGCATGAGTGACGTCCGCCTGTCTGCATTTGCTGTATTGACCTGGATCTCAGGGCGAAGGAGGAGTTTCACGACCTTTCCTTGACCTGCACCCGCCGCAATCATGAGCGCCGAATCTCCGCAACCATCCACCAAGTTGACATCGATATCGGGGTGAGTGAGCAGGACTTGAACGATCACCTCATCTCCGTCAGAGGCCGCGATCCTCAACGCTGTCTCTCCAGCATCGTTGGCCGCATTGACGTCAATTTTTGGATGAGAGAGGAGGAGCTCCACAATTCCTCTATAGCCCTGGGAGGCGGGGCGCATAAGTGCTGACCAGCCGCCCTTGTGTACCGCATTGACCTGGACACTTGGGTTGGCAAGGAGGAGTTTGACGATGTAATGATAGCCTTCACTCGCCGCAATCAAGAGCGCCGAGTTCCCATAATCGTTCACCATGTTGATGGCAGTTTTGGGATGAGAGAGCAGGAGCTCAACCGTGACGATGTCTTCACGACCATTATACGCCACGTGCATCAGTGCGGACCGTCCGCGCTTGTCCGGAGTATTGACGGACAGCCCAGATGAGGACAGAAGTGCCCGAACTCCAGCATTGTACCCTTGTATACAGGCCATGGCTGTATGTCCACCCAATTCGGTAAGGGAGTTCCCATCCCCGTCATTGTACAAACATGCGAGGGAAAGTGGAAGCTCGTAGTGAGCCGCAAGGTGAAGAGGGTTAAGAAGGTCAAGTCTCTGATAGATCAAGACCGGGAATGCGTGACAATCCGCCACAAACTTCGCGAGCTGACTGGCAACGGCCTTGTCGTCAAGGGATGACCGGGCATGGAATGCCCAGGAGTCGTGGGCGTAGGCAAGGAGCGGATCGTCTTTCAAGACTTGCTCTAGGACTTCTTCCGAATTGATGGCAGTTTTTTGAAATCCACCGTCCGCGAGATGAGTCATGCAGACAGTGGCAAGATGAGAATGAAGATTGGGGAAAGATTCGAGGAGAAGCCTCTCCACGATTCCTCTGGCAGTATAGTCTATGCACCTTCAGAGTTGACATATGGAACGAGTAGGAGGGTACTCACGAACAAGGCGCACTAGCCTACTCTCATCTTCAAAGACCACTAAGCCGCAACAGAGGCCCAAAAGCATGGATTCGGGAACAATTCGAGCGGGTTCGAAGTGGTGACTTTCAGGGGAGGTAGCGACGGCTCGTTGCAGTGTTTGGATCGTCATCGACCATTGCGCATTAAGAACCCACAATAGTACTTTCTTTGCAAGGGATACATGGCGCGGGCGTTGGTTGAGGATTCTCCAGGTCTGAGAGTAGACCACTTCTATTTCAGAAGGAAACTGATCGAGCGTTTCCTTCACGTCATGGATACTGAGGCAGCTGCAGAGAGCATCCAATTGCAGAGATGCATGTAAGAACCTACGAAGGTGAGATGAGTTGAATTTCCTATTCAGAAGATTGTCCCTCACGTTCCGCCACGATTACGCTTTATTGTGCTCAAGACCTCTTCCTGAAACGAGTTCTCCTCCCTACCCAACAACTGTTGAAGACCGGCATTGTTCTCCAACTTTTGCTTGATAAGAAGATCAACATCCTCCTCTTGTGCTATGATTGCGAAGCGATGTGCGGTGGGCAGTTGTGCCTCGATGGCCCTGAGAGGTCTTGAGGTGAGGAAGATCTTGCACTTCAACGAAGCGAGCTTCTTGACAAGGTCAAGCTGAATTTCCGTGAGGGCTTCGTCAATGGCGTCGAGGACAAATGTTGTGGGTACAGAATCTGTGAGCTGCCGCAATAGCCCCAGGAGCTGTAACTCGGTGGGCTGCGTTTCGTCGGAAAGATGCTGAGCATACAGCTCATAAACGATTGGAAGTCCATCAGGGTGTCACTCTACGATCTGTTTGACTAGAATCTCAAAGATACTTCGAACCTTCATCTTGGCGTGGTCGCTGTAGCGAATGTAGACGTAAGCCACGCAAATCTGGTAGGCTGATTGTCGAGCCATTGCCTCGAGGGTGTCAATGACAAGGGCCCTTGACTGAGTTCAGTAAGTGGTAGGGGATGTACAGAACCATGGACTCACGCAATGATCGTCTTCCCAGCCCCCGCTAAACAGCAAACATGTCAGTGGGTGTGGACGTCGACGAGAGCCAGCCGAAGCGCACGTGTTCCGGACCCCCACAGGATCTTCAGATCGCCATTGGGTTCCAGCCAGAGACTAAACTTTTCGCCCTTGAGAAGCCATATCCCAGTTCCAGGCGTCGCTTTTGCCAGCATGTCTTGATGTATCTGGCGAAAGTTGGGAATGGCTCGCAGAATCGGCCCCAAGCTGACGCTAGGCCCGTGGTGATGGATGTGAGTAACGCTATCCCCTCCGACGACATTGAAACTGGCCCCCGTTGAACTGGACTCGATTAGCCCCCTGGATTAAAGCAGTTGCTTAGCCCTATGTCAGCCAAAAAGCACATGCAAGAGCAGAACATACATCGGCTACCCTTGTTCTGATTCCGAATCTGCTGCTTCCTGTGCCCAGGCTACTCATGACAAATTAGCATCGTCTCTTGTGCTCGGACCCGCCTCGTGGTTCACCTTGAGCCAGAAGCGCTTCTCGGACATGGCAGACGGGCAGGAGAAGGGGAGATGGTGGTTGGGGGAAGAGAGGTACACAGTTGATGGCATTTGTACATGTGGTTGATCGTGATCTTTGATTAGCGCCGGTGCATCCAACAAGGGCCCCGCTTGGCCACGGAATAGCACGGAATTCAATGCCCATCGAGAAGAGGCCTTCTCTGAGATGATAATAAGTTTGAGTTCTATTATTTAGTCCCATTTAATCTTCGTTTTCTCCTCTAATGCTGTCAAACGTTAGCTTCATCATGATCGAGGACTCGGAATTGTAAGCAAGAATGCTCATCGCGCGTCATTATGAAGCAAGGCCAAGGCAGTTTCGAAATCGATCTGGCGTAGCAAACCACGGTATTAATTACTGTCACAGTAATAGCCACTTAAATGGCACAACATCAGAGCGATGTGCATTTCCAGTTTGATGGGGCGGCCAAAGATCGTGGGTGCTCATTCGGGGGTGTACTTTTAGCGCTAAAGAACAGCTGCATCCAATGACTCTCAGGCGGAGACTCTTGTTCCTGCTTCGGCTGCTCCGACTACTGCTCCTGGCGTCGCTCGACATGTTGGGGTCAACCCGACCAAAATATTATTTCTAACTATTTCCGATTATAATCTACTAGGCTCGAAGCGCGATTTCGGAAATCTCAAGATCTGCTGTCAAGATGGCGTCCTTAACGGATTGGGGTCAAAGTCGTGAAAACTCTTGCGAACTCTCAAGCCTTGGTGGGTGCTGGTCTAAACTCGGGCGATGCTCTGCTGAAGGACTAACCCAAGGTCACGCCGCACTTGTCCGAGTTACTTGCTGCGGGGAAAGTAGTTGTTCATGAGAAAGACGCGCGTTTGGACTGGGGAGGAGAAGAGTGACGTCTGGGGTAACAGTGGCAATGCATGGCAATATCGTACCGAAAATCACAAAAGAACACAGCAATATATAGCAGACAATACGAAGACTAGTCAAGAGCAACTCAAAACGTGTCCAAAGCGTCCTCGAACGAATCACTATCTCCAGAGTCCCATGTTTCAATCTGGTCTTCGTCGGTTGCGTCTTTGATGAGAGTTGGGGAATGATGTGTTGGTCGAATCGACTTATCCTCAAAGGTCTTAAGAAGCTGTACAATCCCATCGTGTCCATTGGCGATTGCAGCGGACATTGCGGTATGCCCGCCTTCCTTGCTGGCAACAGTTATGTCAATCCCAGGGACGTCTAGCAGCATCTGGACAATGTCTCTATGCCCATGTTCAGCAGCCATCTTGATTGCTGTGTCGCCATCTCCATCTATCATGCCGACGTCAATGTCTGGCACAGTGAGGAGAAGCTCGACCACTTCTGCGTGCCCAAACTCTGCCGCTACGAGCAGAGCTGTTGTTCCATGGGGATCAGCAGCGTTAGCATCACTCTCGCAACGAGCAAGGAACAGCTCGACAACCTCGGCATGTCCACGGTATAATGCTATGCGGAAAGGTGTTAAACTACCAGAGGCAAAAGCCTCAACGTCGACCTTGGGGTGATCAAGGAGAAGCTTGACGGTGGCTACGTGGCCATTGGCGGCTGCAAAGATGAGCGCCGACCATCCATCCTGTTCCGAAAGGTTGACTTCGATATCAGGGTGAGCGAGGAAAAGCTTGACGATGGTCGTGTAGCCTCTGGCGGCCGCGTGGATAAGGGCTGAACATCCCTCGCTGTTCACTAGATTGACGTCCGTGTCAGAACGAGCAAGAAGAAGCCTGACAACGGCCTCGTATCCGTTCAACGCGGCCTCCATCACCGCTGACCATCCTTTCCTGTCGACGGAATTGACATTGATGTCTGGACGGGTTAGGAGCAGCTTCACGATGCTCTCATCGCCATTGGACGCCGCGATCATGAGTGCTGACCATCCCGAATGGTCCAAGACGTTTACGTTGGTCAAGGGAAGAGCAAGGAGCAAGCCGGAAATGCTTTCGTGGCGTTCAGAGGCTGCGTGCATGAGCGGCGTTCGTCCCTCTTTATTTGCTAGGTTGACCTCGATTTTGGATTCCGAGAGGAGAAGCCTGACAACTTCTTTGTTGCCTTGATAGACCGCGAGTGCGAGTGGCGACCATTTGTCCTTGTTCAGCATGTTAACCTTGATTTCAGGACAAGCAAGGAGGCACCGAACAATTTCTGCGTAACCCTGATAGGCCGCATGCGTGAGTGGTGTCCACCCGTTCTTGTTTGCGAGATTGACGTCGACCAAGGGGAGGGCGAGGAGGAGCTCAGCAATGCCTCGGTGACCCTTACAGGCCGTATGCATGAGGGCTGTCCAACCGTCCTGGTTCACTTGATTGATCTCAATGTCGGGACGGGCGAGCAGTCGTCTGACGATATCTTCACGACCATTGGAAGACGCGTGCCTCAGCGGCGACCAACCCCCATCGTCCACCAAGTTTACATTGATCTCTGGATGCGTCAGGAGCAGCCCAACGATATTGTCATAGCCACGGCGGGCCGCAAGCGTGAGTGCCGAATTGCCATCGATGTCGATAGCGTTGATGTCGATTTCGGAACGAGTAAGGAAGAGCTGGACAATGCTTTCGTTGTTTCCGGAGGCGGCGTGCATTAGTGCTGACCATCCAACATTGTTCTGCAAATTGACATCGATATCGGGATGAGAGAGAAGGAGATTGACGGCTGCAAGACGCCCGCCAGTAGAAGCATACATGATGGCTGACCACCCTCCTTTGTCCACCAAATTGACCTCGATTTCGGCTCGAGCAAGGAGTAGTTTGATTATGCCAACCGACCCATCAAAAGCCGCGTGGATCAATGGCGACCACCCGACATCCTTGTCCACCGCATTGACAGCGACGTCCGCCAAGGACAACAGCTCCCTCACCCCATTCTCACATTCTGCCAAACAAGCCAAGGCCAGCGGGGTGTGGAGGATGGATCTCGCCTCGGCGAGGTTCGCCCCATCCTTCCTACATGACGCGCCATCAAGCATCCAATTTCCTTCTTAGGCCTTCGTGCCTGGCTTCTGTTTCTTCAGCGGCTTCGTTTACTTACACATTGACATTTCTTAGTACTTTACCTATCTACCTGTAGACACCAATACCGTATTTAGTCGTAGTTTTAGCTTTTCGGTCTCGACGCGTGACTCGAACCGTGATGGTTCGAGTTGCCAGAGACTGGATAAGAAGCGAAGTCGTTCGTTGGGGTTCGGGAGTTCAGTTTCCCCCGACTTTCCGCCCCCTTCACGCTCGATACATTTATATTCTACTTCCTCCTCCCTTATCTACCTCTATCGACGAAATCCTAACTTCGTTTGTTTGTTTCTGTTCGCCATCAACCCCTATCCGCGCGAGACAACGCGTTCGTCCCAACCCGACCTCTTTCTTATCAACGACTTCGACCTACGGGGTCGTCGTCATCCTCACAAGTGGAGCCCACCGGAGGGGGGTTCTGACTTGCTCGTTGTCTCGCATTCCACAACCAGCTAAGCATTCAATTGCTTTCCTAACCTAAAATTGCCTCACGAAATCTTTTAGGAACGTCAGTTGAGCTCGAGTCCCAATCTGTCGTCTCCTCCGTCTACGTACGTCTACGTCTACGCCAGCTCCGTCTACCCCACCCCGTGTTTCACAACCCGGGTCACCTCGTACACCGCGACCGTCACGTCGTTTGTCGGAATCTCGTCCGCGAACACGAAATTTATCCGAATCCCCTAGTCTCCGGAATCCTAGTTCGGAGCAACCGCGCTCGCTAGACGGTTCCTGGAGCGACCTCTCGCCTAACCCACCCAATTTTGACACCTCGATTACACCACCTTCCACCCTTCGTCCATCCGGTGACGACTCAACCTACGGCACACCCGCGTCCTTGCTTGATACACCTCCTGCGTCTCTCGGCCATACACCTTCATCATTCACCACTCTTTCGCTCTCTACACCATCCTCTGGGTTTTCACCTGGCTTCTCGACATCTGATCTTAGCGACACATTCGTAAACGACACCCTCGTCGACAACTCCCTTCAGCCACCAGCAATCATCTTTCCATCTCGTTCCATGGCAGACAACTCCTCTACTCCTACGACCATGACTCTTCCAGCACGCACCGAGCGTCGGGCCCCATCCTGGGATGGCGAGGCCTCTACATTATCACGCTTCCTCACCGAGCTCGACGAACTCTATTCTGAGTATTCCGTCGTTCCGACAGCTCAGGTTGAGACTTCCCTTCGGTATGTTCCCTGCGGCGGAACTACCGATGTGGAAGAACATTATTCGGAACCTGACCAAGGCCGGGAAGGTTTCGTGGAGCGATTTCCAAGCTGAGGTAGTCGAGTATTACCCTTGCGCCGACGAAGAATACACCCTATCCGATCTCCACAACCTCGTCAACCAAACCGCGCAGAAGCGTATGGATACGAAGCCGAAATTCGTCGAGTACCTAAAGAACTTCAACCTCATTGCCGACACACTCGAAGAAAATGGTCAAGGACTTGATGCTCGGCAACGAGATCGAGTCTTTTTCCAAGGTATTCCCCCCAACGTCTGCAAACATCTCAAGGATCAGCTTCGCGTCAAGAAGCCCGATCACAAGCCTGGTGTTCCGTACAAGATGGCCGACATCAAGGACGCCGCGACGTATGCAATTGCTCAGGCGATCGAGGACGAGACCGTCGTCTACCTTCCGCCTAGTCTGTCTCAGCCGCCAGCATCCATTCCGCCTCCATCTTCACTTCCACCCGTACCGCAGGTCACGCGTAAGGTCTTCGATGGCACTAGCCCTACGAACCTTGATGCGAAGGTAAACGGCCTGGTCGACAAACTCGATCAGGTTTTATCCCGTATGATCGATGGTAACGCGCCTAAGGCTACTGATTCGAGAGCTAACCCAAGCCAGGGCGACTCGTCTAAGCCTCGTCCTAACGCCGGCATGTGTTCGTTTTGTTCGGAAACCACTCACTTCATTCGGTCCTGCCCACAACTCGACACCTATCTCCAACGTGGACTGTGCCGTCGCAACAGCGAAGGCAAAATCACCTTCCCGACGATTCGCTTATCACCTACCAAGCCGGTCCCGGACGCAACCTAAAAGAACGGATCGACAATTGGCACCGGACTCGTGCATCTTCGGCAGCCAGCTCGTCCAACACCGTCGCCACCAACCTCTTCGCAGCTACGCCTCACCAAAAGCCCGGTGGCGCTAAGCTTGAGTACCCTCCTCCGTCGTCGTTCCCATCCTACTACCAGACTCATCCCGACCAGCACGTTTTTGGAACCTCCGCTGATGATATTCCTCTTTTAGAAGCGCTCATCAATAAGCACCAGAAGGAACTCGACAACGCGAAGAAATTGCGCTTCACCCGAGAAGGGCAAATCCAAGGACTCGAAGTCCAAGGATACGAAGACAGCGCCTTCCCAAGCTAAAGTCCCTCCTCCTCCTCCCCCTCGTGCTGACGACACTTCTGGCCCACAGTATCGTTACAAATCGGACATCGAGGCCGATCTCGATGCCATGGTCAATCGTTTAGCTCAACGAGCTTTCGATAACGGTATGAACGTCACCACCCACGAACTATTGGCAGTTTCGCCAGGAGTTCGGAAGCTTTTCTCCGAGAAGCTTCGCGGTAAACGCGTTCCTGTTTCGTCTTCAGTTTCCCAACTCCACCCACCCGTTCCTGAAGATTGTGATTCCGATTGCGACAGCGATCTCACATTCGCCCCTCCTTCGCCTTCCCTCTCCTTCGTCCTCCGTCAAAACCTTTTCATCGTTTCACTTCACCGAGCCTCCCAAACCCGGTATGATTATAGGCGAACACGTTGAAAGTGGTCGTCTCATCGAAGCGACACTCAACAATCGAGTTAAACTCGACGCACATTATGATCCGGGTAGCGAGATGGTCGGTATGAGTCCCGACATCTGGAAGCGGCTCCAGTGCGCACGCCGATCCGACTGTGTTCTCCGGATGGAATCTGCTAACGGCAGTATTTCCGAGACACTCGGACTTGTCGAAAACCTCCGGGTTACGATCGGCGGTATTGATTTCTTTTTACAAGTCCAGGTTGTCGACAACGCTCCTTACGACCTCCTTTTGGGTCGTCCCTTCCAAAAACTCGCGCAGTGTGTCGATAAGAACTTTGCTGACGGCAATGTTACTTACACGCTGACTGATCCCAATCCTGAGGACGGTCGGCGCCCTCGCGTCATTACTATTCCTTCGAAGCCTCGTCACGAGCGCCTCCCTCCGCGTTTCGTGGATTTTTAGATTCGGTCGATGACTCGGAGACGGGCCGAAGAGACCCCTCTCCCTCACCCCCACTTTTCTCACCTCCACCCCCAACCCCGTCCCAAACTCTCCCCTCTTTCGTTTCTGAAAATTCTCTGTATTCCGACCTTTTGACTTCGCAGAGCCTCCAACAGTATTGCCGTGACAACGCCGTCGAGATCACTGACATCCCCCTTTCCCTCGATCCTTCGTCCCCTTCCCCTTCACTCCACATCTCCGAATTCCAGTCGTTCAAATACAAAAGCGTTGCTAATCGCACGCGACCCGTTGCTGGTTCAACCCCACAACGGTACCAGACCGTTCGGCGCGTTCCTGAGGGTGTCGATCCCCTTCAGAACAAACCGACGGTTGATCCCTTCCCACCTTCCACTTTCATACCCGGTACTCGGTTTACCGAGGAACGCAAGGCCGCTTTAGAGGCCGATTTTGATGACACTAACTTTCTTCTAGATGAGGAGAAGCGCTATGCGTACGAATGGATGAAGTCCCATGAGCATGCGTTTGCATGGGAAGAGTCCGAGCGCGGTGCGTTTTCCGAAGAATGGTTCCCCCCTGTTGAAATTCCTACCACAGACCACGACGTATGGATGGAGAAGAACATTCCCGATCCCCCGGGACTTTTCCGCCAAGTTGTCCAGATCATCAAGGACAAGATCGACGCCGGCACCTACGAGTATTCCACTTCCTCTTATCGTTCCCGTTGGTTCTGCGTTCTTAAAAAGGACGGTAAATCGTTGCGACTCGTCCATGACCTTCAGCCCCTTAATGCCGTCACCATCAAAGACTCCGCCGTTCCTCCCATTCTTGAACCCTACGCCGAATCTTTCGGCGGACGGGCCTGCTACTCCGTTTTTGATCTTTTTGTCGGTTATGACCAGCGTTCCCTTCATCCTGACTCGCGAGACCTCACTTCCTTCCAAACCCCACTTGGAACCCTTCGACTAACCAAAATCCCTATGGGCTGGACTAATTCTTTACAGATCCAGCACGGGGACCTTGCCTTCCTCCTTCGCGACGAGATCCCCGACTACACCATCAATTTCGTCGATGACGTGCCTGTCAAGGGTCCCCCCACTCGTTACGAACTTCCCGATGGAGGTTACGAGATGGACTCTCGGAACCCAAAGCTTCGTCGTTTCTTTGTCGAGCATCTTGAGGACTGTTCTCGAATCGTCACCCGTATTGCTAACGCTGGAGGCACATTTTCAGGTCCTAAGGTCAAGCTCTGCGTGCCAGAGGCCGTCATCGTCGGACACCTCTGCACGTACGAAGGGCGACGACCTGACACCTCTCGAGTCTCCAAAGTCCTTAATTGGCCCATCCCACGCAATATCACCGGTGTTCGCGGCTTCCTCGGAACCGTGGGCACTCTCCGTATGTTCCTCCGTAATCTTTCCCTCGTCGCTGAACCACTTGTTAGGCTCACCCGAAAACGGAAGTTCGAAGCTTTCGAATTCGGTCCCGTCGAGATCGACGCCATGGAGAACCTCAAGGCCATGGTCGCCTCTTGTCCCGCCATTCGCCCTATCGACCACTCCACCACTCGCGAAACCACCCTTTCTGTCGACTCCTCCATCTACGGCTGCGGCTACGTCCTATCTCAGGACGGAGAGGACGGTTTGCGTTACCCATCGCGTTTCGGCTCCCTCACATGGAACGAACGCGAGCGCCGTTACTCTCAGGCTAAGTACGAGTTGTTCGGGTTGTTCAGATCACTAAAAGATGTTAGGATCTACATAATTGGTGTACAAAACCTTGTCGTCGAGACGGACGCCACCTACATCAAAGGCATGATCAACAATCCCGACGTACAGCCTAACGCCACCATCAACCGTTGGATCGCCGGTATCCTTTTATTCGACTTCCAACTTCGACACGTACCTGGACGCCTCCACAACGCCGCCGACGGACTCTCTCGACGAGATCCCTCACCTGAGGACTCCGACGAAGAGGACGACTATGAAGATTGGATTGACCATGCAAACGGCTTTGCCGTCTCCATTCTCAATTCGGGCCGTGACCAGCTGAGTGCTCAATTTTCACGTCGCTTTTCTATCCTTCCCCCACATGCCCTTGTTCTTGCCAATTTGGGCGCCCCCGATATCATCATTCCCCGTTCCGAAAACGCAGATGCCAAGGACGAGCAACTTCGGCTCGTCGAGGCTTTCTTACGCGATCCACTCTCCGCACCAGAGTTACCCGAAAGGGAACTCAAACGTTTTGTCAAATATTCAACTCGTTTCTTCCTTCTAAACGATAAACTCTTCCGTCGACACGCTAACGGTGACCACCAACTGGTGGTCCCACCACTTTCTCGTTACCCCTCTTATCCTACAGGCACACGACGAACTCGGCCACAAGGGCGTTTTCACGGTCCACCAGCGTCTCCTCACGCGTTTCTGGTGGCCGTGCATGCTTCAAGACAGTCAAGTGGTATGTGAAAACATGCCACGAGTGCCAGATACGTCACGTTCTTCGCTATCATATTCCCCCCGACCGTCCCTCTGCCAGCTAACCTTTTCAGGAAAGCATACATCGACACTATGCTTATGCCCAAGTCCGAGGGCTACCGGTACGTTGTCCATGCCAGATGCTCCTTGTCCGCTTACCCCGAGGGCCGCAAACTCAAAAACGAGAATGCGGCCACCGTTGCCACCTTCATTTTCGAACAGATCTTGTGTCGATGGGGCGCGTTAGAGGAAATCGTTACCGACAACGCCCCTCTCTTCATCGCGGCACTCGAGACGCTCGCGAAGAGGTATAAGATCCACCACATTCGCATTTCCCCTTACAATTCACAGGCTAATCTTGTCGAACGACGCCATTTCGACGTCCGCGAAGCTCTCATCAAGGCCGTCGATGGCATCGAGAGCAAGTGGGCGTCAGCGTTTTTCTCAGTCTTCTGGGCGGAACGTGTTTCGGTTCAGCGTTCCACTGGGCTTTCGCCCTACTTCATTGCTCACGGTGTCGAACCTCTTCTCCCCTTCGATCTCGCGGAAGCTACATGGCTCGTCCCTCCCCTCGATTCCCTCGTGTCTACGGCTGACCTTATCGCTAACCGTGCCCGCATGCTTCAAAAGAGGCCTGACGACTTGGAACAGGTTAGATCGCCTGTTTCGTCCGGCAGTTGGTGTCGACATTATCCGAAAGCCCTACGAGCGAAAGGGGCAGTCTGTGCAATGCCACAACGTGGAGAGGTTGCAAGGTATTGAAGTCATGATAAACCAGCACAGGGAATGCTTGGCAATACATGACGAACTTTGAGAGTTGACTAGCGGTGGACGTGGCATCGAGTGATAGCTGAGAGTGATAGGCCCAAGCGTGGTGAGCGTAAGCCAGTAGTGCATCTTCTTGCAAAGCCTTCTTCAATTGCTCTTTTGAGTCGATAGTTGTGTTTTGAAACCCGGAGTCGGCGAGGTGGGCGATGCAAACTGCTGCGAGCAGAGAGTGGGGTTTGGGAAACGAATCACGCATGAACTCTTCCAGAGGTTTTTTAGCGGTGTAGTCTGCGCAATCATGAGCGTATGCCTGCAAACAGAGCAGAAACAAACTCACGAACGAGGCGCACCAGCCTACTCTCTTCTTCAAATACGACTAAGCCGTGGCAGAGACCTAAAAGTGTCGCTTCGGGAACCATCCGAGCGGGTTCAAACTTGTGGCTGTCGGGGGAGACAGCTACAGCGCGTTGCAGTTCCTCGATTGTCATTGACCGCGCGGCATTGAGGACCCACAGCAGTACTTTCTGTGCAAGGTATACGTAACGTGGGTGCTGGTTGAGGATTCGAGTCCAGGTTTGAGCATAGGCTGCTTCGATTTCAGAAGGAAACTGTTGGAGAGTTTCCTTCACATCGTGAACGCTGAGGCAGCGGCAGACGGCATCTAGTTGCAGAGAAGCGTGTAAAAACCTGCAAGGATTGGTAAGAGTTGCGCATCAGAGTTTGCAAAGGAGCTGCACCCACATTCCGCCACAATTACGCTTGATTGCGCTTAAAATCTCTTCCTGAAATGTGCCCTCCAGCCCCTCCAGTAGCTCTTGAAGGTTAGCATTCTTCTCCAACTTCTGTTCCATAAGAAGATCAATATCCCCTTCTTGTGCTGTGATTGCGAAACGATGGGCGTTGGGGAAATGCGTCTCGATGGCCCTGAGGGGTCTTGACGTGATAAAGATCTTGCAATTTAGCGAAGTGAGCTTCTTGGCAAGGTCAAGCTGAATTTCCACTGGAGCCTCATCAAGAGCGTCGAGAACAAAAGTTGTCGCCACGTGATCGGTGAGTTGGCGTAAAAGTCCCAGTAACTGCGACTCGGTGGGCTGCGTGTCGTCCTGAATATGTGGGGCATAGGCCCCTTGAACGACAGGGAGAAAGTCAGGGCGCCGCTCGACTATCTGTTTGACGAAGACCTCCAGAACCCTTTGAACCGTCATCTCAACGTGGTCGCTGTAGCGGATGTAGACGTAGGCAACACAAATCTTGCTGCCTGATTCTCGCGCCAGTGCTTCCAACAGGTCTATGACCAGGGTTCTTGACGGAGATAAGTGGATGGTATAGCATTTGCACAGCAGTGCACTCACGCAAGGATCGTCTTCCCAGCGCCCGCTAACCAATGAGAGATGTCAGTGGGTTTGAAGCGCTGCTCGATCCAGTCTGAACGCACGTATTCCGGACCCCCACAGGATCTTCAGATCGCCATTGGGTTCCAACCAGAGGCTGAACTTTTCGCCTTTGAGAAGCCACATCCCAGTTCCTGGCGTGGCTTTCGCCAGCATGTCCTGATGTATCTTGCGGAAATTGGGGATGGCGACCAGAATTGACTGCAGACTGACGACAGTCCCATGGCTATGTTGATGGATGTGGGTATGGCTATCCCTTCCGACGACAGTGAAACTGCCATCGTTGAACTGAACATGGTCCGTCCCTTGAACCAATGTAGTCGATCGGACGGTGGGTGATCCTGTTATCCAATGGGCTCGATTAGAGGGCTTATCAGTGTGCAAAGGACGTACCTCGGCTGGCCCTCCTCCGAACATCCTGGGTGCGCCCAATCTAAACGCTTAATGGTCAATATCATCATCGAAACCAACCTCGAGGGGCACTGACCTTGAACCTCAGAAGCCGCTGGGGCATATCAGCTGGCACGGCCAGGTCACAGCTAGTGCGAGGTGGTGGTTGAGGGGAGAGATGCACAAAGCTGATGTCGTTTGTACATGTGATGCATCACTGAGCCTAAATTAGCGCCCATCATGGGATAGGGGCCGGCGCGATTGCAGAAGACGCTGAGTGTCCACTGTAGACAACTCCGACATCTCAGGGCCTACCTCGCAGTATATGGAGTGCGGTAGGGTTTGGCTGGGCTGCATGGACCTTGGTCGACAAGTCGATAGGAGAAGCTCGAAGCTTACAGCTAGTGCTAGGGCAGTGACGCTGTAGCTAGGATGGGCTTCATTGCTTCGAGGACAATGAAAGCAACAGAAACCCACTATCGCTGCAGCTGTCGCCATCAGAAAGGTGTAAGAGGTGATGCAAATCTCCAGCCTGACAGTGTTATCGAATTGGACGAATGAGAGGTAAAAATACAACATCCATCAGGATCCCAACGTCCTGCCCTGACCCCAAGAGTGGGCAGTTGAAGACGCCGAAACTCGCACACTTCGAGGAACGGCCACCTCGACTCCTGGGGCACGTAGGGAATCCGCTGCACCACTGGAACCCGCTCGTACACAGCGTCAGATTTTCTTCTTCTTCTTCCCTTCTCCCTCTCCGAACCAGTTGACAAGCCAGCTCGGGGCTTGTCCATAGCGCGAGAAGCGGCCTCGGTTTCCAAGCTCTCCACTTCCCATGAATGCCCACCACCAGCAGTGTCCGACAATTAATCCTGCAGCCGCCTGGGCGGCTGCCCAGGGACCGTGTATCAGGAACTCGGAGCCCACGGTAACATATGGCCAGAATGCCATAGGGACGTCATAGAGACCAAGGACAGACGTTTGGGCGCCTGCAGGAGCTAGCTTCGAGCCGACATATGATAGGCATGCGATCAGCGAGCGTAGAAATGTAGATGAGTGTGTGGGGCGAGTAGCCGCCTATACCAATGTGTCAAACTGCTTGTCGTGAGGTACGCGATTCCTGTCACTCACCACGATAGTTCCTGCGGCCAATGTTACTTGCCAGGCGTAGTCCGATGACCTGGAAGCGAATGCTCCTGATTCAAGGTGCTTGGACGTATGACTGTCATCGGGGGTAAATGTTGATTGGTGCTGCGGATTTGTGGTTCACTCACTAAAGCGTTGCCAGCTCAAATATCGAGTGAACTCCAGGACCTAGGAAATCGAAATTAGCTTCGAGCTTTGCAGGGCACGGTGTTAGATTATTCGACTCACTCCCCAGGAAGAAGCTCGTGTACAATCTCCATAGCTGCAAGCCCAAATCAGTTTTACTTAGGACCACACGCACGACATTGCTCACCTGAAACTGCTCGAAGACTAACAGCGTATCGTATCGTAGACGGTGCCATTCGACAAGTTCAATGATGGCGAGGGCGGTAACGCCTACAAGCGAGAGCGCCATGAACCGCGTTACCGGTGGAATCTTCTTCAGCCCTGTTATGACTTCGTCCATGGTGTCAAAGCCGCGTTGGCTGCTGGCGGTGGTCGTCGCGGTAAAGGTGGAAAGAGTTCACCACCTTGATCGCGAACAATAGGGCGTGGGCAACGATGTGAAGTGGCAACGTGATGATGAAGGCCAGAGCCATCCTGTTCTTCGAGCACAGCGAGAGAGAGGTGGCACGCTAACCTACTTGCTGATGCCTCATTTGACTGCTCGTTGATCCCAGTAGTTCCCCAACGGTTCCTGAAGAGCCACCTGAGGTTCACCAGTGCAGAGTAGAGATGTAGGCCTGGTGGGACTCTGCTTTATATGTTTGATGTGTGACACGACCTCTAGAACAGTCCAACTCAAGTCACGTTACAGCCGCCGAGACACGGCATGTAATCAAGCAGGTTGGGCAAGGCGCGTAGAGGGAAGTTGAACGTTGAACTCTAGAGCCCGGCAAAGGTTGGTCACCACCAGTCAAAGGTAGTGGCTGAGGGCAGAGATGTAATGAGGATGATGCCTTGATTTTGGATAGGGGCTTAATTTCGTCATCACAGCGAAAGGGAAAGCCTGGTGCCTCAACCACTTACCTCGCAGTCTGTACGCGCAGCCTGGTCTGGGCAGACCATTGCTGTAAAGTGGAGAAAAGCGCCCAGGCCGAAGACAGGCCCAGTGCAGTGAGACTGTAGTGATGGTGGGCTTTAGTTCATCGAGATGAGTACAACGGGGGGTCACAACCATGGGCGTTTTGGCGAGGCCATAATAAAGTCGTGTGGGAAGCTTGAGAGTGTTATTGAATTGTGTGTATCGGAGGGTAAAAATACAAAAAGAGGTGCGCACACCAACCTATCCAATCATCAACTTCCCAACTTCCTCCCCTGGCCCCAAGAATGCCCTGTTGAAGACGTCGCCTCTCGCACCCTTCGAGGAGGGACCACCTCGACGCCCGAGGCACGTAGGGCATCCCCTGCGCCGCTAGAATCTGGCCGCACGCCACCATCGTTCCCTCTTCTTCTCCTCTCGCCAAACCAGTTAACGAGCCAGCTTGGAGCCTCTCCGTAGCGTGAAAAGCGGCCTGGGTTTCCAAGCTCTCCCCCACCCATCATGGTCCACCACCAGCAATGTCCGACAACCAACCCTGCAACGGACTCTGCGGCTGCACGAGGTCCACCGGTCAAGAGGTCCATGCCAACCATGACATATGGCCAGTAGGCAATCGGAATACTGACAAGGCCCATGAGAGATGTTTGGGCGCCAGCGGGGGCCAGTTTCGAGCCGACGTAAGATAGGCATGCAAGGAGTGGATGCAGGAATACAAACGAGTTCAACGGGCGAGTAGCCACCTATATCAACGTGTAAGGGCCACTTCTAATTGCATGATTCCCGTTTCTCACCATAATGGCTCCTATAGCCAATGTCATCTGGAAGGCATAATCGGCAGACCTGGAGGCAAATGCTCCTGTTTCCAGTTGGTCGGACATACGGCTGTCCGTATCTCAGAACACAGTCCATGTATCGATTTGACTGTGAGCTCACTATAGCGTCACCAGCTCAAAAATGAAATTTATCCCGGGAGCTTGAGAGTGAGATCAGCCAAAAGTTGCAGACATCTTGGCGAAGGGTTCAACTCACTTCCTAGGAAGCAGCTCGTGTACAATCTCCATAGCTAGTTATCGTCTTCAGTTCCCTTTGTTCACCAGCAAATGACGTCTCACTAACCTCAAACTTCTTGAAAACCGTCGGTGCATGGAACACCATTCGATACCCCGAAACGAGGTTCATGATGACCGGGATGGTCAGACCGACCGTCGAGAGCGTCATGAACCTCGTCACTGGCGGAATCTTCTTCAACTCTGCTACGAATTGATCCATGGCGAAAAAGACGAGGGTCGTCGCTGGTCGTGGTCGTGGTAGAGGTCGTTCCAATGCTTCTTGATCGCGAACAATTAGGCGTGGGCAACGCCACGCGCGACGATGACGTGGAAACTGGACGACGTCAAGGCCAAAGCTGAGAGCTGACCTGCTCTGTGAGCACGGCTGGAGAGATAAAACGCTATTCTGCTTGCAGATGGCTCCATATGTCTCGTCTCACTAGATTTCACTACTCATTGACCCCCAAGGATTCTCGAAGAGCCGCTTGAGGCTCCCCAGCCAGTAGGGTTCCGCTTGAACAGGACTTACAGTATCGAACACAAGTCTAGAGGCCGGCTCTCGAACGACTCAAATGATATAGCCGCCTTAAAGCTCGGTCGATTAATCCTGCAACCACCAAGGCAGAGAATTGCCCCAGGTCGCCGATGGGTAGACTGTACAGGATCAACAAGCGCCCAGAAACGTGGGCTGATTGACAACTCCGAGCTAACCGGATCTGAATCGTTTAGCGCCCTGGAAAGCCCCGGGCCCTAGAGGTTGAAAGGTTTTGCGAAGCACCCTGACTTGCCGTCAGATTGGGCATCATTGATCAAAGGACCAGAGGAGCTCAACTTCCGACGTACTGACTATGAACCACTAGCCGAGCGATGTCGATCCAAGTATTCCAAGTCTTACTTTCTGGAGCTGCCAACGTCATTCTTCGCTCAGAGACGACTCTTATACATGGTTGAGCCGGAGAGAAGATGGAGCGGGTGCTATCACTATAGAGGCATACTCACCCTTGAAGTCGATATTATCAGTACAATACACCCAACGATACACCAGTGACCAAACCGACTCAATGTCAACGTCTCGGAACGACCACGGAGCCTCGATCAATTGAGGATGACACCCAAAGATAAGAGCAGGGCTAGGACAGCCGCTTCACTGTACTGTCCTTCGGATGCTGCTACACTTAGCCGGCCAATGCACTCACAGACACAAGCAAGATTCGGTGTGCTAGTGAAGGGCGAGACGTCTTCTCTCTCCGACGATGACTAGATGCTTTCAGATGCTTCCTGCGTGTGCAGGTAGCAAATGTCCAAGGGATATCGGTCGAAACGGAAGGCATCTATGATGGGGATACTCCTCGAGATCTTCAGCTATTGCATGGCTACTCTAATATGAAAGTGGATGAAACCTGATGTACGCGCGGGGACTCCTAGATTGAGGCGGTGTGGGGGGGACGCGGGGACGCTTGGCCACACAACCGGGCGGTATACAGCGCCAAGTAGGGTCGAGAGTCAGCAGAATGCAGAGGTCGCCACATTTGCGCACAGCAGTCGCTGCCCAGAAACACGAGTGGGAGCCTCTTGCTGATGGAAATAAACTTCGTGAAGGTCCAGATCTCTTCAGATACTGCTCATACCAGATCTTTGGATCTGCGATGCGCCAACCGTTTCTTTGAGCTCTCGTCCTCTCTCGTCTCGTCCTCTCTGCCATGATTTTCGGACACGGTCCTCTGGAATTTCAGGTGCATCTTTTCGTGTCTTGGGATGCGGGGTGTGGGGGTCATAAAATCCTCGTGGACCGCATGCTTTATTTGTTTCACCAGTCTCACCCCCGAGTTCAGTAACCCTCAGTAACCGTGCAAAGATAACTCGGGCAGGTGCCGGGCGAGGACTGGTAGCTTCCGGCACAGTGCAGCCATGCTTTTCTGATTCGCTTGCTCTAGCCCTCCTGCCACCGCGCTCATGAACCCCGCTGATAGCTGCTGATTTACCTTTCGCACTCGAGGCTTTGTAAAAATTGAGACTGCAACATGTGAGAAGGGTCGGAATAATCGTGTACAGATATCAAGTTCCGATCCTTGACTGCTTCCACACCAATTCCAAGCCTACCCATCTCGCCGTCGAACTTCTGATGCGCCCCATCCTTTCTTCTGATGCAGGACACATGCAATCCTCTTCTATTTCTATTCAAGCGACGGTTTTATCGGGAGGTGCGGTTCCTGTCGTTGGATCCGGTAATTTCCAAATTGGGATATCGGATACCCCAGTTTGGAAGTTGGCGTTGGACGATCGGGTTGGCCGGCTTGGGTAGAAATGGAGCCCCGGCTTGCATGCCACGCGAATATTTTCCTGGGGTATTCGGGTTCCATGTTGTTCAATGTGTACTGAGCTGCCTTGGGGAAGCATGGGGAAGCTGGGCATCCTCGATCAGAAACTGAATACGATATACGAAAGTGGCGAATGATATAGTTGGGAACGTTTAGAAGTGTAGAGATTCTTGGGTGCGGGCGCAGTTGTGAACATTTATTGATTGTTACTTATGGTCGGACGCTCGCCTGAAGCCCCCCCACTGAGAGAGTAGCGGGAGGCAAGACCTGTCCGACGTATGGGAGAGTCACTAAGCTTCTGCATAAGGCACAGGCACAGAGGCACAAGGATCACCCCAGCTTCAATGGTCAGGAGTGGGAGAAAGTGGACTCTTCAGATGTAGAATGAAAGCGGAAGATCGGACAGGCACAGAAACTCAATACCTACAGCGGATGTGTCCGTTGTTCGCTTCCCATCTATCCGACTCGGTATGTGCCTTCTCATGCCCATGCCTTTGGGCCACACAAAGGCTCGTGGCCTGTCACTAGCAGCTTGAAGGGTAGATGGTTCATATTTCATGGCGTGTGTCCCTTCGAGAAGAAGTCGGTTGTGCTATTTTCGGCCTGCGTCAGGCTTCAATTCGGGCGATCATCGTTTGTGAAGTGTTTCTTTTGGCGCGTGAGCAGCCCGCAGACACTCGACCCAGAAAGCTGCCATTAACCAGCAGTTGCTAGCACTATGATGCCACTAGCAAGGTGAGGAGAACGACGGCTAACGTAGAACAAGGAGAGGAGACTCGGACAACGGCAGACATTGTATCTCGGTCTGTTCATGCTCTGGGCTTTGGTTTATTACTTGGATGCTGTTTCGGCGGATGTTCTAGCTCATCTTTAGCTACATAGCGCTAGGACATGACCTCAGCCCTTTGGAATTGCCCATCGTGACGGCCGGTGAGATGTGCTGGGTCGTTGAGATGATGTCATCTCCAAGCCTGCAAAGTGCGACATCCTCCAGAATCTAAGAGCCAAGAAGACTTGATTTGCTGGCCATGATCTGGGCAAACTGGCCTCTGCAAGCGATGTGCTTTCGTGAGCTATACCACGGTTACAAACTTCAGTCAGTAAAAGGTCAGGGGCTCGGGTGATGTAGCACAACGATTTCCTGCCTCCGCGACCTCTGATACAGAGTACTCGAATCCTATCCCAGCGACTCTGCAAGAGCCTTTATGACATACTCAAGGGCCACGTTTGTGTGTTTCTCCGCATAGCCCCTATTCGCCAGCGCCACTGCGGATGTTATCAAACGTTCCCACGGCTTAGACAGACTTGGGATGCTCTGCCCGTTGTTGCGAGCACGTTCCTCCTTTCCACTCGACGTTCTCGCTGGCTGCTCAACGCTGGCCGTCACGACCATTTTCAGCCCCATAACTGTATATTTCGACTCCAAACATCATTAGAACAATCCCGGGGCGCCCCATAGATGTTCTCCAGGGAGGTTGAACCGGAGACACCGGCCGCAGAGGATGTGGCCATTTCAGTCCCTGACACTGGCGACACTGGGGAGGGCGGTAAGCTCAAGATGATTGTCCAGCTGGTCAAGAAGTGTCTGGGTGTGAAGGATATTGCTTCAATGAGGCTATCCTTGCCAGCTTCTTTGCTTGAGCCTATCCCGAATCTGGAGTACTGGCATTATCTCGACCGTCCAGACTACTTTGCTGCCATCAATGATTCACCGGACGCCTTTGAGCGGATGCTGGCAGTGGCCAGGTTCGCATTCACCAAGGACCTCAAGTTCGTACACGGCAAAGTCTGCAAGCCGTACAACTCCGTGTTGGGGGAGCATTTCAGGGCCCACTGGGACGTAGTGCCACTCGCGGGAGGAGACAATGCCACCGAGGGTCCACAACAGGTTTCGGACACCTCCAGTCTCCGGAGCGAACGCTCAGGAACAGTCAGCGCCAGATCAACCTCACCCAACTCGACTTCCTCACCCAAACAAGCAGCATCAACACCCCCTTCTTCGTTATCCGCCAACTCTGTTGGAACAACCGGTTCAGGGCGCCATCGAGTCGTGTTCGTCACAGAGCAAGTCTCGCACCATCCACCGGTGTCTGCCTACTATGCTACTTGCCCAACCAAGCACGTAGTCATGCAAGGGATCGACCAGATCAGCGCAAAGGTGACGGGTACTGCCACAGTACGCGTTTCCCCAGGTCAATACAACCTGGGCATCTATATCCGCCTGAACGGTGGTCACGGCAAAGGGGAGTCGTACCACATCACTCACCCAGTCGCAAACGTCAACGGGATCATCAGGGGCAACTTCTACGTGACCATATGTGATTCCACCATCATCACCTGCACCCGCGACGCCCACTCTTCTTACCGCACCATTCTGGAGTACAAGGAGGAGTCGTGGTTAGGAAGGGCACACTATCTGGTCGAGGGTGTGATCCACGTCGTTTACGACTCGGATGATCCCAAACAGATTGCGCAATGGACCAAAGTGAAGCAGGTGCCTCATAACCGAGTCGCTGCCATTCTCGATGGATCGTGGAGAGGAAAGGTTCGGTGGAAGCGAGTTGGCGCTCTATCACTTCCAGGTGCCACCTCGTCTACGGCTTCCTCGCCGAGTCCTTCGCATGTCCAGCTTCCTACACCCCACATCCCAGCTGCAAGCGTTTCCAAGGCTGACGTAGGGACGGCAGGGGATGAGGAGTGGCAGGAACTCATCGACTTGAATGCTTTGGAGGTGCTGCCAAAGGAGGTTCGTCCTATCGAGAAACAGCTCCACACGGAGAGCAGGAAGCTTTGGAAGACCGTGACCGACAAGCTGTTGAGCAAGGAGTACTCGGAAGCTACGAGGGAGAAGCAGATTATCGAGCAGAGGCAGAGGGACGAAGCGACGGAGAGGAAGAAGACAGGCGCCGAGTGAGTACTCTCTAAGCCTATATCTGCGTCATTGTACTCATTCTAATGACCTCTAGGTTCGTGCCCCAGTACTTTGAGAAGGGCATGGAGAATGGATACGTCGATTTGACTACAGAAGGGTGGAAAGCTGTCGAAGAAGAGTTGGCTGAGAGTAAGGAGTGATGGTTGAAGGAGCCGACTAGAAGGACAACCTGTTACCAGCAAGTGTGCATGGAGACTAGGATATCTGGTTTGCTGTGACACACGATGGCTGGATGGCAGGGATGTTACTGTTTATCTTGTTTAATGATCCATTATGCATGACGCTCTTATACATACCCTCGACCTCTTCAATTTGTAAGGCTCTATTCAATGTACTCTCTATACGCTCAATTGAAACGGATAATGAAGCATTTGCGACGTCATGTTGCGAGCACTTTGGGAAACACCTTTGATGCGCTTGGCCATTCAGCGGCATCTCGAGCTTACGGCAACAAAATTATCGTCAGTAAGCTCCGGTCAAGCTTCTTTTAGCCGGGAGTTAGCCTTTGCCGGTGCCCTTGGATCTCATGTGCGTGTGCCTAATTGTGGACCTGATGCAGAGTCTTGGGTGATGCAGCCTTGTGTGGGGTTGGCCACACGCGTGCGCTCCCATTGTCCAGATAGATCTTTCCCAATTTGTATGTGGCCCTCTAGAGAATTTAAGAGAGCGATCCATCGCAAGGAGAAGTTCTGACAGAGTTCCCTTCTCTCTCTCCCTCTCATACCCCCTCTCATCGTTCCTATCTCTGCTCCCCCTTTATTTCAACTCCCACGATGTCGAAAGTGGAACAGTCTTCATCCGCTGCCTCGATGGACTCCAAGACCTACGATGTCAGCCACCATGAGTACAGCGAAAAAACACACGCAACCACTGCCGATGGTCGCGGTCAGGAGTACGACCTCCCTTCCCAGATGTCCTATGTCTCGAGAAGACGAGGCTGGCGCGCTTACCGGTATGTCTTTTGCGATCGCACCTGCCAGACGTAGACTGATATCTCGATTTAGCAACACCTTGCGTGAATACGCTGCCGAGTTCTTGGGTGTTATGATCCTCATTATCTTCGGTAACGGCGTGAACTGTCAAGTCGTTCTGGGTGGCAATGAAGCCGTATCAGCTTCAGCGCAAGGAGTGAGTGCATTGTCCTCTTTGATGTTGCAAGGGAGAGATCTAACAGTGAGCCATTAGAGCTACTTGTCGATCAACCTTGGTTGGGGTATCGGTACGGCGATGGGTGTTTGGATATCAGGCGGTATTTCTGGTGGCCACATTAACCCAGCAGTAAGTTGGCCACATCGCGAACACAGAGAGAATCAGGGGAGTGACATCTATTCAAGGTCACACTGGCACTAGCCACGACCCGCGGCTTCCCTTGGAAGAAGGTTCCTGTAAGCACCCTGGTCCTTCTTCTTTGCTTCGGATATCGATGCTTAACTTGCGCAATATCACAGGGATACATCCTCGCGCAGATTCTCGGTGGTGTCGCTGGAGCATCTATCATCTATGCCAACTACTCTCAGGCGCTCAACCTCGTAGAAGGTGGACGGAATGTCAGAACAGAACTCACCAGAGGTCTTTTCGCCACATATCCCGTAAGTCATTGCTTCCTGCCATGGATCATGCACGGTTTGTATTGAAGGAAGCTTTCCAGTCCCAATACTTGAGCCCCGCCGGTGCCTTCTTCTCCGAATTCCTGGGTACTGTCGTCCTCGTGCTCATGGTTATGGCCATCAACGACAAGAAGAACTGCCCAACCCCTGCTGGACTTGCCCCATTATTCCTCTTCCTGCTGGTCACTGGACTTGGTACCTCGCTGGGAATGCAAACCGGTCAGTCGATCTCCTTTCTGATTGTCTGTGAGCTCTGTTCTGATGCAATGATCATAAAGCCTATGCCATCAACCCCGCTCGTGATCTTGGTCCCCGTATCATGACTGCCATGGCGGGATGGGGCTCAGATGTTTTCACCTTCAGAAAGTAAGCATCTCAACATCATGAATGCGGGGAAGCTCACTCACCGATCTCTTTCGTTTAGCCACTACTGGCTCTGGTGCCCTTTCCTTGGTCCTATCCTCGGCGCCCAGTTTGCGGCTGTTGTCTATGACGCCTTCATCTTCACTGGCAGCGAAAGCCCCATCTCTAAAACGTTGGTGCAGTCTACTCCAGAGCCATGCTATCCAAGCTAACCAACCTGTGCTTATTCCGTTAGTTTCGACGAAATCGCTTCCACCTCCCACTCCCCAAGCCCGACGAAACCCTCCCGCTGGCCCTGGTGCTGAGGATAACTGCTAAAGTGCTTGCACCAGGCGCGTAACGAATACCCGACGAGTGGCCCATCGAATACCAACAAAATGAACGCCTCAAACCGACTTTCGCCTTTTCGACTGATGGATCTTGCATGTTGTTTGGTTGTGTACTCTCTTTTCTTGCAAAAAGGAACTGTCATGCAGTCGCTTTCGGGTTTCAGCTCACGAATCGCATGTTATCAATACCTTATGTCCACATAGTAGTAGCAGCAAGCCTTGGCCCACCTGGTCAAGGACGATGTATTTTTAGTCTTACTTAGTACTCTTCGGAGTCCCTTCCCTTCGACCTTCTGCGGCTTTTGAATGAATATGTTGTGTTCTTCTCCTTTAGAGTTTGGATAAGGCCTGTTCGAGAAGCTCCAGAGCGACGTTCGCGGAGCCCCATGATGCTTGGAAGCCCGACCCTCCATGCCTGTAAGGATGCAATAACGTCATGATCAGAACGACCTGTGAGAAAGCAGAGATATCCTCACCCATAGTTATGGATTATAGGAACCCTTCCACGACTACTGACGCCTTCTGTCCATTCAGTTCCAAACGCACACCTCCTTCTCGAGCAGGGCGCAAGCCGCAGCCAACACCTACTACGAGATGGCGCAGATCTTCAATGGTAGGCTGTCTGACGATTCTCACATCTGGAGATGCCAATTCTGGGCACAGTTCCAACCCACGCCTGAGGATATCATCCGTGATTCCTCGCGCGGCTTGGGATACCTAGATGCAGATATTAATCCCATGCATAACGCTTCCAGAGAGGGAACGCGCACCAATCATTCTCACCCCGTGTTCCTCCAACGATAACCTGCCAAGTCAAGATCAGTCACAGGAGACCAGCCATGCAGAGCAGAACGAAGCTCACATCGCTACTACCTTCGCGGAATGACATACGTGATAGCACCCGTCTCGTCCTTGTAGATTGTCCTTTCCAAACCTCACCCAAGGAGCTCTGATCAAGACAGTCTGCCCTCTGATTAGGGTACATCTTCTTGTCCTCGACTCCTCCAAGGAAGCGTTGCACCCATTCCAGTGCAGTTTGATCACTGCAGCCGGCGGTTCTGCACTTGGACCGATCGACGGTACCCTCCTGAGAAGATAAGTCCGCCACCTTCAATGACTTGATTGATGTGTTGGACTGCTCCGCGAAGAACCTTGCCTCCTTGAGCCAGGAAGCTGCTCAGAAGGTAGTTCAGGTAGAATGGGTGTATCGATTGTGATCGTCGTGAATGAGTGCCAAACTTGGCGCGGGAATCAGCTCGTCTTCTGGAAGAAGTTTTAACTGCGGCCGACACTATGAGTCTAGGGGTTCGGAACACAAGAAGCGGGAGGAAGGTGCGTACATCGGGCATTGATTGCAGGGTAGGAATTTCAGGGGCTTCAGGAAGGTAGTATTCGGTCTGATGCACGCGAAGGAACACTCTTCTGTTACGCCGCCAGGTTCCGAATAACTTCCACATAATGTCAAATGTTGCTTGTTTCGAGCTCTAGGAACGATAGAAAGAGTCTATCACTGCTTGTAGAGTCAACGCACTGTGATTGCGAGTCTGTAGCATCCCTTTTGCAAACACCTGGTGTGCGCCCTACCAGTCCATCAACCAAATGCTATTGGGAAGAAGCTCGTGGTACTCACCGCCATTGACTTGTGTATTCAATGGATTTCGGATCGCTGGGCAGGATGCCAGCAAGGATAAGCACGTCATAGTTTCCCTGCAGCTGTAGCTTCAACGCGGTCGTCAGTCCAACCACCCCTATCGATATTTCAATGTCAGCATCAGAGAGACCCTTGAAGCGTGGCGAACGGATTGACCAGCTCCAAGGACAAGGATTGGAATCTTTGGCGTTGCGGACGTCGTTTGTTCAGACATGGCTGCTCTAAATCGCGATGACTCGTGCAGAGAAGAGAGGGTTGGACGTCAACTGCGCAGGCTCCGTCAAGTGCACATCAATTTGGAATTCGGCGTCACGCGCCAACTGAGTGGATAGGGGTCAGTGAAGTTGGGTTGGCATCGAGTGGTCAAGGGTGGATGCGCTTGAAGCCAAGCGGCCTGAAGGTCGTCATGCCCTGCCAAAAACCGATGCACCCAACGCTAGTTTGACAGCTTTTCGGAAACCAAATGGAAAGGTGAAGTGGTTCTCTTCTTTAGATTGGACATGTGCTTTCCTCTACTCGGATGGCTATCAAAGGCTGGAATTTGGAACATCTGATAGATGTTCGGCTTCAAGAACCTAAGATAAGCGTGAAGAAGCAGTGAGCTTAGAAGTTTTCTAGACAAGAGTGCCAAATACACTCACCTTGGTGAATGTAGCATCATCCCACTTGGCTTCGACGTAATCTAGTTCGTCTCTCGGAATCCACCATTCCAAAAACATGAAGAAGATGCAGTCGACGATGAGAATGATCGTCCATATCAGGCCTGCGAACCCGACCGAGACCCATCGTTCTGCGAATACTCAGTGATCACCTTCTCAATCTTTCAGCAACGAAGCGCACCTTTGCATTCGCGCCATGAGGTCCATTTGAGGAGAAGCCATGACGGCGTCATAAACCTTTTCGGTTCGAGTGGCGACGTCTGCCCAATCGTAGAAGGTCTTGACGCGTTCATGGGCTTCGTAGGGATCGTGTTTGCCTGCTTGAACAAGTTGTACCGCTTCGGCGACAGCGCGTACCACGTCTGCAAGAGAAATATAAGCTGATGACCAAAGTAGAAAAGATTGAGCGTACCATCTTCGTCGGGCTCAGCAAAGCTGATCATGTCTTCGGGCAAGATCTCTGGCACGCCTCCCACACGGGTCGAGACAACGTACAACCCAGCGCAAGCCGCTTCAAGGATGGCAATCCCAAAGGATTCGGTAAGCGAGGTGTTCATAAAAATGGAGCCTCTAGCAAGGACAGAACCAACGTCGTTGTGTTTTACGGCGCCTAGAAGTTCGATTCGGTCCTGCAGGCGGTATTTTTCGCGCATTTGGAGCAAGTCGATTAGTTTTGGGCCGTCTCCGCCTACGACGAAGTTGACGTTGGGAAAGAGAGCGCAGATGCGTGGTGCAGGGGCAATGAGGAGGTCGATGCCTTTTCTATAGGCAAGGCGAGACAGAACGACGATTGTTGCTTGAAGATATTGAGAACCTCATCGAGTGGAAAAGGAAACGTGAAACGTACTGATGTCGGAAGGCGGTGGCGGACAAGGCGGAAACCTCTCGGCCACCAGGGCGTTGGGTATAACGTAAACATTCCGTCGCATTGCAAGTTTAGTTGGATCCTTTCGTCTGGTTCGAAGAGTTGCCCTCGAAGGACGGTGTTCTCGCGACTTGAGGCAGGTCAGAACAGAGAATAACAAGGACTATTAAGACCAGACGTACCCAGTATGTGAAACACATATGACCGCGTCAACATTCCGCAATTACCCACAAGCAGTTTTGTTGGTGAGGATACTGGCAGCGTCGTCAAAGCCGAACAAGCTGTGGTCTGTAAAGACCGTTCGGATCCCCATCAAATGGGAGTGCAGGATCCCTTCGTGTCCAATGGACGACAAAGAAGCGTGTGCATGGATCAACTCGATACGCTCACGCAAGAAGATTGTGCGCAGGTAAGGAAGAGATGTGAAGAAATTAGGTAGAGTGGCTGATGATGCGATAGGAATGAAGGGGATATAATAAACCTTCAGAGACGGAAGTAACCATCTCACCCCGACGCGCCCTTTGGGATGAGAATGTGTTATCACGATCACCTTTTCTCTCCAGTCAGCCTTGGACGAGACGAGAGACATTTTGGACTGCCCTTGTGCCCTCGTCTAATGAGGTTGGCACTCAGCATATAAATGTGGCTTTCCACGCCGCCAACGTTGGGGTGGAAGAAATCTGAGATCATTCTGTCCTCAAATTAGTACGAAATGTAATATAGAGCAAGCTACAGACGTACGCTATGGCCAATGGCTTTGAACCCATCCCGCCATTTGCCTCATTAACCTCGTCGGGCGGTGCTGGCAGCCCAGCACCTGACGTGGTTCTCCTGGTTGAGCCGGACACTGCAGGCTAGATGAATATGTGCCCGCCTCTAGCAGGGCAAACGGTTTCGACGCTATTTGGCAGCCGCTGAGCGTCCCGCAGCGGGATGGTAGTGGTCGAGCGGAAAGCAATTGTTTGCCCCTGTCACCGCGTCGTGGCGTCGATGTTCTCACGAATCCACAGGCACGTGCAAGGTCAGGACGCGTAATACCGACCGCGCTTCCCCTTTCACCACCAGTCAGTCCAGAATGCCGGTAGCGACGACAACGAAGACACCAGTAGCACCTGGCGGCCTGAAGGCCTATTACCAGGCCAAAATTGAGTCTGCTGAAATTCTTATCAACCAGAAGACTCAGAATCTGCGGCGGTTGGAGGCACAACGGAATGCTCTGAATGCTCGAGGTGAGTTGGAAGATGATCTGAAGATGAATTTACTGATAATTTTGTAGTGCGCCTACTAAGGGAAGAGCTGCAGCTATTGCACGAGCCTGGCAGCTACGTGGGAGAGGTTGTGAAGGTTATGGGCAAGAACAAGGTCCTGGTGAAAGTGCAGCCAGAGGGCAAATACAGTGCGTCGTAATGTCAGGCATTCCGGTTTCTAAACTAATGGCAGTTCAGTTGTTGATATTGACTCTGAAATTGATATCAATGCCCTGAAGCCCACATTGCGCGTCGCCCTCCGCTCCGATTCATATACAATCCATCGGATACTCCCTAACAAGGTTGACCCCCTTGTATCGCTTATGATGGTGGAGAAGGTGCCAGACAGCACGTACGAAATGGTCGGGGTCTCGACAAGCAGATCAAGGAGATTAAGGAGGTCATCGAGCTTCCCGTGAAACACCCAGAGCTATTTGACGCCCTCGGTATTGCTCAACCCAAGGGCGTCCTCCTTTACGGTCCTCCGGGAACCGGAAAGACCCTCCTCGCACGAGCTGTCGCCCACCACACGGACTGCAAGTTCATTCGTGTCAGTGGTAGCGAGCTGGTGCAGAAACATTGGTGAAGGTAGCCGAATGGTTCGAGAGTGTTCGTGATGGCACGAGAGCACGCACCCAGCATCATCTTCATGGACGAAATCGACTCTATCGGTAGCTCAAGAGGAGAGAGTGGGAGCGGTGGTGGAGACTCTGAGGTGCAGCGGACATGTTGGAACTGCTGAACCAACTGACGGTTTTGAGCCTACGAAGAACATCAAAGTCATCATGGCCACCAACCGAATCGATATCCTCGACTCGCACTTCTTCGACCAGGCCATCGACAGGAAGATTGAGTTCCCCCCAGGGACCTGAAGCCCGTGTGGCCATCCTCCGTATTCATTCTCGCAAAATGTCGCTGCAGCGCGGCATCAACCTTCGTGCGCTCGCTGAGAAGATGGGCAGTGCTCTGGTGCGGAAGTCAGAGGTATCTGTACGAGGCTGGCATGTACGCGCTGCGGGAGAGGAGGCAGCATGTCACCCAGGAAGATTTCGAGTTTGCAGTGGCCAAGGTACGTGTTTTCATTACCTTTTCTGTTGATCGGGACTAACAATTGCTCAATCTCCAGGTTCTCAAGAAGAACCAAGAAGGCAACACCTCGGTCAACAAGCTATTCTCTTAGATCCAACATTGTATTATATCACCTTTCTATTCATCGACCACGCATTGAAATCTCAGAAATCATGCTACGAAGACTTTCCTGCAAACTCAGTGTGTTCAAACTTCTCTTTGATTCCGGCTGACTTGCCTCCTGGTTCTTTTTCTCGAGATTTATGGGCATTAACAGGCTCACGTGAGCCATCAGTCACCTTTGCCTCGCTGCGAGCAATTGATGGCTCTCAGTTGTCGATTGCATCTAACCACCACGAGAGTGGTTGCAGCCCAATCGATCCTCCCGATCTCGCCTTCGTTGTTCCTCAACGCACTACGTGATGAAGAATCTTGAAATCAAATGCGTTCCGACGCGTCATGTCACAGCTGGGGACGTCAAGAAGGCAATCGCAGCTGTGGTCCACGGCGCTGAATTTATCAGTTCCCTGGGACATCCACCCAACCATCCCCTCGTCAACTTTGAAGTTAGGCTCAACGAACATCCAACAGCACCTCACCATTGCACAAACAATGGGTCTGGGCTGCTGACCTTCCCCACGGACCAGGTTCAGGGCACCTTTTGGCGGCTCTATCGAAGGTCGGGACTGTCTACGACTCTGCGTGGACAGAAAGCAAAGCTCTTCTTTCACCCTAGCACTGAGAGACCTGATCTGTGGCTTATCGACGAACTGGCTTCAACACCATACATCACCCTACCATCGAGGAAGAACGTCAGGAAATGGTGAACCTCCTAGACTTTGGTCTACGAGTGACCCTAGTCCAGGTTGGAATACTCTTCCGCAAGAACTTTCCTGGAGTACGCACGTTCTCGGGAGAGTGGTCCAGGCAATGTGATATCACTGTTGGGAGAATCAAGTATGACTATGATTCCAAGAGCATCCAAATATCAGTTAAGCCTCCCCCTTTCTTGCCGTAGCCGTGTCCTGACGTACATACAGACCCATGAACCTTCTGAACCTGTCAAACAGGTCATCATTGTCCCCTTTGCGGACATTAGGAAGGTTGCAGTTGGGTATGATAGCTTCGGGGATCCCTGTACGTTCTTGTTTTCAGCCATGGAGGCCTCCACTGAACACGTACACTAGTCATATGTGTGGATGCTCTCACACCTCCCAGTCTCGTAGAAAGGGAGGCATATCCAACTCTTACGGGGAAGGCATCGGATGACAGGAAGATCCTACGGGGTAAACTGCTAGGGTCCCTCTGCGCGCCGCACGCGGCAGTGGCTCCGTACGCTTACCAGCTTCGAGTCTCGATCCATCGCAGAGGACCTATCCAAATTCGTTGACATTGCCAAAGACCTGATATAATGCCGCTTCTCATGGATATCCGGGAAGGGGATCCATCGAAGCGGAAGGGCATGGATTCACAGGCCTCATGAGATCTCTCGTGCATCAACTCAAGACCTTGCCGTTTCCCATTGGCTTTCAGCTGGAAGCGTTGGTCAGGAACACCCTCCTCAGCCCATACCAGGCTCTCAGCCTCCTTCCCAAGCTGCAAGAATTGGCACGCATTCACCAGAACGACCACTTCATCGACCACCTCTTGCGGCGCTTTGTGATGAAGCTTCGAGAAGACCCAACGCAACTCAAAGATCCCGTCATCACCTTTCAAAAGCTATCAATGTCACTCAAGTTCCCTCCACCAGTGTCCACAGACAGCAAAATGTTTGACTGCTATCACGTCACCTGCACTCCGTCGCGATTTGTCCTTGAAGGGCCATACCCAACTGGTTTCAACCGAATCATCCGCAAGTATCGGCCATTCGCTCATCACTTCCTTCGTGTCGAGTTCAGAGATGAGGGTGGGCAGTTCATCACTCGAAGCGATTTGACGTGGATGCCACTCAACTGGTTCAGCAACGAATCGGGGCGTCCTGAAGCACGGCTTCCACATTGCCGGACGACACTTTCAGTTCCTTGCCTACGCGTCCTCATCTCTCAAGGTTCACTCACGTGGTTTGTCCATCCCTTTACGGATGACCGAGGTCGAAACGACGTTTTTGTTGATGCTCAGCGGATCCGGGACGAAATCGTTCCACCAAACATCGTCGCCAACCAGAAGCTTTTGACTAAACCGTCAAAGTATGCTGCTCGAGTTGCTCTGGCTTTCACAACAAGTGAAGCTTGGGAGGCTGTAAAGTTGAAGCGGCATGAATGGGATGGCACGTATGATGATATTTTCCCAAGTCCACCGACGATGCTAGTGAAGGTGCTCAACGACGATGGTGTCGTATGACGACAAGGAAGTTGAGCTACCGCCCTTCACTGACGGAGTGGGGTCATGTCGCAGAAGTTGAGGGACAGAATCTGGGAGGCGAACGGAGATCCGGACAGCATGCGTCCTTCAGCGGTAAGCATCGTTCTTACACTAGTTCTGCGAGAAATGACCATGGCGCCCAGTACATGCTCAGGTTCCTGGGCTTCAAAGGCGTGATCAGTGTTGACCCTGAGTTGGACAAGGATCCCTCTGGTTTCCAGCTGAAACTTCGGCCCAGCATGGGCAAGTTCGAGAGTTTGGAGGATGACCCTAGTGTGTCATCTGAGGTAGCTCTCGATATCGCTGAGGTTTATGATCGCCCGAAGAAGCTCTATTTGAATAGGTGAGCTCAATCTGAACCTCCCAGGTGCTTCGTCGACTCACAGCGGACTTTCTTCGACCCACAGGCCTTTGGTTATGCTCCTCGAACATCTCGGCGTATCCGTGGACACCTTCCGTACCCTGCAGAATGCAGCTGTCGCAGAAGCAAAGACGATCGATGTCAACCTGGAGCAGTTTTCTCGGTTCATGGAGAACCATCACCTGGGCAGTCCATTCCAGATCTCCAAACTCGCTTGCGCTTCAAGAACGACCTTGATCTGACACTCGAACAGATCGACAGTCCTTTTTGGAAGAACCTGCGCCAGATTTCTTTCAATCATGTTATGGCTGTCATCCGATATGAAGCTCGAATCCTTGTTCCTGAGAGCTATCTTTTGGTCGGGGTTGCCGATGAGGGCCCTGCATACAAGGAGATGGGGTATCAAAATGTCTTCACCCTTAGTCCCAATTCCATTTTCGGTGAGTTTGTATATCTCAAACAAGAACACCGAGTTAACACCCTCTCGAAGCATGCATCCAGGAAGACCAAAACTCAGAACCAGTCTGGCTGAAAGGGACTTGCGCTGTGACAAGAAACCCTGTCGTTCACCGTGGCGACGGTAAGATCGCTCCATGTTCGAGATGTGCTTACCTTACAGAATATCTGGACAACTAGTGCAACGCGTCTACGCAATTGGGAAGCCTCCTCCTAATATGTTTTGCGCCTTTGCGCATCTCAGAAACGTCGTTGTGTTTCCTTCTGAGGGTGAGCCCATTTTCCTATGCTCTGGCCACTCATGAGTAACACATTGCTCTAGGCCGGCGCTCCTTGCCATCTTGTCTTGCAGGAGGTGATCTCGACGGGCAAGCTATCCCTCAACGCATCCACGATGCACCGCTGAAGTGACCCCTCCAGTGACCAGTACGCGGTCATCCAGCATGACCCTTTGCTCCCAGCATCGACTCACGACCCCTCCGTCCCCGATAACATCATTGATGATAGGACACTCCCGGAGAACCGTATGTCGAGGCGGGCGACATCTGTGACTTCGTTGTCGAGTATATCAACTCAGACGTCCTGGTAGGTGCATACTTGGTGCTACCCTTCAATTTGCGCACTGACCTCTGCGCAGGGTATGCTGTCTGTTAAACTTCTCGAATGGCGGGTACGATCTTCACTTCAGCCCACTCTAGAATGTCTCTCATTGACCTCGCTTCACAGATCAAATACCTGTGGGTTAACCCCCTCAAACTTTGAATGAGGCCTCTAATTTTGATTTTAGGAAGGATACGACGACGAAAGGTGCATCCAATTAGCCTCTTTATGTTCACAAGTACGTTGTACTTTCCCTGCTATCTCACCTGATCTCATGCATGTGTTTTGAACAGGCCGTCGACTATCCAAAGAAGGGTGTTCCAGTGTCTTCTGCGAGCTACGAGCAGCTTCGAACACCGAAGAAATTCAAACCTGACTGGGAGCAGGATGCTTCTATTGATCAGTCAGGCGGAATTCACTACACCTCGAACAGAGCCCTCGGCCACCTCTATCGTTCGAAGCATTTCGACAACATGGGGGAAGTAGTCACAGAGGAGCAAGAGGCCGTCAGTACCAAGACTGCTCCAGCTCAACCATACACAGATCTTCTCTCTCAAGCTATCAAGCAAAAAGTGGAGGAGTTCCTTGGCCCAGGTCTACTACCAACAGTGAGCGTCGGTAGAGAGCTGAAAGTCCAGCAAAAAGTCAAGAACGCCTTCCAGGAATATTCAGAGGAGCTCAGATACATCCGCTTCACGCATAGTCTCTACGCCAAACCGGAAAGTCGGCTACTCGAAGCGGAAGTCGTCGCGGGTACTATCGAATGTAGGCGGGACCTCAAGCGGCTCCGCAAGGAACGTATCAGCCGCATGAAAGACCACACGGTCTCGTCTGTGAAGCGCGTCAGAGCAGAGTTGATGGGGGTACCGGAGGTCAAAGGCATGCAGACGCTTCAGACAGCGTGGAATGCGTGGGGATTCAGTCAAGTGTGCCAGGAGGAAGGTGGAAAGAGCTTTGGTTTGATTGCGTTGCGCATCATCTTTGAATGTTGGGATCATCTGGCTGGAAAGTAGAAGGCAATATTGACCGCCTGGAGACCCTCGAGGGCTCTCTTTGAAGTATTAACCAATAGTATGGGTTTCTTTTAGTTAACTCACGTTTTCATCACAAGGGGTCACGATTGAAGTGAACCCTCCCACAATGACTTAAGGATCCTCGATTCAAGCTGGAACAATATGTGGGCTCATAAGGAGTTGATGAGGCACATGTCAGTGGTTGCTGAGCCTCGACATCAACCTGTCTGTTGTCGTACGTTCAAGTTGTAAGCACCGTTTGGCAACCTGGGAAACCCATCTCGTCCTCTGAGTCACGAAGCCTGTCCCGAGTCGGAATACGACGGCGAACCAGAGCCTCCATCCAGCTGGGCAGGGCTCTCATTACTTGGGAATTGAGCACGGCAGCAGGGTCAGAAATAATTACGTCGGACCTGCGTTGCGCTTGTGTGATTTCATTCTCTATTAATGTCGAAAGGTCAGGCTACTTTTGCCGCTGCCAGTGCGCTTGACATGTCAAGGACGCCGTCAATGGTGAACGCGGGTAACCCGTTCGCCGCTCATGACATAAGTCCACTCATATCATTATCTACATGTACACGAGCTATACACTGAGCCTTCCATGCTCCGTAGGAACGACTAATTTTACCCGATACTCTTACCCAGTCTCCGTTCATTTTTACGAGTCACATCGCACACGATCTGGAACCTCTAGACAGGTGGTGCAGGGCCGATACCTGGGGGAGACAGCTATCATTCATGCTGAATGAAAATCTGTTGAGTCCCTGGGGATACACCTCCTCAGTGGGATGACGTTCCCGAGAATGCTTGGTATCTCGGTCATTGACGCGTATGCGAGTGCTGAGCCGAGGGAACAGCTTTCTGAATTTAGGCCTGACTCCTGTGAATGGACTTTGGGTGGTCGAAGTTTAATGGGGACTACTATGAACTCTTTGAATACCTCTCGTAGATGAAAACCATGGCCTCAAGCTGACGCCTATCGCTTGATCACCGAGGATTCCCGGCCAAGGTCCGCCAGAAGCCAGGCTTTTCTGGACAAGATTTTGTATGGTCCAGAGCCTCCCCCAACCAGCCATGAAATGTACCAAAAGTCCAATTTTTTGGAGCGATATGAAGAAGGAGGAATCTTTAGGCCTCACAATAGACGAATCAGCTGAACAGAAAGAGAGTTCCATATTTAACTCAGCCCCTGTGATACAGCGACGCCAATCGGCTTCGAATGAATCCTCTATAAGCTTCTTCTCCTGTTCCTGACAGTGAATGGGCTTCCGTGCAGCATGCTCAAGGTAGCCAAGAAGGCAAGTAGAAGTGAGCAAGACAACATTGGTGCGTTACCGACGAAGGTGCTTCTTTCCGCCGATTATTTTGCGAGAGAAATTGGGACGAAAAGTGTAGGGCGTCGTAATTCAATTTGCAGAAGGTTTGCTTCTCGTTGCGATATTGCTCCTTTGGATCTGACCTTTGTTGTGATATACCGGTACGAGCGTTTCCGCATCGATGTTATCACGGTACATCAGTATGTATTCAAGTTCAAGCGCTCGAGTCTGCCAGTGACGGAGTTTTAATTCCGGCGTCAAACGTGGATGTCGGTGTAACGGTATCAGGTATTGTCCGTTCAAGAATTCGTCGGGAAGAAAATGTCACCTACTGACAGTGTGCGGTAGAAGGTGCTCACAACCTCAATCATGAGAGCCAGATGACTATTCACCGACCTTGCATTGAGAGAAGACGTCGATAATGCCAAACTCGACGAGGCTATGCAAAGTCTTCTCGAATGTTTCTAGAAGAATGGGTTTGAGGAACAATCCGATCTATATACCTACTTACTGCCACTGATCCCGTAATCCGTACCTTCCACAGCTAGAAGAGAAGGCAAAGAAGGCCGTACCGTGGAGGCCGGCGCCAGAGAGGGTTTGCCCATGACTACCGTATGTGCACCTCCATAAACCTAAAATCTATCGGTATCTACATACTGACTGTACACATTTGTATTCACCGGTGACATCGAATCTCCCAAAGGCCAATGACGTTTGTGGTCCTCTTCATTACAATCGGCAAGAGCGCGGCTTGAACTGCCTCGAGGCCCGACGCCATTCCCTGTGATCGCGGAAGACATACATTAACTTACTGTTCGAGGCGATCGCCAGGAACAAGATCAGGAGCAACGTCCAGTGGGTGTAGATCCGCGCTTGTAGGCTCAGGACCTGTTTGTCGCTTCACAGCAGTGGTGCCAGACCCATACCACATTGCCACCTCAATATAGATAGAAAGATGTTTATAGAGAAATGAGACTTGCACATGATGAGGGACCGCATGTATCAGGAAGATAGCAGCAGCACTTCTTCACTTTTTGGACCCATGGACAGGATGATTTGGTCGAGTCAATGATCAACCATCACGGGCGCCTATTTGCCCCGGAGTTGTGATCCCTCAGCGCTCAACCTGACTTGAAGCGGAGAAAACCATGCTCCCTGTCGTGAGAGACGCCCAGGACTAATTCACAGCATAGGACCATGAGGCAAGCCATGCTTTTTGGAAGTCAACTATTCGAAGCTTGCACTTCCCCGTTTGCGCGTTCGTTTGTTCGACTGCCAGTGTCCAAGTCAAAAAAGAGAAAATACGTCGGAAAAAAGACATGTATGCTGGGCTTGCCGCTGCTGTCACTGTCTGTTCCCAACGACAAAGCCATCATCCAATGGCCTGGTGTTCATTCGAGGTGCACGCAGTAACGTAACGGGAAAAGGGGTCCTGATGGTGCCTCGGTGCCTGAGTTCCAGCGGAGCTTAAAACGGAATCAGTGCCAAATCCGGCAAATATCGGGCGAAATAGGAAGAATTTGAACCGAAATTGGTCAAATTGTGACCGGGGCTTTTTGGACGTATTTAGAACTGAACACTCAGTTTGGCTTTGATTCCTGTAAAGAGCTGCATGGCCATTGCTGCGATGACCTGTGCCTGAGATTCTCTTTCCCTTACGACGACGACGACGACGACGACCGCGACGACGACCATGCCCGTCCCAGCTTCACGGAAGCCCAACGATGACCCCCTGGATGAGATTCTCAAGCCTCCGCCAGACGAAACCCCAGAGAGCGCGCGATAAGGCTGGAGCGAGAGGCCGAAAGCAAACGCATAAGCCTGGCTATCGATGCCACTATCAAGGAAGAACGGCAGGCACGGAGGAAGAAGCGAATTGTCAGGCTGTTATTGCTTGGGCAGAGCGAGTCTGGTGAGTGGTTGGCTCTCAGAGCCATGGCCGTTAGCTGAACTTTACCCGAAGGTAAATCGACAACGTTGAGACGTAGGTTTTGTCTGAAACGTCTGTAAGCCGAGCTGACCATTGGGCTATGCTTTTGTAGAGTTTCAAAGGCTTTACACGCCTACAGCTTTCCGGGAGGAAAGGATTCTCTGGAGAGCTGTGATCCAGCTCAATATCGTGCGCTCTGTTCGAATAATTCTGGAAGCATTGAGTTCGCCGCTGTCACCGTCGAATTCACCGTTCTCGTCTCCTCGGTCTCGTGCACGGAGTATATCGAGGCCCCCACCACTGCCTACCCAAGTTCCACCACCCCCTGCCAGGCTCCGAATCCCATTTTAGCAATGGGAACGGGTCACAGGGCCATGGAGACCACTATGCACCATCTCACTACGGGGCTGGCGATGGTAGCGATGGCGAGCTCAACTTTGGCTCACCGTCAAAGGGACAGTATCATGGGAGCCCACCACAGCCTCGGCCACGCCATGCCCAGAGCTTCCAGTATGCACAAAGCAGCTCAAGCACTCGCCGACACCGTCGCCCTCCCTCGGGCTCCAACCCTAATTCCGACGAGTCTGATGTCGAATATCACGGAAGTCCACGTTCGGTTCATAACCACAACAACTCTTCCGCGACACTCGCTCATCCTCATCTGGAGCCTCTGAAGCAGAAGCTAGAGCCGCTTAAGCACATTGAGCGGCTGCTCATTGCCAAACTGGTGCCTCCAACCGAAGATGAGCCGACACAGCTTGCGCCACCAGGAACTGGATACACAAATCAGGCACCCCAAGGCATCCAACAGCAGCAAGACCAAGCATCGTCGTATAGGAATCAAGAATATTTGTTCGTCCTGGCCCAGGGTGGAGGGGTGCTCTTTCCAGGGCGCGGGTGAATTACCCTGGGTATAGTGAGAATGGCGCGAGCAATGGCTATGGTCGACCAACGAGTGCGGGCAACACAGGCCTTGAAACACAGGATGAACCGCAAGACGTTCTCAATGTGCTCAGGAACGATCTCATCCAGCTATGGAAGGATCCCTTGGTAAGAGAGATCTTGCGACGGAAGAAAATCAAGTTGGAGGAAGGATCTGGATTGTGAGTCTGTTCCATTGGCCCTTCAGTGCCTATCTGACCGTTCTTCTAGCTTCCTAGACGACCTCGAGCGTGTCACCTCACTGAAATACATGCCCTCAGACGGTTAGGGCTTCCTTATGTTCTGATCCACTCGTAAACTAACATGGCGTATCAGACGACGTGCTGAAAGCCCGCCTCAAGACGGTTGGCGTTTCCGAATACAAGTTTGAAATGGAGGTATCGGCAGGGCGCGATAGTGGTACAGAGTGGCGGATTGTTGATGTCGGTGGTAGCCGCAGTCAGGTACGCTCAATCGAGACCTTTTTACGCGACAACCGCTGATCACAGCGCTTCATTTTGCTTTGTTCCGCCGTTCTTAGCGACGTGAGTCCACCTTCTTTCAGCCTTTTTTCATCATGAACTTACAGATCCCCGCCTCTACAGCAACTTGGATTCCCTTCTTCGATGATGTAGATGCCATAATCTTCCTGGCACCTATATCTGCCTTTGATCAAGTGCTGACTGAGGACAAAACCGTCAATCGCCTGGTACGTCATCATCAGCTCTTGGCATTTCTAGAAACTCATTTCCCTCACAGGAAGATTCTGTACTACTATGGAAGTCCGTCTGCTCGAACAAGCTTCTAGCAAATGTGGACCTCGTGCTTTTCCTAAACAAATGCGATATTCTGGAGAAAAAGTTGAAGGACGGCGTCCGGTGAGTGACTTCATTGCGATCGTCCTTGCCACTACTGACAGGTATTCGCGTAATTCCCTAGGCTTGCCAAGTATGTCCGCAGTTACGGTGACAGGGACAACACGATGGACACCGTCAGCAAGTGTGCGTACATTGGCTCAACTCGAGAAACGATAAACTGACCAAGTCGCCAACAGATCTCCGTGGAAAATTCAGCGCCATTCATAGAGAATATTCACCCAATCCCCGGAAGTTCTATGCGTTCTGCACCAGTGTGACTGATACAGCTACAACGGCGGGTATCATTGCCAGTGGTGTGTAGTCCTTCTTCACTTTCTGATTTACCGCGTCATTCTGACTAGGACATGTCAAATAGTGCGGGATATGGTCATCCGACAGCATTTGAAGCAATCTAAGCTTCTATGACGGGGGATATTTTCGTATCGTCCCTGGACTTCTGCTTCCTTCCCTTCCATACCCTCCCATACCCAAGTCGCTTCTACCATCACGTTGCCAATCATTGGAACCTGTACCCCCAGCGGCACCATCGCACCTGACTCAATCACCACCAAACCCAGTCTTGTATCTCAACATCTCCATCTTCAGCCCTATTTCCAGTCCCAATCTTACGACGACAAGTGTCTGGAGCCAATTCCTACAATAGCCTCACTCCCCTCTGCTTCTCCCACTGGATCCGCACCGGCGAGAATGGAAACAGTACCTTCTTGGTTCCTACGTTGCCTTGAGCTTACCACGAGGATGCGATCGACGCATCCTCTTTCCCTCCACTCTCCCAAGTACCCTTCACCTCGACTCGACTACGCCTCGGTACCACTCCGATCGTCGTTCGATACAGCCGTGAACAAGCCGTCATGTAGCCGAGGACCCAGTCATTTGATAGGCATCAGTCCGCAGCGACCGTTGGGCGCCAACCTGGAAGCTTAACGTTGAACCCCCAATTCAGTCTGCCTCCATGCGCTTTACTGGCATTTGCCGGGTCTGTTCATCTATACGATCCACCTTGAGCTCCTCCCAAGGAAACTTGACGAGGATCACTTTCCCATCGGTTCAGGGTAATAGTTTGCCGGTCTTGTGCACGTCAGAGTACCTCCTTCCTCCCACCACCTCGTCTCGTCTCTCGACTACGCCGTCCAGATTCTTCACCCCATTCTCGACAGCTCCAGGGCCCCCCAAAATAGACCACTCTCCTTCAAAAGAACCGTCAATATGCCAACGAAACGAACGCTTCCTTTTCCCCCTTGCCCCTGACGATTCATGCTTCTCTTGAGCTCTTTCAAGTGAATTGCCAAGTTCCAACATCCTTCTTCTCCATCCAAGCGCCATGACAGGATTC